>JAXIVH010000047.1:1327000-1694500 GCA_036785325.1 Urophycis tenuis | reverse complement strand
CAACGTGCGTAGTGTGAATATTGGGTGAACCGGTACTGGTGCCGAAGTGCCTATGGTGTCTTCGACTCTCGGTGGAAAGGTTCTGGGTTCAATCCTCAATGTATACAGTCTACATGTAGGCATCCTAGAGACATATGCCTGCTCCCTAATGACATGCATTCTGTACCTGGTCAAGCCAAGTGACTCCTGGGTATTTTCCAGACCCAATCTGCTCCTCAAGCCATGGCCTGAGACGAAGCCGACCTGACTTGTGCATCCTAAACACACACACACACACACACACACACACACACACCCACACACACACACATTGATGTCATAAATAAAACTAAATTATCTCTCTTGTCCTAGTTATTATTGATATTAGAAATATATTATAGCTAAGCTTGCACATAAAGACAAGAAAAAAACACCTGGCAAGTAGAAAGAATAATTGCCTTTGCCAGAATCGGCTTTGTCCTCTTTCGTTTCCTTAAAGCCTCTCACTCTTACCTCAATAGAAGCCTCGGCTGACGCAGAACCCACGCTGGATCTCAGCCAAGGTGTAGGCTATCCAGATGAGAGACCTTACCGGTTCAGGTGGCCTCTCATCTGCAGGTGTGCAGGTGTAGACGCTCTAGCCAGTCCAGCTATGGAACTGGTGAGGGGAGAGTCAAGAGGAGCTTTTAGCAAGGTAAGGAATATCTTGATTGGTTCCACAGATTCTGCTTGCATCTCACTGTGAACAATGGTGTGTGATAGGTCAGTTCTCCTGAGAGTCATTCATTTCTGAACGACCCCTGATTAGACCCCTCCCCATGCTGCACACCATCTCAGGTAACAAGGTTTTTCTACACCTGGAGAAATGTCATAAGTGGCCAGGCTTGACGGTTACATTTTTGAGTTATACAAAATGTTGAATATTAATGGAATGTTATCCATTATGGGCAGTGTGGTCGGCCCATAATAATTATTAGAGTTGTATCTTTCTCCATGAACACTGCAATAGTGCTTTTCACCGATTGGCCACATGAAGTGAAACCTTTTTTCAAATTTTTTGCAACAATGTAACAGTTCTGTGGACTTTACGCGAGGGTAGTTAAGATAAAACTTCTGTCTCTTTGTTGCCACCAAAAATCAACACAGCTTTAATATCAAACCAGGGCCGGCCCTAACCAATTTGGCGTCCTAGGCAAGATTTTAGGTGGTGCCCCCCCTGCATCGCAGTAAATTCCACTGCCAGTTTACATATACTCACACAAGACACTGAATAGCTTTGTCTTTGACATTTTATTTTATTTTTATAGAAACAATGAAAACCGTTAACAATAAGATAATAAATTAGAAATAAATAATAAAAAAAAAATATATATATATATAAATAGTATAATAAAGTATAAAATTTAACTACAAAATAAAAACTGTAAACAAGTGACATAAAATAAATTCTAAATACAATATAAATTGTACTGCACAAAATAAGATATTAAAGAAACCAGTGTTGGCACAACCCACATGTTGGAGTACATTTCTGTCAGCTTCTTCTCATGCAGGAAAGTAAACAGTTCCATGTTTGTCATATTCTTTGATGGCAATTGTGGGAAATTCTGCATTTCCATTGCAAGTTCTGTGCCATCAAGGTCTGGCTGGCTTTCATGGGTCAGAGCAGTACTCAGGGTTTGACAGTTCTGCTTCAGCTCTTTTTTTGTATGCAAAAAGATGGAGGATCCAGGCACTTGAGAGGAGGGTGAAGATTAAAAAGCCTTTTATTTACTCATGGCTTAGAAAATAGGATGCCGACGATGTTTTGAAGCAAAACATCTTCATCAGGACATCCATCATCACACAACCAGCATTTATCCCTTATGTAGACCCAGGTGATAGGACACCGGTGCACCCAATACATGCCTGATTTGTCAATTGAATCAATTAGTCAATCAGGGCCAATAATGTAACACAGACCAGAAAAGAGGAGTAAAGCCTACACAGTAGGCCAAAAAGAAAAGAAACATAAGGAACACATGTAGATGCCTATACAACAGTGAATAGAATAAGTAGGCTAAACAAACAATTCAAAGAAAACATAAAAAGTCAATGTCCTCATTATTCAAAGCATCGAGACAATGTATCCAAAAAGTCTCTCTCTGATTGAGTTTTAATAGACGATCACCACCCCTAATTAAGGGGTTAACATGTTCTAAACCCTCAATACGTAGTAAGGAATCATTACTGTCGTGAACCAGTTGAAAGTGTCTGTATTAGTTCTAATCGCATACTTATGTTCAGCAAGGCGATCACGCATACGACGCTTGGTGCGGCCTACATAGAAAATATCTGGGCATGTACATGTAAGGCGATAAATAACATGAGTAGTGTTTATTTAATTATTATTTTTTTAAATCAATGAAACTTTTGGTATGTACCACATTGGCACAATGGGGGCAATGACCAGATGTATAACATCCAGCGGGTCTCCTCAGCCTGGTCTCCTTCTTGTCCGGAGGAAGGTAACTGTTTAGAAGCCGGTCCCGTAACGTGGGGGCACGCCTAAAAGAAACCATAGGTGTGTCAGGGAACACTTGTCTTAGGGAGGGGTCACTATCAATAATGGCCCAATTTGCCCAATTTCTTTTTGAATGTTGGGGAAGTTCAAGAGCACTCCAAACTTGTCATTCATCTGTCCAAGGTTCTGAAATCTCTCATCAAGTGAAGAGATGGCTGTGTCCACTATCACATTAAAAAATGTAGTTTCCATTTTTCGAAGTGCATCTTCTATGGGCTCATCTGGAGACTCCAAACCAAAGTGCCTTTTTGTGGTTCTCAACCGCTTTTGTTTGAATTCAGCCTCCACATTCATTTCTTCACACATCTCCTTTGCAGTTGTCTGTGTATCAGAAAATCCAGTGTTCCTGTAACTGGTGAGGGAATCATTGCTTTTCTTCAGCAAGTCGACAGCCACATCTAGCTGCATCGAGGGCGACTGCATCAGTTTACTCACATGCTGGATCTTGCTGAGAATGTCATAGCATATGGCTGTACAGATACAAAAGTGATAGGATCCAATCTCCTCACCCAAAGACTGGGCTTTAACTCCACCAGCTCCACCTCTTTTAGAAAATTGACACCGTCTGGTTTATTTAATGTGTCTGTAGATCCCCTTAAAGCCATCTTTCTTTCAGCTAAGGACTGAATTATTGCCACCAATCGATGTAGAACATCATGCCACCTTTTTCTCTCAGCCTCAGCGAGGGCCATCTCTTGCTTATCTATTGTGAGCCCTTTCGCAAAATGGACCTCCAAGTCCTTCCATGTTGCCATGCGAGCATTATGCTCCTGGCTATCCTCATTGACCTTAGTTTAGTTTAGTTTAGTTTAGTTTAGTTTAGTTTATTTTATTTTGAACATGTGCGCATAATACAACAAAATAAGTGAAAAAACAAACAAACAAACAAACAAATCCAATAAAAATAATCAACACAACAGTAACAATAGTCAAAACAAAATTAATAATGTGCCGAAAAGGAGTAGGGTGAAGCATGTGCTTATTTGTACCTACCCCTTCTCCACTACAATTCAATTAACAATCTTTTTTTTTTTTTTTTTTGCCTAACATATATATTTACATAATACATATTTTTAAACAAATAACAAAAAACAAAACAAAACAAACAAACAAACAAAAAACATACATAAATCGTTTATCATTTATGAAAGCACCCAATTGTTAAAGCCCTTCTTCCACCCTGTACCTCGTGAAAACCATGTGTTTGTACCGCTGTTTAAACTGGATCATGCTTGGACATTGCTTGAGCTCCACACCCAGTCTGTTCCACAACCTCACTCCACAAACTGAGAGACTAAAAGTTTTTAATGTTGTACGTGCCCACTGATGTTTTAAGTTGAACTCACCCCTCAGATTATAAACCCCATCTCTGTTAAAAAACAATTTTTGAATATTTCCAGGAAGTAGATTGTTTATTGCTTTGTACATGATTTGTGCTGTTTGGAAATGAACCAGATCCGTAACTTTTAATGTTTTTGATTTTAAGAATAGTGAGTTTGTGTGGTCTCTATAACCGGTATTATGAATTATTCTTATGGCTCTTTTCTGCAGTATGGATAGAGATTGTATTGTACACTTATAGGTATTGCCCCAAACCTCTGCACAGTATTGTAAGTATGGTAAAATCAGCGTACAGTAGAGTATGTGGAGTGATTTGTGGTCCAGAATGTGTTTTGCTTTGCTCAGAACTGAAATGCTTCTTGACAGTTTGCTTTGTACATGTTTTATATGAGACTTCCAGTTTATTTTATCATCAATTGTTACCCCAAGAAACTTGTTTTCAAATACTCTTTCAATGTTGACCCCATCTACTTGTAACTGTACTTGTGTCTTTTTATTGCAATTGCCGAATAACATGAATTTGGTTTTACTTAAGTTCAATGATCATTTGTTTCTGTCAAACCACATTTTCAGTTTGCGCATTTCAGTAGTGATCCTCCCCAGTAGTTCATGTAAATCCCCCCCAGAACAAAAAATACTAGTGTCATCTGCAAATAAGACTAATTTTAATATTTTTGAAACGTTGCATATGTCATTTATATAAAGTAAAAATAGTTTTGGACCTAATACCGTCCCCTGTGGGACGCCACAAGCAATGTCCAAGCATGATGACAAATGTTCCCCCAACTTCACAAATTGTTTTCTGTTACTTAAATAACTTCTCACCCAGTGCAATACTAACCCCCTGATCCCGTAGCGTTCAAGTTTAGTGATTAATATGTTATGATTAATTGTATCAAAAGCTTTTTTGAGGTCTATGAATACTCCAACTGAATGCAGTTTGTGGTCTATAGCGTTTGTGATCTCCTCTATTGATTCTGTTAATGCCAGTGATGTTGAGCAGTTTGCTCTAAATCCGTATTGACTGTCAGAAAGTAATTTATGTTTGTTTATGAATTTGCCTTATCTGTTATTGAATAGCTTTTCTAGGATTTTGGAGAATTGTGGAAGTTAAGAAACTGGCCTGTAATTTGTGAAGTGGTGTCTATCCCAAGTTTTATACAGCGGCACAACTTTAGCTATTTTCATATTGTTAGGACATTTTCCGGTTTGGAATGATAAGTTACAGATGTATGTAAGTGGTTCAGAAATCCCCTCAATGACCTTTTTTACAACTTTCATATCAATTTCATTTGAGTCAGTAGATGTTTTGTATTTACATTCATTTACTATATCTATTATTTCTTTTTCTTCCACTGCTGTGAGGAACATTGAACTGGGATTTCTCACTATAAGGTTATCATTCCAATCCTCAGGTAACAATGGATCTGGAATTTTTTTTGCCAGGTTTGGTCCAACATTTACAAAGAAATGATTAAAGCTGTTGACCACATCGTCCATATTATCCTTTTTAATGTTATTAACATAACTCTGTTGTTTAGTACTATTTTTAATAATACTATTTAATATGTCCCATATTCCTTTCATATTGCTTTTGTTGTAATCTAATATTTTACTATAGTATTCTTTCCTACATACCCTTATAATATTGGTTAACTTGTTTTTATAGTTTTTATATTTCTTTTCTGCCTCTATAGTCCTTTGTTTTATGAATTCCCTATATAGTGTATTTTTCTTTTTACAGGCATTTTGTAATCCCTTCGTGAACCATGGTCGATCTTTGTATTTTTTGTTTTCTGTAGTATCGTTTTATTGGACAATTTTTATCATATAATGATGTAAATATTCTTAAAAAGGTTTCATATGCGCTATCAATATCACTGTCATTATATACCCTTTTCCAATTTTGTGCCAGTAAGTCATTCTTAAACATACTCACAGTTTCCTCTGTCCTCACACGTCTATATTTTAGTTTTCCCTCTGGCTGTTTTTTCTGGTAGTTGCTGTTACAAACTGTAAACACTGGTAGGTGGTCACTGATGTCGTTAATTAATAGTCCGCTCATTGTAATATTTTCTATATCATTGGTAAATATGTTATCAATTAAAGTGGCACTATGGGATGTGATTCTACTAGGTCTGGTGATTTTTGGATATAAACTCATGCTATACATTGTATTGATGAATTCGTCGGTCATTTTGTGCTTATTTGGATTGAGCAGGTCAATATTAAAGTCACCACAAATGAAAACAACTTTTTGATTAGTTTTTGAAAACATTTCCCCTATCCAGTCCTTGAATGCTTCAATACTAGAGCCCGGTGCTCTGTATATACAGCTGATTATTACATTTTTGTTTTTTTCTTCACATATTTCGATTGTTATACATTCTAATAAGTTATCAATGACTGTTGTCATATTTTCTACTATTTTATAATTCAAGTTATTATCCACATACACAGCCACTCCTCCCCCACTCTTGTTCTTTCTGTTTACACAATTAAATTCATATCCCTCCAGTTCAAAATCCATTCCTTTATCTGCATTGATCCATGTTTCTGATATCGCAATTATTTTGAATGTTTTTTTAACTTGGCCTAAATATTCCTTGATGTTATTGAAGTTTGCATACAGACGTCTGCTGTTGAAATGAACTATAGACAATTTGCTGTCCGTTTTAATGGTGTGGTTGTACTGTTCAGCTGTGTAGTAGCAACAGTTGTCGTTGATGTTAGAGAAGAAGTTATTGTCCGGGTCTATATCGTGCTCCAGGTCCAGTAAATGATGGTCAGTGTATTGAAATGTTCTCAGTTCCAGTTGTTCATGATCAGCAATCTTTTGAATTATATCCCTATTGTCTCCAGTTGTAGATGAATGAGATCTTTCAGACTGTATCTTGTTGATGTGTTGTGTATGAGTCATCATACCTTAGTCCGGATTGTGAGAATCATTCGTGTTTGTCCATTTCCTCGATGTTCCTGATGACCAGCACTTTGGCTTGCTCTGGTGTCCCGTTTAGTTTAATGAATACTTTACAGTTTGATGTCCATGTGTGTTGAATTTTTCCCTGTTTTTTCATGAGGCGTGCTTTTCTGGCGATATCGGCGTTTCGTTTGGTCAGATGCTCATTGATGAAGACGTCTGATCCTTTCAGTTTACGTCCTTGTTTTAACAGTGCGGTTTTGTGTTTTCTGTTGACGAATCTCATTATCACGGCTCGTTTGTCGCTGTCCTCTCTCCGGGGCAGAGGGTGGCATGCCTCAACGTTGTTCCAGTCCATTACAATCCCTCTGGATTGTAGGAAGGCAGCCACCTGTTGCTCTACGGAGCTGACATCCTGCTCACCGGGCTCCCCCCCGTTGTCAACGGTCACCGCCCGGGCGTATGACCAGGGTTTGATACGGAGCCCGGTCACAATCACATCATTGACCCTGGTGTACTGCTCCAGTTCCGCCACTCGACTCTCCAGGTGCGCCAGGCGCCGGTCCTTCTCGGCGTTCTGGATCCGGAGAGCCTTCACTTCCTCCACCAGGTCCAGGATGGATTTCTGCTGCAGTTTCACCACTGAAATCTCCTCAGCCAAGAAATCCAGAGACTTCTTAATGTCATCGACCTCTTCGGCTGTCAGAGCCTTCTTCGGACCCATGTTGCTAGGTGACGCGAGGTAGCGTCTGCTGCCCGCTAGCCCGCTAGCGACTCAAATGGTTGTTTGAAGGCTAATCAAATGGTTGTTTGAAGGGACTACAATGAATACAAAGCCGATCAATGAATACAAAGCCGATCGATGTATGCCTGGAATGTTTAGGCCTGGAATGTTTAGGCTTTTACACGCACACCACTGAACTGTCAAAACAGTTGCTCAGACCGAAAACGACACTATCCGACCTAATAATTGAAAAGGGCCCAGGAGTGTGGTAGGATGCCCGGACCTTGAGCAAGTGACTTGCATCTTTCCAGTCCTTTAGTCCTTCCCTGTTCAGTTTATAATCTTTCTTGGAAAACATTTTGCAGCAGAAGCAGTGCAAGCTATCATCCTTTTTTGAGTACATCAGCCAGCTTCTTCTGATTTTTTTCTCCATTGACTAAGTGTCTGTTAAAATACTCATGTTGACACCTTCGTCCGTTCTTTTGTTTAGGGGCTGTGAAGGTGTTTTCAATTTGAAATGGACCTCTGCGAACTAATCCTGTTCGTACCTCATCAGTTATCCCTATCCGGCCACATCACATTACTCAAGGTGATTTGTAAAGATTCAAGATTCAAGATTCAAGTATCTTTATTGTCAAATGTGCTACATGGCAGGCATATAGCACAGATGAAATTGCAGTCCTCTCAGACCTGCGGTGCAAAATAAACAATGGACAAACAAACAGACAAACGGACACCGTACAGACAAAAACACAGAAACACAGAAAAGTACGAAAAAGTGAGGTACTGCGTTGAAAAATGGAAAATTGAATAGTGCAAAAAATAGTGCAAAATATATTTAAATCAGTCAAAGGACAATTCTAAAGTGTCAGTCAGGATGAGTTTGTGAGTGGTGGCGGGAGGGCAATGGTCCGAGGTGGGTGCAGGGTTAAGAGTCTGTGGCAGGGGGGCAGAGGAGGGGGGGGGGGGGGGGGGGGGGGGGGGGGACAGGGGCAGAACAGGGAGGGAGTTGAGCCTCCGGACAGCCTGGTGAAAGAAGCTGTCCTTGAGCCTGCTGGTTCTGGCCCGCAGACTCCGCAGTCTCCTCCCCGACGGCAAAAAACTGAAGATACTGTGGGATGGGTGGGTGGGGTCACCAGCAATCCTGATGGCTTTGCCGGTGAGGCGGGTGTTGTAAATGTCCAAAATGGGGGGGAGAGAGACACCGATGATCCTCTCAGCTGCTCTCACTATGCGCTGCAGTGTCTTGCGGCAGGACACGGTGCAGGCACCGTACCACACAGTGATGCAGCTGGTCAGGAGGCTCTCGATGGTGACTCTGTAGAAGGTGTGCATAATGGTGGATGAGGCCCCAGCTCTTTTTAGTTTGCGGAGGAAGTACAGGCGTTGGTGGGCTTTTTTGGCCAGTGATGCGGTGTTATGGTTCCATGACAGGTCTTCGGAGATGTGCACACCCAGGAACTTGGTGCTGCTCACCCTCTCCACTGTAGCATCATTGATGATCAGTGGAGCATGCTGTGTGTGCATTCTCCTGAAGTCAACAACAATCTCCTTCGTCTTCTCCACATTCAGACGGAGATTGTTGTCCTTGCACCACGTAGCCAGCCTGTTCACCTCACTCCTGTAGATCATCTCATCGCCGTTGTTGATGAGACCCACCACAGTCGTGTCATCCGCAAACTTGATGAAGATGTTGGAGCTGGATGTTGGTGTGCAGTCGTGGGTCGTGGGTGCAGTCGTGGGTGAATAGGAGGGGGCTCAGCACACATCATTGGGGGGCCCCTGTGTTCAGTGTGATGGTGCTGGAGGTGCTGCTGCCGACCCGAACAGTCTGTGGTCTTCCCGTCAGGAAGCCCAACAGCCAGTTACACAGGGAGATGTTGAGTCCTAGCTGGTCAAGTTTGTGAATGAGCTGCTGGGGGATGATTGTGTTGAATGCTGAGCTGAAGTCGATGAACAGCATTCTGACATATGAGTCTTTTGAATCCAGGTGGGTGAGGGCAGAGTGGAGGGCAGAGGAGATGGCATCATCGGTTGAACGATTGGACCGATACGCGAACTGGAAAGGGTCCAGGGTGGGGGGGAGGGCAGACTTGATGTGGTGCATGACTAGCCGCTCGAAGCACTTCATGAGGATGGGAGTGAGTGCGACTGGGCGGTAGTCATTGTGGCAGGAGGGAGACGACTTTTTCGGCACTGGGATGATGGTGGTGGCTTTGAGGCATGTGGGGACAACAGCCTGGCTCAGCGAGGTGTTGGAGATGTCTGTGAAGACATCTGTGAGCTCCTCAGCACAGTCCCTCAGTACACGACCGGGAATGTTGTCGGGACCAGAGGCTTTCCGTGGGTGTGTCCCTTTGAGGGATCGCCTCACGCTATCTGGGGATAGCGTCAACACCTGGTCGCCGGGAGAGGGTGGGGTCTTCTGTGCCGGGGTGCTGTTGTCTGCCTCAAAGCGGGCGAAGAAGTCGTTCAGCTCGTTCAGTAGAGGGGTGGAGCTGTCGCAGGTCTGCGGAGAGGGCTTGTCCGTTATGGATTGGATCCCTCGCCACAGGTTCCTGGTGTCTCTGCTGTTGCTGAAGTGGTCGGCGATCCTCCTGGAGTACCGTCTCTTGGCCTTCCTGATGCCGCGTGCCAGGTTGGCCCTGGCTGCCTTCAGGCCCACCTCGTCTCCAGCTCTGAAGACGGTGTTCCGAGCCCTCAGGAGTCTGTAGACTTCCCCTGTCAGCCATGGCTTCTGGTTGAATGCCGATGCTCTTGGTGACTGTGACGTCATCAATGCATTTCCGCATGTAGGAAGTGACGTGTGTCTGTGTACTCCTGGAGGTCTGTGGTGTTGTTGTAGGTGGCTGCCCGTCTGAACATGCTCCAGTCAGTGATGAGGAAGCAGTCCTGGAGTGTCTCTGAAGACCCCTCAGGCCACACGCGTACCTGCTTTGTTGTTGGTCTGATGACTTTGACCAGGGGTCTGTAAGCAGGCATTAACATAGTGGTGATGTGGTCTGAGGCGCCTAGGTGGGGCAGGGGGAGGGCTTTGTAGGCCCACCTATGCGTGGTGTAAACATTGTCCAGGATATTATTGCCACGTGTGGGAAAGTGGATGTGTCCATGGAGTTGTGGAAACACGCTCTTGGGGTTTGCATGATTGAAATCCCCAGCCAGGATGAGGAAAGCATCAGGGTGGGCTGTCTGCTGCTCACTGATGTGCTGGTAGAGTTCATACAGTGCCTCGCTCCTGTTGTTGTTGGAGCCAGGGGGGATGTATATTGCTACCAGGAGTATGGCACTAAATTCCCTCGGCAGGTAGAATGGCCGGCATTTAATGACCAAAAACTCCACCAGTGTTGAGCAGTGTGTGCAAACCACAGCAGCAGGCATCACTGATGTAAACACAGAGTCCCCCGCCGCGAGTCTTCCCCCCCTCGACGAGCACTCTGTCCGCCCGGTAGCATGTTAGCCTGGCCAGTTGAATGGCACAGTCCGGGACGCTGTCAGTAAGCCATGTTTCCACAAAAACAAAGGCACAACAGTCACTCACGGTTTTGGTGGATGTCCGGAGTAGACGGATATAATCCATTTTATTGTCCAGCGATCGTACGTTGGCCAGTACGATTGTAGGGATAGCCGGCCGATGAGGGCTAGCCGCTAGCCTAGCTCGGATACCTCCACGCTTGCCCCTCTTCTGCTTCCTCATGTTCCGCTTGTGGCGCCTCCACTGGCGGCTGGTTGCAGGAGTGGGGGTCGGTGATTGAGCAGGCCGCTGGACCAGATCGCAGTCGCGTAGTATTTCCGCGACTGCTGGATTTATGTCCATGATTGTAGTTCTGCCGATGGCGAGCAGAAACTCACGGGAGTATGTGTGTTTCGGGACAGATAGACGCGACGATGACGGACATGTGCACGTATGTACACCACACATAAAACATAAAAACACCGATTCGACGGGAGAGAGAGGAGCCGCTGCGTGTGTACGCGCCGCCATGTTCGGATGGTTACCAAAACTCTTACCAAAACTATAAGATTTTAAACCTTCACAATGTGTGAAGAATCTGGGCGTTATTTTTTACTCTGAGCTCACTTTTATTCCTCCTATAAAGAATATTATGAAGGTTTTTACCATCTTAAGAACATAGCCAGAGTCTGCCCGTTTCTCTCTCAGGCCAGCACGGAGGTGCTGATGCATGCTTTTATCTCCAGCCGCATAGATTATTGCAATGCCCTGCTCTCTGGTCTTCCGAAAAGGAGTATTAAAAATCTGCAGTTATTACAGAATTCAGCCGCCCGCGTGCTGATGAGGACCAGAGGGCGGGAGCACATCACACCTGTCTTACCCTACGCTCACACTTAGTGGAGCAGATGAAGTCCATATTTCATCAGAATCGTTCACTTGGTGATACAAGCACCAAATTTGGCACAAATGATGTCCAGGATGTACTATTTAAGAAAAGTACGTTATCCAGCTGAAAATCCAAAATGGCCGCCAGTTTTCAAGATGGTCGCCTCGTCAAATGCAAAAAAAAGGTTTTTGAAGTAGAACTTGAATAAATAGAAATAAATTAACGATCCAAACATCAAAATGAATGTATACTGACTGGAAGAACTCAATAGTGTCAATTGAATTTCAATATGGCCGCCAGCTTTCAAGTCTCAATATAACGTGACTCAATATTAGCATTTTCGGAAGCTGTCTGATCAAAGATCAGTGTTTCTCCTACCATTATATTGTTGTAAACCTTGTTGTCTGCCAATGATGTCATATGCTTTGTAAGTTAAAGCAATATTATGCAGCAATAGCTAATCGCAAACGAGATGCTAGCCACTAAAACTAGCGAAACCTGTTGAAATTAGCTTTCTTAGATAATATGACGAACTAGTTAGTCAATAACTGTCCTAACAAAGTCAAACATCAAGCAAGTGCAACACGAGACAAAACAAGACGACAAATAAGAGGGCAAATAAGTTACTCGCTAGTCAGGCAGAGAGTAGTCCCGGGCCGCTTCCAGAAAAGTGTATAGTGCAGTTATTTGCTTGTTGACCTCGGTATGGCAGTAGCGATAAGCTCATTCTCCACACTAAACATTTTTTAAAAGCTGTTTTTGTAAGGTAAAATCGCTAACCCTAACCCTATTTCTTAGGGTAAAAGAGTTGCATAGTGTTGCTTTAAAGTAAGCCTACAATGTCACTCAGTTGAATGCAAATCGTTTTGGGAAGGGTTAGGATTAGAAACTGTCTCCAGTGACTGTGAAACAGGCTAGTCAACTAATCTGTCTCTTTTTAATGAAATAATTATGCTACAGTAGCACCCATCTCAGCAGATGCCTTCAATATGTTTATTTTTGTGCTATATTTTAAATCTAAATGTGTTAATTTCTCTTCCTTAAACCCACTAGAGGACACTATTTAAAAGGATATTTTCAAAACATTATTATGGGGGAGAATGCCCCCAGACCCTCCTACTTTTGTCACAGGACAAATGATAGGTTTTATCTAGCCCCGCCCCCTCAACGCTGTAAACCTGGGGAAACACTGAGATATTGCATTAAGTTGAAGGGCAACATCCATGATCACTCATAGAAATCCTGTGGTCAAGCCACACCTGATTTGACAGGCTCCAGTTAACTGGATGATGTACAGATTGCACAGGACCTAAACCTAGTTGCATCCCATATTTCAATGTGCTTTCGTGTTTTGTACAGTTGGGTGGTAAAAGGATAAACCCTCGGCCTTTAACCGTATAACAAAAGATGTCTTCCAGTAATCCATTGAGTTGCACCACTAAAACTGACTGGAGGAAGTGTTGCCTCTGTCAGACAGATACCAAAGAGGAGTTGAAGTCTCCCCCTACCCGTTATGAGTGTAGTTCTGACGGCTATTCCATGATAGCCAAAAACATACCACAATCAATCTGTTGCCCATCAGGTTAGACCCATCCAGATTGGATGATGGAGGTGGTATTGAGGATACATTGAAGCGAAACAGTGCAAAGTATCACCAAAAAAAACAAACAGTTTTTTTTCACATTGTTTGTAAAACCCAGAATCAAAGTTAACATTTCCCTATAAATCGGAAAAGTTTATTCATATTTCTAATGCACTGGTCAACCCAGATAAGCCACGTCCACGTCTCTACATTAGGTGGTCACGTACCTAGACATCCTAGAGTGTTTTTTCATTTAATTCCCATTTTTACCTCTATGTTTTCGGTCGCGTTGGTTTGTCTGTCTGTTTGTTTGTTTGTTTGTTTGTTTGTTTGTTTGTCTGTCAACAGGATAACTCAAAAAGTTGTGAACGGATTTTGATGAAATTTTGTGGAGTTGTTGGAAATGACAAAAGAAACAAGTGATTAAATCTTGGTGGTGATCCGGATCAGCGTGTTGATGTTATGGCATCAGTGACCCCATGGCCTTGGCGGAGGTTTGCACTCTCTGAGTGCTTCTAGTTTCTTAATAATATTCAATCATTTTGATTTTTGAAATGCAGAATTGGATTCCTCATACTCAAAAACATATGTTTTGATATATAAATCATCAAAATAGGATAATTCAATCAAAATATAGTTCAAACACAGTTTACAACCACTCCGAATGGCTGACATCTTGAAAAATGGCGGCCATTTTTTTTCCCCCAAGTGGATAACGTACTTTTCTGAGAGAGTAGGTGATGAAGTACTTGTGTGCCAAATTTGGTGCTTGTATCACCAAGTGAACGATTGTCTCAGTAATCTGCTCCACTATGACGAGCGACCAAGCGTTTTTGTGCTCGGCGATTTTCGCCTGGTGGGCGTTCCGGGGGAGTGTCTGTAGCGATAGTATTGAAACCTGTGTCAGCTCGAAAACAATTGATAATATCCAGCCATTGATAATATCCAGCCATACCCATGACGTTTTCTGGTTTAACAACATTTATTTCTCGATAGATTTCGAAGCACATACCAGGGTACAGTCACATTCGTTAGATATATCCATAATCCTATCTCTTGCCGACGTGGTCCACCATGTTGGATTATGTTCTAGTTGCGCAGCCGCCACCCCTCCTTTGCTCGCTTTTGTGAATTTCTCCTAAGGGGGATTAATAAAGGAATATCTTATCTTATTGGCTTTCGCAAAAAAACGCCGCGTTTTTTCCCTCATCATTTGCATAGAATAGGACTAGTTTCTATTTTTTGCCCCGCCCTCCGCGCGTTTTGCAGCCCACACGCTTCGCTTTGTCGCCCGTCGCTCACTGCCATTGGAAATGAATGGAAACGCGTCGCCAAGCCTCTGTCAAAAAAACGCCAGTGTGAGCGTAGGGTGAGAGTCGCTGCATTGGCTCCCTGTCCGTTTCAGGATCGATTTTAAAGGGATATTCCGCCATTTTTGGAAATAAGCTCATTTTCCACCTTCCCTCGAGCAAAACAACCGATCTTTACCCTTTTCCCGTTCATCCAGCCGTTCTGTGAGTCTGGCGGTACAACTTTTAGCTGTAGCTTAGCATAGATCATTGAATCGGATTAGACCATTCGCTTCTCGCCCGCTCAGATGTGACTACGATTTCCGGAATTTTTCCCATTTAAAACTTGTCTCTTCTCAAGTTTGAAAGTGCAATAAGACCGACGGAAAATGAAACGTGGCGATTTTCTAGGCTGATTTTACCCGGAACTATACTCTCATTCTGGCGTAATAATCAAGGAAAGTTGCAAAGGTACCATGGGCGCAGTGATATGACACAGCGCCTCAATAGTCCCTGTAGGCTTCTTCCGGCAATACAACCAACGTGATTACCTGTTATTACCGGTGGTATACCGGGACTATACTTTGAGGCGCATCATATCACTTCTAAGCGGGCGAGATGCTAATGGTCTAATGCGATTCAATGATCTATGCTAAGCTACAGCTAAAAGTTGTACCGCCAGACTCACAGAACGGCTGGATGAACGGGAAAAGGGTAAAGATCGATTGTTTTGCTCGAGGGAAGGTGGAAAATGAGCTTATTTCCAAAAATGGCGGAATATCCCTTCAAGGTTCTTTTAGTGGTTTTTAAATGCATCAACGGCCTCAGCCTTGGGCCATCTTATTTATCTGACCTGCTTTTACCATATCAACCCTCGTGGACCCTGATGTCCTCTGGCACCGGCCTTTTAACCATTCCCCGAGTTAGAACCAAAACCCACAGTCAGTACGTTTACATGCAGCAAGAAATTTGAATTTCTGATCGGATCAGATAATGACATGCGTAAGACCGGATCACTTGTCCGAGTATACATGCCGTTCAGAGAATCGGATTAACAGCCGGAGCATGGCTGACTCTGGACGCTATGTGGCGCTGCGCATGTGCAGAATGGCGATGCGCATGCGCAGAATGCAAAATCTGATTCAGATCCGATTGCTGAGTATACATGCCGTTAAAAGTCAGACTATGAACGAATTATCTAGGTGTTGTTATCCGATTTTGAGATGTCCGAAGTAGGTCCGAAGTAGGTCGGATTAAGGTGTTTACATGCACTTAAAAAGTCAGAACGATGTCTTATACGATTAGAAATGTGAATTTCTTGCTGCATGTAAACGTACTGAGTGAGTCTGAATTCAGCCATTATGGCCCTTATCTGTGGATCAGCCTGCCAGAGAGCCTCAGGGCCGCAGAGACTGTTGATATTTTTAAGAGGAGGCTCTTTAGTTTGGTGTTTAACTGATTTTACTTGTCTATTTATCTACTATATTCTTATTTTAACTACCTATTTACATATTAATCTATTTGCCTTTAGTTATTTAATTAATTCATTTTATCTATCCTCTTTAAAGTCTTGTGCATGTTTTTACTTTTAAACTATTGGCTATTGTATATTTTCATCTTTTCTTACTGTGTTTTAATCTTTTAGTTTTTAGCCCCAGTGTTTCCTCGTGGGGGCCCTCCACACTGAGAGTGGTGTCTGTTCTTCCCGCAGGGGCATCGTCCTGGGTACCCCTCATTGTTCGGCCCTGGGGACTGGGATCGTCCCCGTACAGCCTGTAGGGCCCCCCCTGCAGGCTGTGGGGGGGTCGGTCCTGGTCTGTCCGGGCCGGGAGTGGGGGGGGCCCCTGTGGTGGTGCTCCCTGGGGCCAGGAACCGTGGCCCCTCTCGGTGTGGATGGCCCCCCTTTGTGTAGTTTTCCTCACCTGGATCCTCAGTGCCGAGCCATGTCACCAATGTGTGTGCGTGTGTGCAGTAGTGATTCTACATTGAATTACGCCCCGGGCGAGATTCCCTCCGGGCACAAACAGACACAACCCCCCCCCCCCCCCCCCCACAGCTGCAGGGGGCGACAATTTGCCAATTCACCACATAGTGACATGATACATAGATTATAGAGAAGCGCTTCACAGCACAGATGATTTTTTTTAAGTACAAAAAAATAAAAAAATAAATAAGTTCTCGTGCCGCCCCGGGTGGCTTCCCGGTCTGCCCGTGCCTAAAACCGCCACTGCGTGTGTGCGTGTGTGTGTGTGTGTGTGTGCGTGCGTGCGTGCGTGCGTGCGTGCGTGCGTGCGTGTGTGTGTGTGTGTGTGTGTGTGTGTGTGTGCATGTGTGTGTGTGTGTGTGTGTGTGTGTGTGTGTGTGTGTGTGTGTGTGTGTGTGTGGGGGGGGGGGGGGGTATTCATTTTTATCTGCTTTTATTCTGTGTGAAGCACTTTGTGCTACAAATACTGTATGAAAAGTGCCATATAAATAAACTTGATTTGATTTGATCCATGCAGCTTTATAAGACTGCCCATCAGGCACCTAATCAGCACCCTGCCGGAGACCTGCCACACAGAACCCTGCAGGAAACACACAGGCCAAGCAGCAGGAGAGGCAAGAACCCAACAGGTATTAGCAAGATCATAACAAACCTGGTTGAATTACTTTTTGGTCCCTACTGGTATATGTCACCCGGTGACATATACCAGCACAATATACCAGCACAGGTGACATATACCAGCACAATATACCAGCACAGGTGACATATACCAGCACACACTAGCTGTCAGGATCTGCCTGCCACGCCGCCTCCACTACTCCATTCATCTGCCTTCACGGCTGTACCACATCAGGAAATTAGTGGAGGCTACAAATCAGCCCTCCACTCTTCACCTGGTGCCAGATTGTCTTAGCTGTTTACTACATGCAAGTCCCTCCAGCAATTCTCCTGCCATATGTCCCGGTCTCCAGATCCTGCCTGTCCCCGACTCCGATCTCCGCCTCGTCCTTCCTGATCTCCGTTCACCTGCCCCCCCCGTCCCAGATTCCCGACCAGGCCAGTCTCTGTGATCTCCGTTTTCATAGAAATAAAGACGATTACTTTCATTCCCGTCTGGTTTTTGCTGCAATTGGGTCCTATGCTCAACGGCCGTTACACTAGCAGTGACCGGGCCGGAGCTCACCCTGTGATTCACTGTGCATGGTAAGGTGATCTAAAATAATGTGTTGCATTGTGGTAGTGTAAAGGTGATAAGCAGGTAACAGAGAACCCTTGAATCACACAACGACTGAAGAGCCAAACTTACCACAAAAAATAGTTTTTATTAAATATCCCATCCATCCATCCATTTCTGCCGCTTATCCGGGGTCGGGTCGCGGGGGCAGCAGCCTGAGGAGGGAAGCCCAGACTTCCCTCTCCCCAGCCACTTCGTCCAGCTCTTCCGGGGGGATCCCGAGGCGTTCCCAGGCCAGCCGAGAGACATAGTCCCTCCAGCGTGTCCTGGGTCTTCCCCGGGGCCTCCTCCCGGAGGGACGTGCCCGGAACACCTCCCCAGGGAGGCGTCCAGGGGGCATCCTCACTAGATGCCCGAGCCACCGCAACTGGCTCCTCTCGATGCGGAGGAGTAGCGGTTCTACTCTGAGCCCCTCCCGGATGACCGAGCTTCTCACCCTATCTCTAAGGGAGAGCCCGGACACCCTGCGGAGGAAACTCATTTCGGCCGCTTGTATTCGCGATCTCGTTCTTTCGGTCACTACCCACAGCTCGTGACCATAGGTGAGGGTAGGAACGTAGATTGGCCGGTAAATCGAGAGCTTCGCCTTTCGGCTCAGCTCCTTCTTCACCATGACGGACCGGTGCAGGGCCCGCATCACTGCCGACGCCGCACCGATCCGTCGGTCAATCTCCCGCTCCATCCTCCCCTCACTCGTGAACAAGACCCCGAGATACTTGAACTCCTCCACTTGAGGCAGAATCTCCTCCCCGACCCGGAGAGTGCACTCCACCCTTTTCCGGCCGAGAACCATGGCCTCGGATTTGGAGGTGCTGATCCTCATCCCAGCCGCTTCACATTCGGCTGCGAACCGCTCCAGTGAGAACTGAAGGTCACGGCCCGATGAAGCCAACAGGACAAGATCATCTGCGAAAAGCAGTGACGCAATCCTGAGGCCACCGAACCGTAACCCCTCAACGCCCTGGCTGCGCCTAGAAATTCTGTCCATAAAAGTTGTGAACAGAATCGGTGACAAAGGGCAGCCCTGGCGGAGGCCAACTCTCACCGGAAACAGGCTCGACTTACTGCCGGCAATGCGGACCAAGCTCTGGCACCGGGAGTACAGGGACCCGATGGCCCGTAACAGCGGGCCCGGTACCCCATACTCCCGGAGCACCCCCCACAGGGCTTCCCGAGGGACACGGTCGAACGCCTTCTCCAAGTCCACAAAGCACATGTAGACTGGTTGGGCGAACTCCCATGCACCCTCGAGTACCGCGCCAAGGGTATAGAGCTGGTCCACAGTTCCACGGCCGGAACGAAAACCACATTGCTCCTCCTGAATCCGAGGTTCGACTATCCTACGGACCCTCCTCTCCAGGACCCCCGAATAGACCTTACCGGGGAGGCTGAGGAGTGTGATCCCCCTGTAGTTGGAGCACACCCTCCGGTCCCCCTTTTTGAAGAGGGGAACCACAACCCCGGTCTGCCAATCCAGAGGCACTGCCCCCGATGTCCACGCGATGCTGCAGAGACGTGTCAACCAAGACAGCCCCACAGCATCCAGGGCCTTTAGGAACTCGGGGTGGATCTCGTCCACCCCCGGGGCCTTGCCACCGAGGAGCTTTTTAACCACCTCGGCGATCTCAGCCCCGGAGATAGGAGAGTCCCCCCCCGAGTCCCCAGACCCTGCTTCCTCAGTGGAAGGCGTGTTGGTGGGATTGAGGAGGTCTTCGAAGTATTCCCCCCACCGATTCACAACGTCCCGAGTCGAGGTCAGCAGCGCCCCGTCTCTCCCATACACGGTGTTGACAGAGCACTGCTTCCCCCTCCTGAGACGCCGGATGGTGGTCCAGAACCTCCTCGAAGCCGTTCGGAAGTCCTTCTCCATGGCCTCACCAAACTCCTCCCACACCCGAGTTTTTGCCTCCGCAACCGCCGACGCCGCGCCCCGCTTGGCCCGCCGGTACCCATCAGCTGCCTCAGGAGTCCCGTGGGCCAAAAAGGCCCGGAAGGACTCCTTCTTCAGCTTGACGGCATCCCTTACCGCTGGGGTCCACCAGCGGGTTCGGGGGTTGCCGCCGCGACAGGCACCGACGACCTTACGGCCACAGCTCCGGTCGGCCGCTTCAACAATGGAGGCACGGAACAAGGTCCACTCGGACTCTATGTCCCCCGCCTCCCCCGGGACATGGTTGAAGCTCTCCCGGAGGTGGGAGTTGAAGCTCGTTCTGACAGGAGATTCAGCCAGACGTTCCCAGCAGACCCTCACAGAACGTTTGGGTCTGCCAGGTCTGACCGGCATCTTCCCCCGCCATCGGAGCCAACTCGCCACCAGGTGGTGATCAGTTGACAGCTCCGCCCCTCTCTTCACCCGAGTGTCCAAGACATGCGGCCGCAAGTCCGATGATACAACTACAAAGTCGATCATCGAACTGCGGCCTAGGGTGTCCTGGTGCCAAGTGCACATGTGGACACCCTTATGCTTGAACATGGTGTTCGTTATGGACAATCCATGACGAGCACAGAAGTCCAACAACAAAACACCACTCGGGTTCAGATCAGGGGGACCGTTCCTCCCAATCACGCCCCTCCAGGTCTCACTGTCATTGCCCACATGGGCGTTGAAGTCCCCCAGCAGAACAAGGGAGTCCCCAGACGGGGCGCTTTCTAACACCCCCTCCAAGGACTCCAGAAAGGGTGGGTACTCTGAACTGCCGTTCGGTGCATAAGCACAAACGACAGTCAGGACCCGTCCCCCCACCTGAAGGCGGAGGGAGGCTACCCTCTCGTCCACCGGGGTGAACCCCAACGTACAGGCGCCGAGCCGGGGGGAAATAAGCAATCCCACCCCCGCTCGGCGCCTCTCCCCAGGGGCAACTCCAGAGTGGAAAAGAGTCCAACCCCTCTCAAGGACGCTGGTTCCGGAGCCCAAACTGTGTGTCGAGGTGAGCCCGACTATGTCCAGCCGGTACCTCTCAGCCTCGCACACCAGCTCCGGCTCCTTCCCCGCCAGAGAGGTGACGTTCCACGTCCCCAGAGCTAGCTTCTGCAGCTGAGGGTCGGACCGCCCAGGTCCCCGCCTCCTGCTGCCGCCCAGCTCACATCGCACCCGACCCCTTTGGCCCCTCCCACGGGTGGTGAACCCATGGGAAGAGGGTCCCGCGTCGTTCCTTCGGGCTGTGCCCGACCGGGCCCCGCGGGCGTAGACCCGGCCACCAGGCGCTCGCCAACGGGCCCTTCCCCCAGGCCTAGCTCCAGGGGGGGGCCCCGGTGACCCACGTCCGGGCAAGGGAAACTCCGTGCCAAAGTTACTTTTCATCATTGGGGTCTTTGAGCCACTCTTCGTCTGGACCCTCGCCTAGGACCTGTTTGCCTTGGGTGACCCTACCAGGGGCATGAAGCCCCCGACAATATAGCCCCCAGGGTCATTGGGACACGCAAACCCCTCCACCACGTTAAGGTGGCAGCTCATGGAGGGGTTTATTAAATATCCTATCTAAAAATCACACACAATTTGTCATTTACTAAAATCAATGAGTTACAAGGAAAATAAAACAGTGTGGCCGCTAAGTGCAAAATATGCAAATGTCCATGTGACACCCTTAATACAGTGGTTAGGGGGTCTTTAACTCCAACGTCAGGGAGTGAAGTAGGGAATGCTCAGGCCAAAATGCTAGAAAAGGGTCAGTGGACAATTCTTAATCACACTACTAGGCCACAATTGAGTGACTTACTGGGCAAATTGTCACATAAAGGTTGAACGCTGTAAGGCGACCATTCCTATTCACACCACTAGGCTACAAAAAAAAAGATCACACACACTAGAGTGAATTACTGAACAACACATCAGGGTTAAACACTGTACGGTGACTTGCTACACACACAAGTGACAAAACACTCCAAAAATACATCTGTCTGAGGCCCCAGTTTACATCCCTAACCGCGGGGGAATTATGACTACTGGTAGTAACCCACTGTCTTGTAAGCAGCCTTTAGTCCATGCCACACACTGATAAGATCCAGTGGCGGATGGCCCATAGAGGGCGATAGGGCACCCCCCCCCCCCCCCCTGACCCACAATAAATAAATAAATAAAACTAATAATAATAAATTATACAAATTGTTGATATTTGTGTGTTTGAAATATGACTGTACCCAGTAATATGTGTAAAGTATGATAGAAAATAATCTGTGCAAGATGTATGCTTTTCCTACACGTCCCGTGTCCCATGCTTCAACAGCTCTGGGGCGATGGAGAAATCGCCCCAAGAAGGCGGGTCTGTGTAACTGTTTAGCCAATTACTAATTTAAGATGTGAAAGCATGACATAAAATTTGGCCAATCAGCGTCCTCAAATCCAAGCCGATATGGGCGATTACTTTATCGCCCCAAGCGAGCGAATGCTCAGGTCAGGGCGAGTCTGTATATAGTTGCATACAGTTGTATATAGTTGACCTCAGTATTTTTTAGTCCCTAATTTTCACTACCTATTAATCTGCTGATTATTTTCTTGATTGTTTAGTATATAAAATGTTTACTGTAATTTCATAGAGCCCAATGTGACTACAAATTCAATTTCAAATGAGAAAATTGAAAGCTTGTGTTTGTGCAATATGTTGTTTATGTTTTGTGTTAGAATGCCTCAACTTTTTAATATTGGCATTCAATAATTATTGACTATTTCACGGAGCACTCGTTTCCTGTAGTTTGTGTTCAATGTATTGGGATGGTTACTGAAATTGACTGAATATGGCACAGCCCCACCTAGAATAATCTTCACCAGCCGCCACTGATAAGATCACTAATTTAAAAAAATCATAAAACATTCTCAGTGCTGTAGATGTCTGTCGTCCTTAGACCCAGCCCCCGACTCGTCGTCCAGTCCGTGAGCAGCAATACCAACTGGGATATTCTGCACCTGTACGGGGGGGGGGGGGGGGGGGGGGGGGCTCACACACACGGAAAACTACCAACATACATACTTTTGCCCTGTTATCCCTTGTCTGCACATGGTTGCTCTGTTACAGTAGTGCAAAAGAGTATTGCAGTGCAAGATGTATTTAATATGCATTAAATATAGACAATAGAAATAAAATAGAATAATGTAAACAGTAGAAGAGAAATCAACAGCAAATATTACAGTATTGAAGTATGAGAGTTACTGCCAGTATTCAAGTAATGACTTAGGACTGGGTTGGGGAGGGGTTGTGAATATGTGATTTAAAACTTAAAACTTAAAAACAATGCATAGGTTGGGATTCGCACTTGCAACTAAATAAGACTGAAGATGAAAGGTAATTTTCAAACCATTACACTGGCGTACCATTGGTATGCAGTCACTCAGTGAGCCTATCGAGTTATCGGCTTATTTAATGACAACATACCTTAAAATAGCACAAACAAAATCAGGCAAATAATTTTTAAAATAACACAAAATGTCCACAAATGTTAGATATGATAGATATGATTTTTTCACGCACACTACACACTAAACTAACACCATAAACAAGTAGTCATGTAGTAGTTTGAGCAAACTTTGCGACAGGAGATCTGGCCTCGACTGATGTGGTCTGTCTGCCCTGGCATATGGGTTGAAAGCATAGACTGTATATAAATAAGGTTGAAAGCAGTTCAACTCTATTGCCTGAGAAAGTTAAGGGGAGTAGGACTTTTGTTCAAGGCGTTAAAACCATAGGTTAAAACTCTCTGGAAGCGTTGAAACTTTCTGGACGCGTTGAAACTTTTGAACGCGTTCAATCTTTTTGACGCGTCTGGAACAGATTTAAGGCTGAGTTATGCTTCCGCGTAGTGATTACGTAGTGATCACGCAATGGCCACGCAATTGCTCGGACGCAGTCATGATTAGAGCCCGTGATGGTTCTGCGTGGGGTTTACGTGGGGGTTACGTCTCGAAATGCGATCTCCAGCGAATGTAGTTAACGCGTTGCCAGACGCGTTCAGAAGCGCGAGTTGTGGCCCAATCGGCATGCCGTAGGACGACTCACGTGACGATCAAGGATACTCTCAGATCACGTGACCGTCATGCTCGAAATGGTGGCTGAGCTGCTAGTTTTTCTCTGAAAAACATCACCGTTGAAGTTACCATCCATAATAGAAAATGGGTAAACAAAAGAGCACATTCGCATTGTTATTTTACCTTAAAAGAGGTCTGATACTGCTAGTGCCAGGGTTAAGGCTTTGTCTTGCTATGTTATTGTCAACATAATAATCGAGCCATTCAGATAACTTCAAATAACCCAATTGGAGATGGTTGTAACTTGTAACTTAGAGCCGTTTTTGGGGTCCTCGAAAAACACCGTCGACGGTGTTTTCAAACGAAGAACTCGGTGGTCATGATTGTTTCCGATCTCGTGATTTTCCATATGTAGTGCGATCAACAAATCGATCAGATGACATTATCAAACACCCTAATGGCTGTAATACCTTATTGAACAAGTTCGAAAAATTAAAATGAGTAGTTGTCGATGTATTATTACCTCTAAACTATAGAGCTGTAGATGATGGGACGGATGGCAGCGTACTGTATTACACCAAAGTCGCATAGTAGCCTATGTATGTGTATAAACATCACTATGAAAACAACTTGAGCATGAGAATCTGAGGTCGCCGGTTGGAATCTTTGTCACGTCGATGTTTTTAGTGTAACTAATTTGTGAAAGACATAAATAAACCATTTCCGTAAGATGATGGCTCCAAATTTTAAGAAATAATAATTGAATCTCATAATTTCAAAGCCAGTCTGAGGGGAAGTTCTCCCCTTTGTAACCACTTAATGGCCTCCATCTCATAGAACCGACAGTATTGTGCATATGGTCAGCGACGCATAGCATACTAATGATACTGTTACTTCTATATGTCCACATGATGTCCCATATATACAACCATGACACTCATCCATGCCCCTTTCCCACAGGTCTGGGAGAAGGTCATCAAAGGTTCATCCAGACCATGATGGTCAGGGGTATCATAAACGAACAGGAAGCCAAGACCCTCCATCGTCACTGCTGTGAAGTCCACAGAGGTGCGTTAAACTGTTGTTGTCATGATGAGCAGTCCATATTCTGTGCGCTACTATGAATCCCACCTAGGCTGAGAGAGGCTTATGAATAATAGTGTTAGAATAAAGGGGCGTTTAGCAGACGCTTTTGTCCAAAGTGACTTACAATCAGTACATTTGTGGGGTTCGACATTTGGACAGTTGGAGGAGGGGGGCTCAAGGGGATCGAACTGCCAACCCTACGGTTAGTGGACAACCTGCTCTGTCCACCCGCTCTACCCACTGAGCTACTGCTGCAACACAGTTTCTGTTCTTTTAGTTTCTTTGAGCTGTGCATGCAACATCAACAACATCGAAGACATGGAGAAATAACATGTTTTGTGAAGGACTTCAACATGTAACTGGATATCCCTTCCTTCTATCATGAGTGGAGAATGCCTGGAAAACAGATTTTAGGTATTTTTTGGGTATTGCTTTGTCAAATTATGTGCATAATATCTCCATGTTTATTCACCTTCTCTTTGTTGTTCTTGTTGGCATGTTATTCTTCTCACTCCAGGGACTGAGAATTGGTGCATGAAGCTAATAGGAAGTAAGACCAGAAAGTTGCAGTAGACCAGGATAAAGCTCTAAGAATGGCTTGTGTTGTCAGGGTGCTATAAAAATAATGGAGTCTTGCATTGTCTCACATTACCTCCAACCAGGGCTTGTTTTTTTGTTTATTTAGAGAGTATTGCTCCCTTTAACAAAGTGTGTTCCTGCAGAGCACTATGTGGCAGACAAACTGGAAGAGTTCATCCACGTTGTCAACTCCAAGCTGGAGCCCATGAACATGCGAATCAAGATGCGTTCTTCAGAGGACGATGGCACACTGTACTACGCTCTGGTTAGTATCTACCAGTACTAAGGTGTTTTTAGTCTTAAATTACTTATGAGTCTTAAATGACTACACTTTAGTTAGTATCTACATCCCCAGTGCTTGTACTCCACCTGGTTAGCATCTACATTACTAAAACTAGTGCTCTGTCTCTGCATCCCTGTGGGTCACCCACCATGGCCAAGATATTTGCAACCACTATGATAGGTTGATATAGATTTTTTTTTCCCCCATCAACCACACTACGAGAAAATATGGATGAACTATTCTCCCTACAAATAAGGTGTCCTTCACCGAAAACCTGTTTAGTACTTGTCCTTTTTTTCCTTTCTTTTTAAAAAAAAGTATATTTATTAATTTTGCAGGGTTAGACAATGATGAATAAAGGACATAACAAAGATATGCACCCTCTTTTTACAACTTACCCAGAACATGGAACACGTTCTCCACACATAAAGAAGAAAAATGAAAGGAAAAAAAACAAAAACAAAAAAAAAACTAACAGAACTAAATACTAAGACAGAAGGTATAACATGGGTAATCATGCATGGCCTTTGGGTAATGGCATACAAACACTAAGACCTGGAAATGTACCTCGAAATCTCAGTCCAAGCTAGACCGTATAGACCACCTCGAAGAGCTCGGGCACCCTCTTCTCCAATATAGTCCAAAAAGGGGTCCCAGATGTGGAAAAACTGAAACGGTTTGTCCTTGAGCCAGAAGCTAGTAGCCTCCAAGGGGATAAGTTCCATAACGCAACGAATCCAATGTGGGACTGAAGGGACAGAGTCTGAAATCCATTGAAGGAGAACACATCTCCTTGCACTAAACAGCAGCACCTTGAGCAGCTTCAGCGAAGGGGGGCAGAGGTTCAGAGCTCCTGATTGTACTCCCAGTATGCAGAAAACAGGTGTCAGGGCGAGTTTTCTCTCAAACATAATATCAATTTCTTTACATACTTTGCTCCAAAAGTCATTAATGAGGGGGCATTCAAAAATACAGTGGAAATATGTACCCTCACCTCATTTGTTACAGTACTTAGAAAGTAAAGGATTGAATTTATTACGCTTCACCGGGGTAATCTGAAGCCTGTGAATAACCCTAAATTGCAGCTCCCTGGCTTTGTTGGTAAACAAGCAACCCATGGAGCTAGACCAGACACTGTCCCACACATCATCTGTGAAAGCCTCCCCAAAGTCAGCTTCCCAAAGAGACCTGGCGCGAGCCGCGCCTTCAGTATACGAGATTGTCACGGCCCTATAGAACCTGGAAATAAGTTTTTTGGTGTCCGCATCCTTGATGGCCCACTCCACAGCCGAGAGAGAAAGCCCAATAGGATGTGAAGTACTAGAGGAGATAAAGCTGCGTATCTGCAGGTATCTAAAGTGGTTACTCTGTGGGAGACTGTATTTCTCTCTCAGCTGATCGAAGGACATCACAGAGCCGTCTGTCAATAAGTCGCCTACGGTCTTTACACCCCTACCAGACCACAAGAGAAAGGCATGATCCAACAAGCCGGGAGGGAAGTCTGGGTTCAGGTGAATGGGTGTAAGGAGCGACATGCAGCCCTCCTGGTTTTCTAGTTTTCTTGCTAGACGCCAGACCCTTAAAGTATTCTGTAATAAAAAGTTGCCCTTTACTTTCAGATACAAACAAAATGTTACGGAGAGGGACAGGGGCCACTGGGGCAGCCTCTAAGGTTAGCCAAGTAGAATCCGGGTCCTCTCTATACCAATGCCATAGATAAGTGCATAGACACGCAATTTGATAGCGTTTAATATCTGGAACTGCCAAACCCCCTTCCTCAAAAGGGAGCTGCAGCACAGTGAGTTTCAGTCTAGCCCGCTTATTTCTCCAAAGAAAGGAAGATAAAGAACTATTTAAAACCGAAAGTGATTTCCTCGTTAAAAGTGCCGGAATCATTTGGAAGGGGTATAACAACCGCGGAAGTACTGTATGTTCATTTTGAAAAGGTTTACTCTTCCCAGAAGAGATAGTGGCAGAGCTGTCCAGCGGGCTAAATCATCTCTGATCTTCCGGATTAGGGGAACAAAATTAGCTTTGTACAGGCCAGTGAGGGATGGAGTAATGTGTATGCCCAGGTAGATGAAACCTGATGAAGACCAACGAAAAGGGGCAGAGCAATTTGGAGGCCAGGTTACATCGGGGGTCAGCGGCATTGCCTTAGACTTAGAGTAATTAATCTTGTAACCTGAAAATCGTCCGAAAGAACTAATTATTTCTACCGCTCTGGGAATAGAAGCCTCTGGGCTATTAAGATAGAGAAGGACGTCATCCGCATATAGTGAAATTTTGTGCCGCACAGAATCTACCTCTATTCCTTTCACTAACGGGTCAGTCCTGATGGCCTCTGCCAGGGGTTCTATTGCAAGGGCGAACAGAAGGGGTGAGGCTGGACAGCCTTGTCTGGTGCCACACCTCACTGTGAATGCAGGGGACGTCATACCATTCGTAATAACTGAGGCACGAGGGGCGATATCCATTTAATAAAATTATCGCCTAGGTTGAACTTTGAGAGGACATGCAACAGGTAAGGCCACTCGATCCTATCGAAGGCCTTCTCTGCATCCAATGAGATCACAAGAGAGCAGGCCTTCGATTCTGTACCATGCTGTATAAGGTTTAGGAGTCTTCTTACATTATTGCACGAGTTGCGACCCAGAATGAAACCAGTTTGATCTGTTGAAATAATATCTGGGAGGACGACTTCAAGCCTTCTGGCCAATATTTTAGCAAGTAGTTTTCAGTCCACGTCCAGCAACGCAATCGGTCTATAAGAGGCACAGACATCTGCAGGTTTGCCCTTTTTTTAAATTAATTAAATGTTTGCGTCCATCATAGTATCAGGAAGAACTCCAGACTCAAAGGAATTGGACAGCATATTAAGCAGTGGATCGATCAGCAAATTCTGGAAAACTTTATAGAATTCAGATGTTAGACCATCCGGCCCAGGGGCCTTATTATTTTGTAAAGCATTGATAGCTTCTATGACTTCCTGTCGGGTGATAGACTTATTTAGCAGCTCTTTCTGTGTGTCAGATGCTTGAGGAAGGTTGATCCGTGAGAAAAAATTATTCATCAGAGTACCAGAATCACAGTCAGACTAAGAATTATACAAGCGCTCATAGAATTCTAAGAATGAGACGTTAATGTGCTTATTATCATAAACCCTTTTACCAGATCCGTCTTCTATGAATGGGATAGCTTGAGAGCCCGCCTTTGCCTTCACCAAATTTGCTAAATATTTGCTCGCCTTGTTCCCAAATTTATGCATCCTCTGCCTGGCCAGTAGGATGGATTTCTGCGCCTCTTTGGACAAAAGAATATCCAGAGCTGCAGTAGTGGTATCAATCTGAAGCTTCAAGTCCGCTGATGGAGTAAGGTTAAACTCTCCTTGCAGCTTGCACAATTGCCGTTCCAGCTTTTGTTGTTCTGCTCTGTTTTTTCTTTAGATTTGCTGAAAATGATATAGTAAAACCATGGATAACAGCCTTGGCGGTTTCCCAAAGCAAACTAGGAGACACACCTGGGGTGTCATTTTCAGTAATAAAATGTTTAAACTGTTCAGTAAGATATAATCGGAAATTTGGGTTTTTGAGAAGATGGTTCGGGAACCGCCACTGCCCTCTGGGATGTTGTATGCTGCTGGACATGACCAAGAACACCGGCAAGTGATCACTTATAATAATGTTACCGATCGAGCAGGAAAGAACCTTATGAAGTGCAACCTTAGGAGTAAAAAAATAATCAATTCTAGAAGATGATTTATGAACCCTAGAGTAAAATGTAAACTGCCTGTCAGTGGGGTGAAGAGTCCTCCACGTATCAATAAAATGGATATCGCTGCAGCAGCCGAGGAGGGACCTGCCCTGCCCCACGTTAGACCGGACTGTTTTACTAGATCTATCAAGACACGGGTTTAAGCAACAGTTAAAATCACCGGCCACTACAGAGGACTCAACGATCCACTCTGAGAACAAGGAAAACACTTTGGTGAAAAAGTCAGGAGAGCGAATAGGTGGGGCATAAACATTTAAATAGGAGACAGCTCTAGTCTCCCTTTAATCATAACATACCTACCTGATACATCAGCCTTAACCTCCACCTCTGTAAGGGGTAAGGATTTATGAATTAGGATAGCTACACCCCTGCTCCTAGAAGTAAAAGCGGAGGAGTACACCTGGCCCACCCATTCCCTCTTTAATCTCAAATGTTCACTATCATCCAAATGAGTCTCTTGGATCAGAGCTATCTGCACATTCTCTTTTTTAAAATAATTTAATATTTTCTTATGTTTTATAGGGTCTTGAATACCATGGACATTCCAGGTACACAGTTTAACTGTTGTGTTATTAGCCATAATCCCAAATGATACATGCAACCAATCTGTCTCGATACCCCAGTGTTGCATTAACACTCATACAACCTTATGACCAGATGAAAAACATGACAAAAAAACAGTGTGGAGAAAAACAAAAACAGAAACCCAAACCACCCTCCCATTACACTCAAAACTGCTCCCAAAACGGAGTGTCTAAGACCTCTTACACTGTGCATCCTAACTGCACTAAACCAGTGCTCCAAATCAAACAATATATAGTAACAAACGTCACACAATACAGTAACAAGAATAGACTGTAACTTACATATATATATGTGTCATTTAACAAATTACTTATAACACTTACCACACCCTCACAAAAAGGACATTTGCGGCATAAAAAGAAGTGGGAACAGTGCATGGGTCCGATATGTCTTCAGCAATCCAGAATAGTTAGCCTGTGTGGCAATAATGCGAGAAATACAGGCTGGTGGTCCATGAAAAATCATCCGGTTGCAGCTGCGCCATCAGACTGGTTCGCCGGGAGCGACGGGGCTATGGTATCCGCGTAAAACCTCTCGGCATCTTGCGGTGCGACAAAGCTGTATTTCCCTCCGTTGAACGTCACCTGTAGCCGCGCCGGGAACTGTAAACCATATCTGATGCCGGCAGCCCGGAGCTTCTGCTTGATGTTGTTAAAGGACGCCCTCCGTTTGGCAACTTCAGTTGTGAAGTCCGGGAATATATGCACTGGCCGGCCACGAAAGGTAAGCGAGCCCTTCTCCCTGGCCAGCTGGAGGATGTGCTGCTTCACTCTGAAGTGGTGAACTGTAACAATCATCGGTCTCGGGGGGGGCGTCTGGTCCCGCAGCGGGCCGAGCGGCGAGGCGGTGTGCCCGGTCTAACATCTCCGGTCCGTCGGGGATATCCATACCCAGCGTCTCGCCGAAGAAATCGGTCATAAATGACGTGACTCGTGGCCCCTCTACATTCTCCGGGATACCCAGCACGCGTAGATTCTGGCGTCTGCTCCTCGACTCGAGATCCTCTGTTTTAGCCATTAGCAGCTTGTTGCAATTCTCCAGCGCCTCGCACTTGACCTCCAGCGCAGTAATCCTGTCGTCACAATCTTGAAATGAGGTTTCAACCACAGTGAGACCTGAACCAAAAGTGTCCACAGTAGACTGCAAAGTGCTCATTGAAGAGCGGGTTTCAAGACGGAAAGTTTCAATAAGCTTTATCACCGCCGATAGAGACGGTCGCTCTTCCTCGGCGCCGTCATCATCGCCGCCATGTTTAGGTGATAGAGGATTAGCTTTCTCGCTAGCAAGCCGAGTTGGACCTCGAGTTACAGGGTCCTGGCGAGAGTTACCTTTCCCAGCCATGTACCACAGCGTGTCTTAAACGGTTGAGAAATAAAAAATGGCTGAAATAAAGGGGTAAAACGAACTTTGATACTTTATTGATGGGAGGATATGCAGGAGCTGATTAAGACGCGTCTACATGGTAGCCATGTTGCCACGCCTCCCCGTACTTGTCCTTTTGAAATACGATAGGTCACTCCACGTTGCATATGGATGCTTGCACAGGAAAATGTTCTCCTACCCCCATTGTATCCTCCTCTTACTTGGCTGTCCGAATCTCTGTGGGTCATATAACAGAGCTACAGACAGCTGAGAGGATACGGATGAAATCAGGCTGTTCTGATGATCTCTCCCACTACCTTCACCTCCTCTCAGACTTCAGCTCCACAGTGTCAGCAGCCAAATCTACATTCTAACGGACCAAGATCAACTTCTTTGCCTCCAACTCCAGAAAACTGTGTGCTGTTGTCTTGTATAGCCCTTCTGACTGGGTGTGTGACCAGCAGCATTTGCGGAGTCACTGAAGTCTGGCCACTAAAGTGTTAACAAATGTGGTCTTCACCAGAGTCAGTTCAATCCCTTCAGTATGACAGATGTTCAATTACTGAATAAAAGCCTTGCTGAATCTTATTTAAAACTTTTTTATAGGATAACGCAGCTGGATAATGCATTGTGTTTGTGTTGTGTTTGTTGTTCTGTTTAGGTTAATACAGGGAATACAGAACTCACAATGATGTCCTCCGACTATGCTGACAATGAGTTGGAACTCTTCAGGCGAACGGTGAGTTAATTCAATCATAACTGAGAACCGTTGAGAACCTCAACAGAAGCCAGTGTGACACAGAGCATTCATTTCTAAAATAGACCTAAAAAAGTCCTCTTTTTTTCCCCGCTTATTCATGATGGCATTGATCCAGCTGGACCTGATCATGGCCTCAGGCAGCAGCATTGCTTCCTCCACAGACATCCTGAACAGCGTTGACAGTCTGCAGACTCGGAAGCTGTCAAAGAGTGCTGCAGAGTGCCTACTTAAACGCCTGGTGTCTGATGACTGGCTAGTAGAGGTACTGTCTGGGCCTGTCTCTATTAGCCACTGTTTGTGTGTGTGTGCACTCACTCACTCACACACTCACTCACTCACGGTTACCACACCCCCGTGCTCGATGCAGATCTACTCATAAAGGAGTAGATACAGGTTATATCCCAGGAGTGCTGTTTGTTACACCTACAAAACAATAAAAAAATCAAATGCCTGATATGTAAGAATATATTTGTTAACAATCATAGATATTCACCAGAAATAGAAGTACCCCTCAGCTTCTTTCTTACTTTAAATGTCTAGGCCACTAGAATATAAATAGTTATGCTAAATGATGATTATATTCTTAATAAAATTGGAAATGTCACTTCAGATCCTACTTGCTCTGTTGCTGTGCTCGTGCGACCACGTTAATTTTAGCGTGTTTGGTTGCTATAGAAAAGAGGGGACTACAGCCTGTCGACGCGCTGTGTGATGGAGATGGAGCCATACATCCGGGCCATGTATGAAGAGGAGCAGGTGAAGGTGTGCTCTGTGTGTCACCATCTGGCCTTCAAGGTAAACCACCTGCCGTCACTGAGCTGGGACTGGGAACTGGGAAGGACTGGGACTGGGAAGGGGATAACTGGACGATATGTCGTAACCATACTAGATTACAGATATGGTGAGGCAGGGTGTTGCCACTGAAGCTAATAATTATTTAAAGTTTATTTTATCTGGTGGCAGGATAGTCAACTAAGTAAAGCATCTTTTAGTTGCTTATTACTAGTCTAATGTTATGGTGTTCAACTCTTTGCTTAACTCTTAGCCCTAACCCTAACCCACTGTCCACAGCCTGCCTGACCTTAACTCCAACCTGCTCCTTTGAATCTTTGAATCTCCTTGACTTTTTGACTTTGACTAGTGGATGATATAGTCATTTTAGCTGATATATCAGATATAAGCAATTTACCTTTAATAACCAAGTGTGTTCTGTTTGTCCTGCAGTGTCAGATATGTGTGAACCCTCTGTGCACCGTAAAGATCCACTACCCGTGTGCTGTGAAATATTTCAAGAGGAAACAGGTGCAGAAATGTCCAGGCTGTGGTGACCTTTGGGTTAACAAAGTCTGAGGTAACTGAGTTAGTAGTAGTTCTGAGGCTTCACACCTACACACCTGTTGCTCCAGTTTCATACATTCAAGTGTAGATGGATTTACAGGAATATTTATTTTGATTTGCTGGTTTAAAAACATTTATAAATAGATGACGACCAAAATGTGTTTCTGTTGATCTTGGTCATATGCAAATCAAGGGTGATGACGCAATTTGTTTAACCATCCACTCTGTTCACTGTCACACCATTGTAAGGAAACCTCTGTTGGCCAGCTAAGACTATGTCTTGTTTTATCTTGATATTAAACATTTTGATTATATCTTGTATGTCTTTTATTCCTCACAAATCATCCACTAACCGGAGGGAGGGCTGGCGGCTCGATCGCCTCCTCCAGCTGTCCACATGTCCAAGTGTCCTTGAGGAAGTCACTGAACCCCACAAATGTAGGACAAATGTACTGATTGTAAGTTGCTTTGGACAAAAGCGTCTGCTAAATACCCTAAATGTAAAGATTATATTCTGAAACAAATTTCCAAAAGACAAGAACAGTTTATCAAGCAGAAATATAGATTTTAATTTAATACTTCTTTAACATTATTTTCTCTCTGAAATCTCAGAATGAACACTTCATATCACCATGATGTAAGGCATTTGATAGTTTCATAGTTCAAGTTAATGCATTAATAACAACAGTAAAGTCTATAATTTAAAGCAGTGGTAGACCACTGTAATGGTCGACTATAGACCACCGCAAAATTAATGAAATAACGATGCAATGACACCTTTAAAGGTCCAGTATGCAACTTTGGCCATTCCTGCTCCCATTTTTCTCGGGAGGGGGCGTAGGTCAACAACTCGTTGACGACGTTCTCAATTCTATGCGAGCCATGAGCATTTGTTTTCAAAGAAGGCTGCAAATGCGTGGAGCCATGTCCGAGGTAGGTGTTCAATCTGTTCATGAAGAGTAGACAAGGTTATACATTTTACAATAAACATAAACCCATCGTTTTAAGTCTAACATATATTGCACCTGCTTCCATCGCCGTCGAGTATACACATCATCCCCCTGACACTTCCCTGGTGGTAAGGATGGTACCGACTTCAAAAGCAGCAGGTGGTTAGGCGTTAGTGCTTCCAGGTCATTAGGATCTGTAGATGCCTTGGTAATTGGCCTGCTGTTGATGATGGATTCCACTTCACAAAGAACAGTATAAAGACCTTCTTCATCTAGGTTTTGAACATTTAAAGTGGAGTTCAGCACTTTCCGCACAGATCTGATTAACCTCTCCCAAGATCCTCCATGATGCGAGCCAGCTGGGGGGTTAAAACTCCATTTGACTCCCTTTTGAAGAATTCACACTCTGCTCCCACAAAGTTGGTTCCACTATCAGAGCGTAGTTCCAGGACTTGACCCCGTCTTGCTATGAAGCGTCTCAGCGCATTTATGAAAGAGTCAGTGTCCAGTGAAGGTGCCACTTCAATGTGAATTGCACGTATGGCCAGGCAAGTAAAGATTACACCATACCTCTTCACTACACTCCTTCTGCTCTTCACTTCAAATGGTCCAAAATAATCAACTAAACGGGGGTTCATCTGGAATAACTCTTTCAACAGGTAAGTCTGCCATCTGCTGGGACACTGGCTGAGCATTTAGTCTTCGACCGATGACACACTTTGACAGAAATTTCCTTATGGCTATGCTAGCACCAGTCATCCAATACCTTTCTCTCAGTTTGGATGACATGTGGTTATGACCACCATGCCCTATGTCATGATGAATGTGCTTCAGGAGAATGTCTGAGATAGGGAAATTGTTTGCCAGTATTATGGGATGTTTCGCCTCTGCAGGCATGGATGACCTGCTCAGTCGACCACCAACTCCTTAACTAGTGGGCAGAGTTTATAAAGGTGGCTGCAACCTTTCACAGTTTTGTCATTTTGCAGCCTGGATCCTCAGGAAACCTCTTCCTTTGGCAGAACATAATGATTTCCAACTCAGCCTTTTCAAGCTCCTCCACTGACAGACAACTTGAAACTGCCTGTCCTTTGAAAGTGTCCATGTCCTCCAATGAACGTCTTTGCTGTAAATCCAGACTAGACTATGTTAGAGGCATCTTTAACTTTCTCCTCTTCTGGCAGCGAGCCAAGAGCAATTTCTTAAATCTCAAGATCCAAGCAACAGATTTCCTCAAACCAGTCCAAGATGAGAAATATTTTATCATTCGAGTCACAGTGTCCACCTCCTCTGCAACTTGTGCAGTATTTACTGCCACAGATTTCTTGCCCTCTGGGTCATCTACTGGAAGTTGATGAGCATCCTCAGGATTAACAGGCCATATGCTATCAGGTTGAATGAGAAACTAAAGACTCTACACCCATGTCACATTTTTGAAAAAGGCATCCACTTCAAACCTCTGGAGGCCACATCGGCTGGATTGTGTGCAGTCTTCATACCTCCATTGAGAAAACTGTGAAACCTTGAGAGTTTCTGAGACTCGGTTGGGAACCTGGAGGTCTGATTCCTGATGTATTTCACTACAGATGTACTGTCTGTCAAAAACACAGAATCCTGAAGATCCATGTGCAACTCTCTTCTCCACAAGACATCAATGCGACTTGCCACAGTGGCAGCGATGAGCTCCAATTGAGGGATTGTAACAGACTTAAGTGGAGCCACTCTAGCCTTCCCCATAGTCAAGGGGTTAATTTAGAAAAGAGCCTCCTTTAAGACTTTTGCTCACATGTCTGGGTAAAGTTTGACAATCAATTTTTTTGTTAAAAGGAACCTATTGAAGGAATTTTAGGGGTGTTGTCATCTTGATTTTTTTTGCTGGTGACCACTAGAGGTGCTAGAATATTCAAATATTTATGTAGCCAAGTGAATAGGGGTTACTGTAGTTTTTTGTGTCAGCGGTGCCCTAATAGAATGAATGTCACTTTAAGGCCAGCTAGGTAGGGAATCCCGCTAAAATGGAAAATCACGTGATACTTGAATGCGCGCGAGTTGTCTTCTTAGCACATGCAGTGGCGGATACGCGTATTTTCCTGTGAGAGTGTGTGAAGGGAACCGTGTGTATAACCGTGTGATAGAGAAACGTGTCTGTCTGTAACTGTAGTACGTGACCGAGGGAACGGGTTGGAGCATAACAGTAACTGATGACTGACGGACATTTGTGACTGAAGACTATTTCTCGTCGGTCGAGGGTGTGTTTGTTTAGTCTCTGGTGTGTCGGGAGCCGCCATAGACGACCGCGGGTCAGCGTAAGTGGCTTCATATGAGTGGTTTTATATCGTTTTATATTGTGTTATATTTTCGGTGTTAAATGTATGAAACTGTGTTACCTATGTAGAGGGGAGACGGAGAGCTGTGTGTGCGTGTGAGCTTCATCCAGGGTGAAGCTACATGCTAGCGTAAGTGAGCATGTGGTTGGTGTTAATATAACTGTGTGAAAAACCTAATGTGTTCCGTAAAATGTGTCTGTTAAAATGCGAAGAGTGGCGTAGAAATGTATTCATGTTAATACAGTATATTTTATTTCCTGTTTACGTAGGAATAAGGCCACTACTGTTGTTTTGTACTACTGTTGTTTTGTTGGTACATAAGATATTCAGATAAGAGAGGAATCTATTTATTTTATTTTTTGTATTTGACATGTAACAAACATCTCTCTCATAAATCAGATAAGTAATGCTGACCAATTCACAGGGCAGTCGGGGTATTAAAGATCCTACAAAAATTATTTCTGTGTCTGGTCCCATCCTTGGATGACCCGGCCATACGTAGATCAAGTTCAGTGTCCAACCCAGTGGCGTAACAAGCGGTAAGCAGCTACTCCAGTCGCTTACGGGCCTCAGCTAATCGTGGGGCCCGTCAATCTTTAAAGGGCTCCACCCACCCGACCGGACCCTTCATCCAGCCATAAGTTATACATTGAGCCGAGTTGCTCGCTGGTATCCATTTGGGGCACGATACTGGCTAAGAATGTGGATCGGGCCTTAACTGAACTCCTCAGAATCTCACACACTTCTGCTGCATGGTGTCCCTGGAAGCATATCCATCCAAATTACACAAACATATTTGAATTAATATTGACAACATATTTTAGTGATCATTAAATAATTTTTTAAGCTAACAACGCTGTATTTTAGTGTATTTTGTTTTACATTGCGACTGGGGATTATAGGATATGGTTGTGAACGTGCGTGTGCGTAGCTCAGTTGGCAGCCTTTACAATTTAAACTTTAGTTAGCGATAGCAAATGAGACAGCAATAGAGGAGTACAAACAAAAGTGGCTTTCTGGATTTTTACAAAGATGACATAACTGCTGATTTTCCCATTCAATGTTTGAAAGACCACATTTCACAAATGAAGACAAATGAAGTGCAAGAGCTGACGAAGATGCTCATCATTGAGAATAGATGCACCACTGTGAGTTTCGGGGAAGTTTGCACTGTTCTCATGCTTTTCCTGACAATACCAGTAACAGTGGCATCTGCATAGCACTCATTTTCCAAACTTAAACTTTCCAAGCTACCTGAGGAGCTCAATGGGACCGTCTCGTCTCTCTGGACTTGCCATACTGTCAATTGAGAATGCCCATGTGCATCACCTGGACATTAAGGATGCAATTGACAACTTTACATAGAGGAAAGCCTGGAGAAAAAATGCAGCTATGATGTAAGTGAACACCTTTTTATGTAAATGCCCTGAATGTAAATGTAAGGAGCTGAATGCGTTTGGTTGAGTTTTGAGGTGTTGGTGTAATTCACTGCGTGTGTGTGTGAGGGTCGCTGTGCTGTTACCTGGCGAACTCAGGTGCATATAGGGGGCATGGTTCACTCTCTTCGGCAGGTTCTGACTTCCGGAAGGGCAAACGGTTTTTGGCGCTCATCATGCCGGTGTTTTGTTTGTTTTGCATTCTTTGTTTTTGGACATTGCACAGCAATAAAATCACTGTGTTGCAACAAATAACAGCGTGGACATTCGTTCAATAACGTAGGAGAGCATCAGCCAAAGCGAGGCGTGTCAGCCAAGACATCCGGACTCAAATACCTCAGTAGCTGGCATTAGGCTGAGCTCCGTTAATAGTAAATGTACATTTTAATGATAGTTTATTGCTTTTAGGTTTATTGTGTCTTTAGTGTGCAGTTCTGAGTTTGTTCCTTTTGATGTGCCGTCACCTGTGTATTTTTAATTTGTTGTGGTGCGCTTACTTTTGCGAGTCGTCTCATTTCTCCTATGCTGTAGGCCAGGCCTATTCGACTAGCGGCCCGCGGGCCAGATACGGCCCGCTTGAATTTTTTTGTGGCTGATAGTGACTGATAGTAAATAACATTTAAGTAGGAAAATTATTACATCAACAATGGTTTTGATCTGGACCTAACTCGTAAACATACGCGTGATGCGTAGCCAATCACGCAGCCAAATGCAGCCAATAGCACCAATCACAGCGCTGCTCTGCAGTTGCCTTCAAAAAAGTCCAGTGACAGAGGTTGACACCAGCATGGCGCTGTCAAAACCAAAGAAACATTTGTTTTTTTTGCCTGCCGTGACCAGTACTAAACCGGTATGTTTACTGTGCAACGAATGCATATCTGTGATGAAAGAATACAACTTGAAGCGCCACTACAAGTCAAACCACGGCTCGTTTTCGGACCGTTTTCCAGAGGGCTCGGATGAACGAAATAATTATGCTAATTATTTTGACTGTGGTTATGGACCTCCTATGTTTGGAATTGTTTATCTCATGCTATGTTGTGAACAGTCCATCTTGAATGTAGCATTTATATAAATATGGACCTTGGTTATAAAAGCTCCTTATGTGAAAGTATTAAAGTGGAAAAAAGTGGATATGTGTCATTTGTTCTCTATTATCAAGAGTTATTTTTTAGCCATTAGTTGACAAATATTTTGTGGGGCCCACGAACTCCCAGTGATTTTCATATTTGGCCCACTTGCTATTGAAGTTGAATAGCCCTGCTGTAGGCTATGACCTAATGGCCTAAATGGTAGGCCATTGGTGGACGTTGCGTCATTACGCGTTGTAGCCTGTAGGGGGGCGGGCCCGTCTTGATCATCCTGCTTACGGGCCCGTCGTTGGCTTGCTATGCCACAGGTCAGGTGGAAACAAGTTTAATTAGCCCCGTGTCACCGCTGTTTTGTCACAATCTGTTATTATTGTAATTTGTAACCTATTTTTTATGGATTTGCTTCTGAGCTAAGGCTCTGAATGTGTTTAAGTTCCCCATTACGCTGTGGGTATATCTTGGGCTCTTTTTTTGAAGGGAAAGAACGGAAGTGGTGACTGTTTGTAATGTACTGCGATTCGATGCGGATAGACTGCCTGCTGTTTCGGTGTGAACACCGTGAAGTCCGATACTATGATGCACCCTCCTTGTTTTTATGTTTAGCTTGCAAAGTATAGGTAGGCTACAATACAAACCCACGGTTACATTATAGTGCGAACAATAGTACGACGTGTTCTCTGATTGAAAGGTGACCTAAACAATCAAACTAAAATGTTTGTTTCCTTAATAAATGCAAAGCCACTGGTCTTTATTTTTGGTTATCATGTGAGAAATGAACACATTCGAGTCAAAATGATTGACAAACTTTCTCCATATGGTTATAATTTGGCATAAAACACAATTTCAGTTGGCTGATGCAAGAAAAAGTAGTTCAGTTGTGGTGGACACGTACCTGTAAACCTATATTTACACAAGTGAATACAAATACTACACTTATCTAATTCATACAAAGTATGCATAATGTTTCCTATATTTTCAACTCTTGTGAGTTATTAGTTTGTTATTCTTTTCGCTCCAAAAAGGCTTTTGACCACTGGATATACTATTGTATTATCATGCGTTTTTACTTGGGGCAGCATGGGGCTTCGGACTTGTAACCGGAGGGTTGCCGGTTCGAACCCCGACCAGTACGAACTGCTGAAGTGCCCTTGAGCAAGGCACCTAATCCCTCACTGCTCCCCGAGCGCCGCTGTTGGCAGCTCACTGCCTCGGGATTTAGTGTGTTATGGTGTGCCTCACCATCACTGCATGTGTGCTGAGTGTATTCCACTAATTCCCGATTGGGTTAAATGCAATGACCAAATTTTCCTCACGGGATCAAAAGAGTAATTCTTCTTCTACTTATTTATTTATTTATTTTAAATAGGCGGTTTAATTATTTATTTCCAGCGGAATTTTAAATTGCCATTAACAAGGCTTTTACTTTTCCGGGAAAATCGTTGATTCCAAGGCAGCTGAGCCAGCCCTTCATCTCGGAAGCAACGATACTGTGGACCTGTTGAAGATACTGTGGACCTGTTGAAGATACTGTGAACCTGTTGAAGACACGCTTAGGATGTCTCGCGTCTCCTTTGAAAAGACGCGCTCTTCCGCCACCATTTGGATGTCCCTGGAGAGTCCTGAGCAGCACGGTGCGGACATGTCTCCGTCTGGACCGCCATGTTAGGATTACATGGCGCTGTTGCTGCCTAACGAAACCTGCGCCTGACGAGTTGGCATGTATATATTGTGCCATCATAGCGAATCGCCTTTTAACCCCAAACCAGCAGAGTTGATTAATTCAATACCCCTGCATGTGTTCAAAATTTGGTTAGATAAACCTGAATGAATATAGATAACGTTCAACATTAACCCGGTTTACCATCGAATCACTGGAAAGCCGCAGCTGCCATTGACTTTTGAGTGGGATAAATATACGTCTCCTCAATAGGTTTTATGTACGCCTACTTGCCATGTGTGTGCTATTTTGTGCTTAACTCGTATGTTTATGTTGTTTCAGATCATAGCACAGGGACTCTACGTGAAGTACCCATCCTAGACGGAGTAGATGCTACTGTGATCAAACAGGTAGTGCGGGTGTGGGTGTGTGAGAGTGAGATACAACATTTTCATAATTTTGAAATTATTTCCTATTGTTTAGATTGTTTCCACTGCCTTCGGGTTGAACCCTGACAATGCCACATTGAAGGTATAATTACTAATATAACAACTATTTTAAGTAAACAAAAAACAACAAATGAAAAGGAACTGATTTTTTGATATTTTTTTGTCTTTGTCTTTTCAGATCAGGAACAAACATGGGTGTCTGATGCCTGTAAATTGTTACATCCTTCCTAACAGCAAACAGATGTAAGAATCTCTACATCTTCAAATACAATGAGAACTCTTTAAGACTTGTGATGTTGACTGAACATGAACAATAGTTATCATCCTCATTTTAGGCCATATGTGCTGGAAATTGCCAAGATCTTCCAACATGGTAAGACTGAATTTCAACATCAGAAGTATTTCCTAAATACTACCAATTGTACAGTCTGCTCTGTGGTGCATTATTGTATTTTATATTAACAGCTTGTTGTACACTTTACAGAAATTTTAGTTTTTATTAAATGTGCAGAGTGTAGAATTAAGTGGCATCTAGTGGTACATACTTGGCAGAAAGTGAATAACATATGTAAGGTATGATTGAATTAGTGTATTACCCCATGAAAATAAGAAATAAGAATTGTTGTTTTCATTATCTTAGAATGAGCCCTTTATATACATGGGAAGAGGGTCTTCTAGCGAGCACACACGCACTTCCATTTTTCTCTCATGAGAACATGTTTGAAAAACAAACTTCATTTTGGGCCAAGAGCTGTAGGAAGAAGGGCTGCGTCTCCATGGCTCCCCATTCTTGTTTCATACAGTTGCTGTGTAGGAGCATTATAATGAGCAATGTTGTGTAAATCTAAGTGCTGGGGCAGAGGTGTATAAATTACTTGAAAAAAATAACTAAGTAAAAGTATAAGTACCATAACTGAAAATGACATTGGTAAAAGTTAAAGTCACCAAAAGGAAAATTACTTAAGTCTTGTGAAAAAATATACTCAAGTATCAAAAGTAAAAGTACAAGTACAAATATTTTAATAGTACGCAAGAAAAGAAGCAAAACAACCCAAAATTATTCTCCCCTTGTTTTTTATTTCACTTTTTCAGGTGAATGAAATGTATAGAATACCACTCAAAAAATAAACAATGTCTTTTTAACATTTAACATAAGAACCACTTTTTCGCTTTTTAACTATGTTGGGGGAATCCTCATGAGCTGAGGCACAGTAGCACCACACAAACAAAATTTCTGGTTCAAGTGGAGAAGTTTTTGGGCTTTTTGGGCCCGCATTTACCTTCAACTTCGCCAGAGTACCGTACATGGTTCTTCTCGTCCTCTCGGACCCGCACATTCCAGATAATTCTTTGACTATTTTAATTTGGAAATTTACTTTGACAAATGTCAAAGTAACAAAGTAAAATAATATTTTTTAACTTTTAAATGTAGTGAAGTAAAAGTAAAAGTACTGATTAAAAAAAACTAAAGTACAAATCCTCAAAAAAAATACTTAAGTAGTGTAACAAAGTACATCTACTTAGTTACTATACACCTCTGGGGGGGGGGGGGTACTTCAGTTGGTTGCAATCTGCAACCTCAGCGCTAGTTGCTTCTAATTTCAACACACTAGACATCATACCTGCAAACTTGTCGCTTTTCGGCTACAATCGCCGTTTTTTGGGTCAAAGGGGTCATTCACGTGACTCGTGTAGATCCGAAGAGTTTTTGTTTTTGGGGGGGGGGGGGGGGGGGGGGGGGGGGGTCGGGGTCGGGGAAGGCTGCGTTGGCTTATCAAGTGTGAGACACGCATGCCGGCCAGGCAAAAAGTGAGTTTTTTGCACGTGTAGAGTGACAGCAACAGAGTGCAAAACATTTTTTAATTTAATTTATCAGTACTTTGTATGGACTCATCGTCTCAATTTTCATCGTCATCGCGATGTGAGCGTTCATGATAAACACATCGCAAAAGCTGGTCTGTAATGCGATAAGTTCGCCACGCACACTCGGGCCATCCTTATCCTTAAATCATCCTTAAATATTGTGGTTTGCAGTAACCCGACGCACCCTGTCAATTTAGGACCGACCCAAATATTTATTTTTCCCTTTTAGTCCGACCGACTTGCCGGTTGTATACTTGCGTTAAGACCGACCGTTGTTTTTTTTAACTCTTCAAATAACTAATGCAACTACAATAAAACCCTACTAATGATATTTTAGAAGGTATCGCGAATATAAATAGCCTACATACACACGTAGGCTACGTTCTTTCTTTTATATTCGCTTCATTTCATCAATGGTTCGCGCTTGTCTGTTATGATGGCTGCGGCTGCAGTAAAGAAAATGTTCGCAGTCACCGTTCAAAGTTATAGAAGGCTAAATTATTACTTTGGGTTCATGCACGGTAGCAATAGGTCCTACATGAAAAAATGCATTGAAATATCTCGACACCGCTATAAAGTGACGTGTCGACTGACGTCAAGGAGACCACTAAACTTTTACGGGATGGAGACGCGGTCAGTGACGTCACGATATGCAAATTTGTTTAAATTCATATCGACGTATTCACCATGACCAAAATTTTACTCTTTTCTTATTTATTATCGCAAGTCATATCGTCATCGCAATATTGAACAGTGTGATCGCACATTTTCACAATGATCTGGTCTCAGCAGATACCTTGACTCTGTTGGTTGTTATGTCATATTTGGAAGCTCAATCTGTAACTTTTTTTCATAAAAATCTCAACAGAAGTAACCATTTAAAGGGTTATTTTTCAACAACACACAGCACCACTGCTACAAAAAAAATCCAGGGGAAACACTGAGTATACTGTACTATAGACATACTATATACCTCCAGAAATCCTACTGTCAAAACACTCAGAATTGCGTACTTAACATATTTAAATCACAAAAAACATTCTTGGGGGGCCCCATTACGCTGTCACCTTTTTTTCTCTGACCAGTTTGCAGGTCTGCTAGACATTTAAATGATGTGTATCAACCCTTTCTCTTAATACAGTGAATAACTAGTTAGCCAAGGTCATTTTCTAATATTTAGTCTTGGAATCAAAAGCACAAGAACAAGTAGGCATTGGATATTCGGGCTTGAAGCATGAACCTTTCTGCTGGGTGACACCCCAAACACCCCAAAGCAGTAGAATGCCCTATAGATGCAGGGCATTCAGGTTGACTGTGAGAGAGGTGTACTTGCAAAGCGAGCCACACAATTGTGGCTACATTTTGCGTACGGCGAGTTGATTCATGCACACCAATGCATTTTCTTCAGAAACATTAGTTATATTCTAGTGTTTATCTAAGATGCTGTGATGGTTCTCTGTGTGTTTTTAGTGTGTCCCAAACCCAGAACCATCGCCATGAATGTAATCAACAAGAGTACGAAGAACAGACTGCAGTCTATCTACAGGAGGGTATGATCACTATGATTATATGATATTGATTAATATGCGATAGGAGGGTATGAGCTTCTTTGATATGTTACAGATATGTTTAATTCAGAAGTGACTTTACATTTTTTTGCTCAAATTCGTTCACAAATAATAATAAAAAACTATGTGCTGCTGCAAGCAGAGCAAATACTGTATTCTTGCATATGCTTTATTAGTGTGGTTGCAAAGCAAACCAAAATATTATTACTCTGTCTAATTAATAGTGTGATTGCAAAGCAAGCTACATTTTTGTTATTCTGTGCTTTAAAACTGACTTATTGGATACTTCTTCATATTACTTGCAGTGCTGCAATGCACTCCTGCAAGCGGGGCAAGTCTTACATACTTCCTCTTATTATTAGTGTGGTTGCGACTAAAAGCCATATTATTATATTAATTTATTAATTATACTATTAGTTTATTACTATTATACAATTAATTATACTTTATTAGTTATTTATTATACTTATTAGTGTGATTGCAAAGCAACCCACACTATTGTTATTCTGCGTCTTATTATTTGTATATTTATTCTTCCGCCTCATTTTCCTCAAGTACCACTTTGGCCACAGGGGTCGCTATAACTCGCGACCAGCCCCATTATTCAATCAATTACAAGCCTGCTTCAAAGTGGGCCTGGGACTTGCTTGCTCATTAGCCATTTTAGCATGCTCGTGGGGAAAATTGAGCACATAGTGAGTTTGCTCAAGCAACCACATGCATTTTCTTCAGAAAGTCCACATGGTCACATGTCTAGTGATTATTGGTGTGAAAGCTGATGCAGCCACATTCACACTATTGTTATTGTAATCTTTTTTATTATTAGGTATTCACAGAGTATCTGTGGATACCTATCATTTCTTTCTGGTTTATTCAAATTTTTAAATTTGAGCGCCCATATCACCCATATAGCCCATATCTCTATAAAGTTTTGAAATTTGGCCACCAAATTTGGCCACCAAATAGATATCTGAGAAGAGCAGGTCCTCTTCAAGTTCCTCCCCTTGAGTATCACTTGAAATGCTTCTCCCTTTGCATACTTTCAGCAACAGACTTCATTTTAACTTTATACGGCTAAGACTTTAAACTATTATACTTCTATCTTTATATCTTCAAATCTTTACAGTTTTTGAACAGTCACAGTTTTTACGTTTTATGCTGCTTTCACAACTGGGTTTCTTTGATTTAATTTCTGAGTGTAGAATAGAATTTAGAGTGAGATAATCTACAGTTTTTAAGATATGTTTTCTTCAAGTGATACCTTGGCATGGCTCTCTGTTGGTTCTCACCAGTTTTGCTCAACAATAACGTGTCATTTTCAGGCTCTGGATACAATAACGCAGCTGTTTGGGATTAGCTGATTAAAGCTCAAGCAGTTTGTGCCTCTCTCGCTCTCACTACTACTACTGCCACAACCAGCCTACTGCTACTACTACAGCTATTACTACTACTACTGCTACTACTACTTCTACTGCTGCTACTACTACTTCTGCTACTCACCTTCAAGCGTTGACACTATTACAGTTTGGCTTCCAACTTTTCAAGCAATGTTTTTCATATTTGATCTTCTTAAGGTAATGCAGTTACACAGCAACACACATTGTCATCAACCTTCTAAGGGACACTTGTTGAACAACAGACTGAACAAGCTAACCTCGCCTACACGCTGGTAATGAACAGTTAGTACCATAGAGTACCATAGGGCTCATGTAGAGCTCTGTTTGTGGGCTCATGTAGAGCTCTGTTTGTGGGCCCATGTAGAGCTCTGTTTGTGGGCCCATGTAGAGCTCTGTTTGTGGGCTCATGTAGAGCTCTGTTTGTGGGCTCATGTAGAGCTCTGTTTGTGGGCTCATGTAGAGCTCTGTTTGTGGGCCCATGTAGAGCTCTGTTTGTGGGCTCATGTAGAGCTCTGTTTGTGGGCCCATGTAGAGCTCTGTTTGTGGGCTCATGTAGAGCTCTGTTTGTGGGCTCATGTAGAGCTCTGTTTGTGGGCTCATGTAGAGCTCTGTTTGTGGGCCCATGTAGAGCTCTGTTTGTGGGCTCATGTAGAGCTCTGTTTATGGGCTCATGTAGAGCTCTGTCTGTGGATTGCGGTGTTAGAGAGATTGTGACGCTTTTTGGACACTTATCGTATAACGCCACAGTGTGAGTGGATATGCATGTAGCAATGTCTGTTGCTACACGTCACCTAGGTGGCTTTTTAATAGACTCCCCAGATGACCAAGACACAGATTCTGATGTTAAAACCGGCTGAGTTTGAGTACAATGATAGCAGTTGTTGCATGCTGCCATGTCCAAGATCTGTGGTGTTTATGGTGATGGCTGGTTTAACCTGTGCAAATTGATTGCAGAATGTACAACAGATATGCCCCAGAGAGGGTTTGGCTTCCCGAACACCTATAGTATAGCTCTATGGAGTGTGTGGATGGCAGCGGTGTATTTGATGTCAGTGCCCGATTGAAGGTGACATTTCTCGGACACTTAAAGTATATTGCCACGGTGTCACGCCCCCCACCTCCTTCCTTCAACTCTCAACCAAAAGCCTCATTCTTAAGGCTGAGTTATGCTAAGTTATACTTCCGCGTTGACGCAATGTTTGGGGGCTTACAGACTCTTTACATCCTTGCGTCCCCTAGGGCTGTCACTTTTGAGGAACGGATATCGAATATCAAGCAATGTATTCGAATATATTCGAATATCTACCTCCGCCCGCCCCCCCCCCCCCGCAAAAAAAAAAAAAAAAAACGTAAGGCAGAAGGTTGATTATGATCACAACTGTATTAAGAGTCTGACAGTCACAGTATATAAACATAAACAGTAGCCTACTTAGCCTGTCTGAAAAAGAAAATATATGTGAAGTGCCACTATTTATACATAGCCTATAACAAAAATTAGGCAAGATGGAAAAAACTGATCGGAACGGAACAGCACCGCACAAACACAAACAGCACGCCACAAACACACGTGACAACTTAGACAGCAGAAGGAGTACGGCCTAGCCTATCAAAATTCATTTTTTTATATTATTTGCTAAAAACACTAATCTATCGACTTGATCTGGATCAAGTGCAGCCCTCTTTTTGTTGACGATGTTCCCTGCGGTTGAGAACACACGTTCGGAGCTAACGGACGTGCCGGGCACACACAGGTATTTGCGCGTCAATAGTGAGAGAAGTGGGTATTTGTTGCAGCCCGTGTCTCTCCACCAATGCAGCGTGTTGCTGTCTGCGGGGAGGAGATTCACTCATGTAGTTTTGAAGCTCCTGGATACCATTAGTGTTGCGTGTGGCCGAGTTGATCGAATACATGTCCCCAAACAAGCTTCCCATGGCGCCTAAGGCCGGAGCCACGTCTTCCCTCTCTTGCGCACAGTCGCCGTCAGTCTCAGCTTCCTTCAGCTCCTGAGATAAGCTTTCAATAACGAGGTGTTTCTGCCCAGGCGAAAGGTGAACGAAGCGGCTGAACCGGGGGTCCAGAAAGGCGGCTTTATTGAGAAGCATCCATTCGGCGTTGTTTTCACTGTAGCGCGTTTTGAAATTGTCCACCATCCTGGCTGAGAACAATGGAAATAATAAAATTAATTAATCAATGATTGTATCTTAAACTATTTGTTTTGTTTTTAGCTTGTTTTATTAACTGTCATATTTCGATAGGTTATATTAATAGGCTTGTGACATTTGGCCTTAGTGTTAAGCATAAGCACTAGCCTGTCATAAAAGGAATAGAAGGAAAATAATTAAGAATAGTCTACCTTTCACTTCTTTGATAGCTGCGCTCTGTGTTGCGTCAGGTGTGGTCAGCTGACAGAGCATAACATGCTGTAGTGGGAGGACGGCAGACGCTGTAGGGTAGGCATCGGTGGAGAGTGCTTGAGTTGCAATTTGAATGGTTTCAGTGTGTCTTTTAATTGTTCAACCACAGACCACTCCAAAGTGCTTAGTTCCAAGTGGGCCATTTTCTTTTCAAATATTACCGCGGCCACGGCTGCTTGCTGTTCGGTGGCACGGCAGATCATGTCATACGTCGTTTTCCATCTTGTGACGCAGTCATTTATCAGTCTCTCCTTTTTTAGTCCGAGAAGCTCCTGCTTTGCCTTCAACAGGCAGCAGGCAGCAGGAGACTTTCCAAAATTAGCTGCCGTCTGTTTAAGGCGAGAAAGGGCAGTCTCAATAGCCCTCACCTCTAGTCCCTTGCGCACGGCCAGGTTTAAGGTGTGTGCCATGCAAGGTACATGTATGAGGCCTAAATCATGTATGGCTTTCACATAATTCTGCGCATTGTCTGTGGTGACCGCTATTACTGCTTCACCGGATATATCCCAGTCATGCAGGGTGTTGCTGATGCTCTCTGCGACATGGGCAGCTGTGTGGCTTCCCCTGAGCTCTTTCGTACAAAGAACGAAATTCTCTAGGTCCCATATGTCTGAAATGAAGTGAGCTGTGATTGTCACGTAAGCATGTGTGGCCAGTGATGTCCACCCGTCTGTAGTTAAAGCGGGTTTCTTGTCCTGCAATAAGGTCTTAATGTTTTCTTGTGTGGTGTCATACAACTTTACTATGCGGGCAGACATAGTGGTGCATACTTTCAGCAACAGACTTCATTTTAACTTTATACGGCTAAGACTTTAAACTATTATACTTCTATCTTTATATCTTCAAATCTTTACAGTTTTTGAACAGTCACAGTTTTTACGTTTTATGCTGCTTTCACAACTGGGTTTCTTTGATTTAATTTCTGAGTGTAGAATAGAATTTAGAGTGAGATAATCTACAGTTTTTAAGATATGTTTTCTTCAAGTGATACCTTGGCATGGCTCTCTGTTGGTTCTCACCAGTTTTGCTCAACAATAACGTGTCATTTTCAGGCTCTGGATACAATAACGCAGCTGTTTGGGATTAGCTGATTAAAGCTCAAGCAGTTTGTGCCTCTCTCGCTCTCACTACTACTACTGCCACAACCAGCCTACTGCTACTACTACAGCTATTACTACTACTACTGCTACTACTACTTCTACTGCTGCTACTACTACTTCTGCTACTCACCTTCAAGCGTTGACACTATTACAGTTTGGCTTCCAACTTTTCAAGCAATGTTTTTCATATTTGATCTTCTTAAGGTAATGCAGTTACACAGCAACACACATTGTCATCAACCTTCTAAGGGACACTTGTTGAACAACAGACTGAACAAGCTAACCTCGCCTACACGCTGGTAATGAACAGTTAGTACCATAGAGTACCATAGGGCTCATGTAGAGCTCTGTTTGTGGGCTCATGTAGAGCTCTGTTTGTGGGCCCATGTAGAGCTCTGTTTGTGGGCCCATGTAGAGCTCTGTTTGTGGGCTCATGTAGAGCTCTGTTTGTGGGCTCATGTAGAGCTCTGTTTGTGGGCTCATGTAGAGCTCTGTTTGTGGGCCCATGTAGAGCTCTGTTTGTGGGCTCATGTAGAGCTCTGTTTGTGGGCCCATGTAGAGCTCTGTTTGTGGGCTCATGTAGAGCTCTGTTTGTGGGCTCATGTAGAGCTCTGTTTGTGGGCTCATGTAGAGCTCTGTTTGTGGGCCCATGTAGAGCTCTGTTTGTGGGCTCATGTAGAGCTCTGTTTATGGGCTCATGTAGAGCTCTGTCTGTGGATTGCGGTGTTAGAGAGATTGTGACGCTTTTTGGACACTTATCGTATAACGCCACAGTGTGAGTGGATATGCATGTAGCAATGTCTGTTGCTACACGTCACCTAGGTGGCTTTTTAATAGACTCCCCAGATGACCAAGACACAGATTCTGATGTTAAAACCGGCTGAGTTTGAGTACAATGATAGCAGTTGTTGCATGCTGCCATGTCCAAGATCTGTGGTGTTTATGGTGATGGCTGGTTTAACCTGTGCAAATTGATTGCAGAATGTACAACAGATATGCCCCAGAGAGGGTTTGGCTTCCCGAACACCTATAGTATAGCTCTATGGAGTGTGTGGATGGCAGCGGTGTATTTGATGTCAGTGCCCGATTGAAGGTGACATTTCTCGGACACTTAAAGTATATTGCCACGGTGTCACGCCCCCCACCTCCTTCCTTCAACTCTCAACCAAAAGCCTCATTCTTAAGGCTGAGTTATGCTAAGTTATACTTCCGCGTTGACGCAATGTTTGGGGGCTTACAGACTCTTTACATCCTTGCGTCCCCTAGGGCTGTCACTTTTGAGGAACGGATATCGAATATCAAGCAATGTATTCGAATATATTCGAATATCTACCTCCGCCCGCCCCCCCCCCCCCGCAAAAAAAAAAAAAAAAAACGTAAGGCAGAAGGTTGATTATGATCACAACTGTATTAAGAGTCTGACAGTCACAGTATATAAACATAAACAGTAGCCTACTTAGCCTGTCTGAAAAAGAAAATATATGTGAAGTGCCACTATTTATACATAGCCTATAACAAAAATTAGGCAAGATGGAAAAAACTGATCGGAACGGAACAGCACCGCACAAACACAAACAGCACGCCACAAACACACGTGACAACTTAGACAGCAGAAGGAGTACGGCCTAGCCTATCAAAATTCATTTTTTTATATTATTTGCTAAAAACACTAATCTATCGACTTGATCTGGATCAAGTGCAGCCCTCTTTTTGTTGACGATGTTCCCTGCGGTTGAGAACACACGTTCGGAGCTAACGGACGTGCCGGGCACACACAGGTATTTGCGCGTCAATAGTGAGAGAAGTGGGTATTTGTTGCAGCCCGTGTCTCTCCACCAATGCAGCGTGTTGCTGTCTGCGGGGAGGAGATTCACTCATGTAGTTTTGAAGCTCCTGGATACCATTAGTGTTGCGTGTGGCCGAGTTGATCGAATACATGTCCCCAAACAAGCTTCCCATGGCGCCTAAGGCCGGAGCCACGTCTTCCCTCTCTTGCGCACAGTCGCCGTCAGTCTCAGCTTCCTTCAGCTCCTGAGATAAGCTTTCAATAACGAGGTGTTTCTGCCCAGGCGAAAGGTGAACGAAGCGGCTGAACCGGGGGTCCAGAAAGGCGGCTTTATTGAGAAGCATCCATTCGGCGTTGTTTTCACTGTAGCGCGTTTTGAAATTGTCCACCATCCTGGCTGAGAACAATGGAAATAATAAAATTAATTAATCAATGATTGTATCTTAAACTATTTGTTTTGTTTTTAGCTTGTTTTATTAACTGTCATATTTCGATAGGTTATATTAATAGGCTTGTGACATTTGGCCTTAGTGTTAAGCATAAGCACTAGCCTGTCATAAAAGGAATAGAAGGAAAATAATTAAGAATAGTCTACCTTTCACTTCTTTGATAGCTGCGCTCTGTGTTGCGTCAGGTGTGGTCAGCTGACAGAGCATAACATGCTGTAGTGGGAGGACGGCAGACGCTGTAGGGTAGGCATCGGTGGAGAGTGCTTGAGTTGCAATTTGAATGGTTTCAGTGTGTCTTTTAATTGTTCAACCACAGACCACTCCAAAGTGCTTAGTTCCAAGTGGGCCATTTTCTTTTCAAATATTACCGCGGCCACGGCTGCTTGCTGTTCGGTGGCACGGCAGATCATGTCATACGTCGTTTTCCATCTTGTGACGCAGTCATTTATCAGTCTCTCCTTTTTTAGTCCGAGAAGCTCCTGCTTTGCCTTCAACAGGCAGCAGGCAGCAGGAGACTTTCCAAAATTAGCTGCCGTCTGTTTAAGGCGAGAAAGGGCAGTCTCAATAGCCCTCACCTCTAGTCCCTTGCGCACGGCCAGGTTTAAGGTGTGTGCCATGCAAGGTACATGTATGAGGCCTAAATCATGTATGGCTTTCACATAATTCTGCGCATTGTCTGTGGTGACCGCTATTACTGCTTCACCGGATATATCCCAGTCATGCAGGGTGTTGCTGATGCTCTCTGCGACATGGGCAGCTGTGTGGCTTCCCCTGAGCTCTTTCGTACAAAGAACGAAATTCTCTAGGTCCCATATGTCTGAAATGAAGTGAGCTGTGATTGTCACGTAAGCATGTGTGGCCAGTGATGTCCACCCGTCTGTAGTTAAAGCGGGTTTCTTGTCCTGCAATAAGGTCTTAATGTTTTCTTGTGTGGTGTCATACAACTTTACTATGCGGGCAGACATAGTGGTGCGACATGGAATTTTGTATCGTGGCTCCAGTTCCTTTATGAGGTCCTGAAACCCGTCGCCTGAAATGACACTTATAGGCCTCATATCTCTGCAAATAAACCTTGTCATCTTATCGGTGATGGCATTTACACGTGCATCTGTCAAGGTGCCGACCGGTTGTACAGGGAAGTATGCAGTCACACGATGTTGTACGCCTGGCGATGTTCTGGCCGTCTGCGGTGTTGACTGCGCTGCCTCATTGGGATGGTAACTCGACAGGTGAGGGCGAAGATTGGATGTCGAGGATGAGTATCTAAACTGCTTTTTGCAGAGTCGGCAAACTACCTTCTCTTTCTCGATTATTTGACCATCTATGGTGTAGAACCCAAAATATTTCCAAACACCACTTTTTAGGTGCGATGGGGTCGTCACTGTCCGCTCTGGCTGGATGTTCTTTGGGTTATCTTCCATTTTCAAAATAAAACAGGATGGCTATTACTGGCTTGATTTAGTCATGGCCCTACATTACAAAACGTTTAGAGCGCCCTCTACTGGATGAGATGGCAAACAATAAAAAAAAAAAAAAAACGGTCCAATCATAGACTGTAAAAACTACGCTAATTTGCCTTTAAAAACCGATTAGTTTATTTATACTTCGATTACGGATATTTCACGTCATGTTCGAATGCATATTCGAATATCGAATAAAAAGTGACAGCCCTAGCGTCCCCCCTTGCGTCCACCGCAAGGGCCTGACGCGCACCTCCCAAAAATCCTAGATGTGCGTCAAGGCGACGCAACACCAACGCAGCGGCATTGGCTGTGATTGGTCCGCTAACTACATCCGCTGGAGATCGCTTTTCCGGTTTCCACTCCTAAACACCGCCACAGTGTGATAAATGCTTCGAGTGATTGGCAACAACATATCTATAACTTTTGCCTTAATTTCTGCAAACTTTTTTTTTACTCGCTAGTAATCCGTATGTGATGATCCATCTGCATTTCGACACATAAACCCCACGCTGAACCATCACGGTCTCATGACTGCATCCAAGCAACTGCGTGGCCATTGCATGATCACTACGTAATCACTACGCGGAACCATAACTCCTGAACCATAAGCCTTTAGTGTTCACAATTCCAGCTGAAACAGTGGGTTCGCTTACATGTTAAGTGTTTTCAATACTTTTTTGTTTACTTAGTTAATTTAAGTTAATTTATAATTTCCTTCATAGAGTTCTTTAGTGTTCCTGATAACTGGTTCATACATTCTACACATATGTATACAAAAGTACCCGTAGGTATACATATGTACACATATGTAACATACATAAACATACTCATACATACGTATGTACGTAAACAAACAATCAATCATCTCAGCCTCTGCGGTGGTTCAGTGGGGTGTACTACGAACCTCGATGGACATACCCAGGCTTTCTTTGGATAACCTGAATCGACAAATACGAAACTCGCAATCAGAGTTAAACGGTACCACGAAGCTCACTTACGAGTCGATTTGTCAAGCCAGGTTTTCCGCTTTACTTTCAATGCGCGTTCCCGTAAAAGAGGCGTTATTCACCATGACGCAATGGATCCAACGGAGCGAACACGGGCTGTGTACTTCACTCAGGAGGAGCAAGTAGTCATTATGAACTCATACGAGGAGGTTAAAAAGACAATAACGGCAAGGGGCAATACTGTTGCCCATAATAAGGCTAGGGAGGCGTGCTGGCAACAAATAGCAGATTCTGTGAATGCGTAAGGGAAAAGATTCTGCATAGCCTGATTGTCTAAAAATAACTATGCCAAATGCAGAATTGTTCGCCATTAAACCCAATAGAGTGCATATGATTGCAAAATACAAAAGCAACCTCCAACCTGCTTTATTGTGTAATTTAGGGAATTCATTTCAAATACATCCTATATGTAAAAAAGTATTGCATGTGCCGGAAGGTAGTGACGGTGGTATGGTGGATTAGTATGTGCACACCAGCGACCGGTGTTCATATCTTGCCTGTCCATCATCATACCTTTTACATCATACCTAATCTAACCCTTTTACCCCATGTAGATTGGGTGCTAGCACGACCGTCCGAACATGGGTAGAAGTAAGAAATAAGCACTATTCTATTCTAAAAACATGATTCAATGTGGTAAGTTTAAAGCATACATTTCAATAATGTCAGGTGAATGTAGCCTATGATTTTCAATAGGCTAGGCTCTAACCTTTCATCTGATGTTGATTACCTGTAGCAAATTAGAAAAAAACTCAGCGAAACAGCACTAGGAGGCGGCGCTCAGCTTTAAGTAGCCGATCTAATCGGAAAGTGAGCTGAAAACTTCCTCCCGACCAGGGGCTTCATTTATCAACCGTGCGTACGCACAGATTTGTGCGTACTGAGTGCGTACGAACATTCCCACGCAAACTCTGACCATGATACACAAAACCTAGTGGTAGAATAGTGAAACTACTAAGAGAACCCGTTAAGAGTCGCAGTGTTCAGCAATCACAAACATCACACATGTCCCCTGTATCCTCTAATTAATAACAATTCTCATTTTGTAGGTTAGCAGACATTTTTGAATAATTGGTATGACAAGTTATAAAAGACAGCTGGGACAGGACAACCTCAACAAGACAACTTGAAACAAGGATGATGGCGCACCTTGCACTTTTGGAAGATTTAGAGAAACGTTTGTCCGCAGGGAGCGCGTTTTCAAAGAGCTTGTGGATTTGCTCAGCCAGAGCACAGCGTGGCTTCTCAGAATATACTTGTGGATTTATGCTGGGATTTACAACATACTATATTGGAGCGAGAGACCAAATGACCCAAAGCCATCCCAGTGCACATCCAGCTCCTGTCCACACTGGGATTTTTGGCCACCGGGAAATTTCAACGTGAGATTGGAGACATATGCGGAATTTCACAGCCGACACTGAGTAGAATCATGCCAGCAGTGTTGGATGCAATCATTTCTCTAGCCCCCTTTACATTCAGTTCTCGTAAATTCCACGCCATCGCTGGATTCGCAAATATAATTGGAGCCATAGATTGCACAGACATCACAATAAAAGCACCATCACACAATGAATTCAGTTACGTTAACAGGAAAGGACTTCATTGGGTGAGCAGCTCCAAGCAGGAGCTATTGGGCGAGTATCAGATGAGGTATGCGGCTTCGTTTGCCATGCTTCAGAATGCATTCTGGGATGAAAACGTCAGAAATACCTGTGATAAACTTCCGATGCGACGAGTCACCTGGCTTTCAAAACTTGCGTGGTTTCAGGAAAACAACTTCCGCCTGCTTTTCTGGGCATGTTCTCGAGCAAGTGCAGACATAAGACACTTCCCTCAACATCCTCTCAACTTTGCCCTGGTTGGTTGGAATACCGACATTAAAGTCCCCACGTCAGAACTGACATAACTCCTTTCAGAGAGGCGTGCCTGGTGCCCTCTCCCAAACTATGCATATTAAAAAGAGACAATTTTGTGAACTTTCACTTCATCACTCATCATGCATTTTTTTTTTCTTTTTTTTTATTTACACATTTCTCCACATAGCCAAGCCATTGTGCATGCAGAAAATTTATCACATTTGCTCCTCAGCCTGCATCAATAAGGGGAGATCCAATGCCTGAACTCGTCTGCTACGAAGAACGCAAGCGCCACTTCGTGTGCCATCCTTGTTGACGAGAAGTTCACCTGTGTCCGCCTTGACCAGACGGGAACTTGACGTGATTATGACGAGTTCCGCCGGATCTTCTCAATTCTCGTTGCAACAAATGCGCAAATGCAAACGATCTGAAACTCGCCTATTGAGGATGGCTGGCATTGACGTATTATTAAAGGGATTGACCATACCATATATGGTCAATTGGAGGCGTTTCTGAATGCAGATGACTCTAACTGTGCATGGTAGTTGAGAAGAGGTGGGATTCATCATCACGGATTACTTACTGGTGTGCGTACGACCGGTGTCCGCATGTTTGATGAATACGGATTTTTTTGTACTTACACACATTCTAAATTTCATGCGTACGAAATTAGAACCTTTTCTACGCATGGTTGATAAATGAGGCCCCAGGTTTGGTTGCCAGCATAAGTTACCATGGTGATATAGCGACGCTAAAAGAGAGCGACTTTCGTATGACAGCTAACCCAGGCTTTGAGCGCAACATACCTCGCTAACCCACCAATCGAGGTTTGTAGTACACCCCACAGGTTTGTGGGTCCAATAGCTCCCTCTGTTGTTTGTTTGTTGGTTTCTTCTTTGTTCTCCTTTATTGCCAGGCCCAGATTGCCTCGCTCATCCTAACTGCACCATTGGTTTCTACTGCTATACTCTTGTGTCCCATAAGTTAAAATGAAGTGGCTATTAAACAGAAAAGAGCTCAATCAGGTGTTTAGGGGTAGTATGGTCACATACCCAATGACTGCAAGTTAAAACAATGTTGGGTTACAAGTGCATTTCAAAGTGTAAACATAAAACCAAGCTACAATCAAAGCTTTTTTTAAACACAGCAAAACAAGATACACTGCTCAACAAGATCTCAATGAATGAAATATTCCAGTTAAAAATCTTTATTCATTACATAGTGCAATGCGTTGAGAACAAAATAACATAAGAACGATCAATGGAGATCAAAATCATTAACCCATGGAGGTCTGGATTCAGAATCAGACTCAAAATAAAAGTGGAAAAATCAGATCACAGGCTGATCCAACTTCTGTGGAAATTCCTCAAGACAATTCAGAATGAGGCCCAGTAGTGTGTATGGCCACCACGTGCCTGTATGCACTCCCTACAAGGACGACGGACGTTCTCCTGAGGGATCTCCTCCCAGACCTGGATCAGGGCATCAGTCAACTCAACCGCCTAGGTGCACCGAAAGGCGGCGGCAGCAGAAACACATTCACCGCGGCTGCCGGGGAGGCCTTAGGGACAGACTTCACCTCGCACCGCACAGGACTGCCCTTCCCAGCATCTTCCTGGCCAATGTCCGATCCCTGGTGAATGAAATGGATGAACTACGGCTGAGAATCACCACCAACAAATGGATTAGATTAGATTAAACTTTATTGTCATTGTGCAGAGTACAAGTACAGGGACAACGAAATGCAGTTGGCGTTCTAACCAGAAGTGCAAATTAGAGATAAAGGTGCGGGTTGAAATGCAGAAATGCAGAATAAGGTGCAGAGTGCAAAATTGAAAAACATTAAAGTGGCAGTAATTAACGGTAGTTATTAAAGTGACAGTAAACAGTGCAGGTGGAGGTAGTGATCGTCGAGGCAGTAAACAGTTACTAACAGTAGCAGAAACTTGCAAATAAAAAAATTTAAACAATGTACAAGTAGTGCGAGTAATAGTAATATAATATAAGAAAGTGTACAGGTGGTGCAATAGTGCTCTATAGTGCAATACAACAGAATGGGTACAACAGATGAATGTGGACTGTATGGATATGGGGGTGGGGGTGCAGTGGCAGTTAAGAATAAATAATACAATAAATAACATTAGGCCTACTATAAATAATATGAAGTATGTCCAGGGGGGTTGAGGGTTGGGGGTGCTGGGTGTGCAGGGGTGAGTGTCCTTGGGGGGGTTGGGGGGGGGGGGGGGTCCAGGTATTGGGCGGGCAGGGGTGTATGTCCTTGGGGGGTGGGGAGGGTGGAGTCAATGTTCAAATGGGTCCAGGTCATGGGTGGGCATCGGTGTATGTTCTTGGGGGGTGGGGGGCAATGTTCATGTGGGTGTGGAGTTCAGAAGGCGGACTGAGGCCTGAGGGAAAAAGCTTCCCCTGAACCTGCTGGTCCGGGTGCCCAGAGACCTGTAGCGCTTTCCAGAGGGGAGGAGGGTAAACAGTCTGTGGTTGGGGTGAGAGCTGTCCTTTGCGATGCTGCGCGCCTTACACAGGCACCGCTTCCTTTGGACAGCCTCGATGGAGGGGAGTGGGGAACCGGTGATGCGTTGGGCGATTTTCACCACCCTCTGCAGTGCTTTCCGGTCCGAGGCGGAGCATTTACCATACCACACTGTGACACAGTTGGTTAGTATGCTCTCGATGGTGCTGCGGTAGAAGTTCACCAGGATTTGAGAGTCTCCTCCAGAAGAAGAGGCGCTGGTGAGCCTTCTTGATTAGGGCAGTGGTGTTGAGGGACCAGGATAGACTGTCGGAGATGTGGACTCCCAGAAACTTGAAGTTGGTTACCCGCTCAACCTCCGTCCCGTTAATGTGGAGGGGGGTGTGAGTGCCACCTCTAGTTTTCCTGTAGTCCACGATGATCTCCTTGGTCTTCGTGGCGTTGAGGGACAGGTTGTTGTCGGCGCACCACGCAGCTAGGCACTTAACCTCCTCCCTGTACGCTGACTCATCGTTGTTGCTGATGAGGCCTATCACCGTTGTGTTGTCTGCAAACTTCACAATGGTGTTTGAACCATGTGTCGGTGTGCAGTCGTGGGTGAAGAGAGAGTACAGGAGAGGGCTCAGCACACAGCCCTGCGGAACGCCAGTGTTCAGGGTGAGGGTGGAGGAGGTGTGACCGTTAATCCTAACAGGCTGCGGTCTGTTGGTCAGGAAGATTCAAGATTCAAGTAAACTTTATTGTCAGTTTTCATGAATGTACAGGCCATACACAAGAACCAAAATGCCGTTTCCCTCAATCCCTGGTGCAAGACAGCATGCAATATAAATATAAATATATAAAAATATAAGTATAAAAAAAAAAAGAATAAAAATAAAAAATACTAAGGTGGTCGCGAGTGCAATAAACAGTAAATAGAAAAATGTGCAAATTGAGAACAGTAACAGTAAACGGTAAACAGTAAACAGTAAGAGGTGTATTATGGGGGTAATGATAGTACTAGTAATAAATAAATGAACAGTATGGATGTTATGAACAGTATGGACCAGTCCAGTCCAGTATCCAATTGCGGAGGGAGGGGGCAAAGTTCAGATCACGGAGTTTGGTGATCAGTTTGGAGGGGTCGATGGTGTTGAATGCTGAACTGAAGTCAATGAACAGCATTCTAACATATGTGTGGCTTTTGTCCAGGTGGGAGAGGGCGGAGTGCAGTGCCGTGGAAATGGCGTCCTCTGTACTCCTATTCTGGCGGTAGGCAAATTGGAAGGGGTCCAGTGTGGGTGGTAGACAGGTTTTGATGTGACCCAGGACCAGCCTCTCGAAGCACTTCGCGATGATGGGGGTAAGCGCGACTGGGCGGAAGTCATTAAGGTCAACTGCAGTGGAGTGTTTGGGCACTGGCACGATGGTGGTGGATTTAAGGCATCCAGGGACAGTTGCTTGGGCTAGTGACAGGTTAAAAATGTCAGTCCAGACCTCAGTCAGCTGCTCTGCACAGGCCCTGTAGACACGTCCGGGGATGCCATCAGGACCAGCTGCCTTCTGTGGATTAATCCTACTCAGCGCTGCAAATACGTCGGAGGGGGAAAGTGTGAGGGGTTGATGGCCTGCAGGGTTGCACCTCCTTGATGGCCACCTCCTTGTTGTCTGTATCAAAGCGCCCATAGAAGAGGTTGAGTTCTTCAGGTAGGGAGGCGTCGCAGGTTTGGGGGGTGATGTGAGCGGGTCTGTAGTCTGTGATGGCCTGGATGCCCTGCCACATGCGTCGGGGGTCGGAGCCGTTCGTGAAGTGCTCCTCGATCCTCAGCTTGTGGTTGCGTTTGGCCTCGGTGATGCCCCCCTTCAGGTTAGCCCTGGATGTGCTGTAGGCCCACCGGTCCCCAGATCTGAAGGCGATGTCGCGTGCCTTCAGCAGGGCTCGGACCTCCCCGTTCATCCATGGCTTCTGGTTAGGGAATGTAATAATTATTTTTAGTGTAGTGACACTGTCTGTGCTGGACCTCATGTAGTCCAGAACAGCGGAGGTGATGTCCGTGTGGGAGTCAAGGGTTGCCTCCGAGGACTGCTTACTCCAGTCATGGTTTGAAAAACATTCCTGCAGTTTAGCCTCTGCCCCTTCTGGCCAGATCTTGACTGTCCTCACTGTGGGCTTCACACGTCTGATAAGTGGGGAGTACTTTGGGAGTAGGAACAAAGAGACATGGTCTGATTGTCCTAAGTGGGGGAGGGGGATGGATTTGTATGCGTCGGCCATGTTAGTATAAACATGGTCTAAAGTTTTGTCTCCCCTGGTGGGGCAGGAGACATGCTGCTTAAATTTGGGGAGAACAGACTTTAAGTTTGAGTGACTGAAGTCACCCGCAACAATGATGGCTGCATCGGGGTGTGTAGTTTGTTGCTTGCTAATGGCAGAATGCAGTTCTTTCATCGCAAGCTTAGCATCAGTGTCAGGGGGGATATAACTAGCTGTAATGATAGCAGATGTGAATTCCCTCGGTAGGTAAAAGGGTCTGCATTTAACCATGAGATATTCTGCGTTCTCAGAGCAGTGGCTTTCAATGATGGATGAATCAGTACACCAAGCATTGTTGACATAGATAGCACAAACCCCCACCTTATGGACATTATGGACTGCAATCTCTTGATTTTCATGGAAACTTGGCTAAACCCTTCCGTCCCGGACAATGCTATTAACCTAGCGGAGCGCATCGTTTTCAGAGCAGATCGGACGGCCGACTCATCAAAGCTTGGTCCACCGATTCCTCCATCATCAAGAGCCATTGCTCAGAGAACAGACAGACAGACAGAAATACTCTAATGACCCCTGCAGGAAATTGCATTCGTTACAATACTCTGGGAAAAAAAGAAGAGACAGACACTACGTATAGTAGAGTGTTAGAATATATAGATATATAATAAATATAATAAAAAACTATATAATATATATTATATAATATAATATGTAACAATAACGCAGAGTATATCATGGTTAAATGGAGACCCTTTTATCTACCAAGGGGATTCACAACTGCTATCATTACAGCTAGTTATATCCCCCCTGACACTGATGCTAAGCTTGCAATGAAAGAACTGCATTCTGCCATTAGCAAGCAACAAACTACACACCCCGATGCAGCCTTCATTGTTGCGGGTGACTTCAATCACTCAAACCTAAAGACTGTTCTCCCCAAATTCAAGCAGCATGTCTCCTGTCCTACCAGGGGAGACAAAACTTTAGACCATGTTTATACTAACATGGCCGATGCCTATAAATCCATCCCCCTCCCCCACTTAGGACAATCTGACCATGTCTCTTTGTTCCTACTACCAAAGTATTCCCCACTCATCAGACATGTGAAACCCACAGCGAGGACAGTCTGGCCAGAAGGGGTGGAGGCTAAACTGCAGGAATGTTTTAAAAACCATGGCTGGAGTAAGCACTCCTTTGAGGCAACCCTTGACTCCCACACAGACATCACCCTATACACCTCCTGGACTATATGAAGTCTAGCACAGACACTGTCACCACACTGAAAAGGATCACCACATTTCCTAATCAGAAGCCAAGGATGAACAGGGGTGTCAGAGCCCTGCTGAAGGCACGCAACATCGCCTTCAGATCTGGGGATCGGTGGAGCTATAGCTCATCCAGGGCTAATCTGAAGAGGGGCATCACTGAGGCCAAGCACAACCACAAGCTGAGGATCGAGGAGCACTTCACAAACTACTCTGACCCTCAACGCATGTGGCAGGGCATCCAGGCCATCATGGACTACTTAGCCACTAACATCACCCCCCAATCCAGCGACGCCTTCCTACCTGAGGAACTCAACCTCTTCTATGGGCGCTTTGACAGGGACAATAAGGGGGTGGCCATCAAGGAGGTGCTCCCTGCAGACCACCAGCCCCTCACACTCTCCCCCTCCGACAGCAGGATTAACCCACGGAAGGCAACTGGCCCTGATGGTGTCCCCGGACGTGTCTACAGGGCCTGTGCGGAGCAGCTGACTGAGGTCTGGACTGACATTTTCAACCTGTCACTAACCCAAGCAGCTGTCCCAGAGTGCCTTAAATCCACCACCGTTGTGCCGGTGCACAAACACTCCAAGGCAGTTGACCTAAACGACTTCCGCCCAATTGCACTTACCCCCATCATCAGTGCTGGGGTGCTTCGAGGGCCTGGTCCTGGCTCAGGACCAGGCCTGGACCCCCCTCACTCACCCCCCTGCTTATTTATCCCACTGTACCCTCATATCCATACAAACTGCATTTATCTGTTGTACCCATTGTTATGCTGCTCATCTGTTGTATTGCACTACTGCACTATTGCACTACTTTTTTTCCCTTGCACCAATTGCACCAAGTCGAATTCCTTGTAGGTGTAAACCTACTTGGCAATAAACTTGATTCTGATTCTGATTCTGATTCTGTGCACTGTTACTTATTATCTCCATACTACCTCTACAATGACTATCTCCACAAGCACCGCATCTGTTTATTGTTTACTGTTTCTTACTGTTGACTACTGCCACTTTTTTAATATTGCACTACTCATGTACAATACTGCACCTTAATCGCTCATTTGCACTTCCGGTTAGAACGCCAACTACATTTCGTCTCTGTACTCTGCACAATGACAATAAAGTTGAATCTAATCTAATTTAAAAAACACCTCTTGTCTGTGGTGCTATGTGGCGTCGGTGGATGGAACGAGACATGATGTCCCAGATGTACTGGATTGGATTCAGGTCAGGGGGAACGGGCAGGCCAGTCCATAGCATCAATGCCTTTGTCATGAAGGAACTGCTGACACACTCCAGCCACATGAGGCCAAGCATTGTCATGCAGGAGAAGGAACCCAGGGCCCACTGCACCAGCATATGGTCTGACAATGGGTCTGAGGATGCTGGAGGATGTTGCAGGCAGAAGAATGTTCTCCATTGTGTCTCCAGACTCACGTCTGTCACACGTGCTCAGACTGAACCTCTCATCCGTGAAGAGCACAGGGTGCCATGGCAAATCTGCCAATTCTAGTGTTCTTTGGCAAATGCCAATCGGGCTGCAGACAGACAGACAGACAGACAGACATACTTTATTGATCCCTGAGGGAAATTGCACGGTGTTGGGCTGTGAGCATAGGCCCCACTTGTGGACATCGGGCCCTCATACCACCCTCATGGAGTCTGTTTCTCACAGTTTGAGCAGAAACCTGCACATTAGTGGCCTGATGGAGGTCGTTTTGTAGGGTTCTGGCAGTGCTCCTCCTGTTCCTCCTTACACAAAGGACCAGATAGCAGTCCTGCTGCTGGGTTGTTGTCCTCCTACGGCCCCCTCCATGTCTCCTGATGTACTGGCCTGTCTCCTGGTATCTCCTCCATGTTCTTGACACTGTGCTGGGAGGTACAGCAAACCTTCTTGCCAAAGCACGCATTGATGAGCAACTTCTGTGGGTTGCAGACACCGCCTCATGCTACCTCTAGTGGTGAGGGCCCTGGCAAAGTACAAAAGTAACCACAGATCAGCCACAAAGGATGAGGACAGGGAAATGGTCTGTGGCCACCACCTGCAGAACCATTCCTTTAGGGCTTGTCTTGCAAATTGCCTCTCATTTCCACCTGTTGTCTGTTCCATTTGAACAACAGCAGGTGCAATTGATTCACAATCACTGTTGCTTCCAAACTGGACAGGTTGATATCCCATAAGTGTGATCGACTTGGGCTGTGTTCCGATATCCATACTTCATGAGTACACTTAAACATAGTTGTAGCTCTCGTCACAACACACAGACACAGGTTGGCTTCTTTCAAAACGGGCATTCTTTTATGGCACTCTTTACTCCTTTGCGCCTTAACGCCTTGCGCCTTTACGCCATGAAAACTATCACAAATAAACATAATACAAAACGACACATCAGCAAATGATATATCTATGACATATCTATGCATACGTATACATACATACATACATACTCATTTAATCGTAGTGTAATGCACCACTTCACATTCAGAAGATGCCAAATCACATGGAAATACCAGCAGCATTAAACCATTGTGTTTTGTGTGTGTGTGTGTGTGTGTGTGTGTGTGTGTGTATATGTGTGTGTGTGTGTGTGTGTGTGTGTGTGTGTGTGTGTGTGTGTGTGTGTGTGTGTGTATATGTGTGTGTGTGTGTGTGTGTGTGTGTGTGTGTGTGTGTGTGTATATGTATATGTGTGTGTGTGTGTGTGTGTGTGTGTGTGTGTGTGTATATGTATATGTGTGTGTGTGTGTGTGTGTGTGTGTGTGTGTGTGTGTGTGTGTGTATATGTATATGTGTGTGTGTGTGTGTGTGTGTGTGTATATGTATATGTGTGTGTGTGTGTGTGTGTGTGTGTGTGTGTGTGTATATGTATATGTATATGTGTGTGTGTGTGTGTGTGTGTGTGTGTGTGTGTGTTTTGGGGATTAATAAAAGACGTGTCCCTGTGAGAAGGCGGTCGCTGGGGTCGACAGTGCGTGGGCTCTCATCACTTTTCATGACTACTTGCAGTCCTAGTTATTATTAATATAGATATTTGTATTACTTTAGTTATTACGTTTTTTATAGACAGTATTATTAACAGTCTGACCCTTCTCTTAAAGATCCAGAGACTAGAAGACCTTCTACCTCATATCAAACTCAGACACAATGAGAAACTCACTCAGGTATTGAACATACATGACTCATTGGTTCTTGTAGAAGGGACCCTTATTTCTTTACTCCTGTTTGATAAACCAGGGCTTTCTTCTTTCTTCCCTCTTTCTTCCCTCCCTCTTTCTTCCCTCCCTATTTCTACATCAACAGGAAATTGAGTCTTTGGGCCAAAAATTGATGTTCCTTTACAAGAGAATGCAGGTTATACATTCTTACATTTATGATATTCTGTATTCTATTATATGCAATGATGATATCATATGTTATGTTATATGTGTGATGTTGCAGGTGGCAGATTCCCACTGCTGGAGAGGAGTGCTGACCAGAGCACCACTGTGGTAGAATAGCCCTGATTGGTCTCTTTCTCTGGGGTCTGAAGGACTTCTAATGAAAGAGGAAATCATTACTGATGGTAGTGTTTATGTTGTGGACAACCATAGCACATTGTCCTGTTTTAACCCCACATCTTGACAGCTTTTTTAGTAACTCAGTTCTGTGGTCTATCACCCAAGACCACAATAGATTAACTCCAGTATTGGTTGTTTTGAAACCTATTGCACTGAAATATTTATTTAAACTTGGTTAACTTGGTGGCTGCTGTTGTAGCTGAGCATGAAATATAAATGAAGATGACTGAAATAAAGATGAACGTGCTCATCCAAATATGTCTCTCTCTCTCTCTCTCGCTCGCTCGCTCGCTCTCTCTCTCTCTTTCTCATTAGTTTGTGATTCACATGCACTAAAATTCCTGGAAATTCCTGGAGTGCTGGAAATGAAGTCTTCTAAGTAAGGTGTTCCTGGTGGAGGACCCCCATACCCCCCTCTAAAACAGTGGCCTTCCTGTGACTGGTTGCTCCATGTTCCCGGCCAGAATGATTTTCCCAGTCTGGCCTTGAATCATAGTGTGCATAGCATAGCATAGTGTGAACGCACAACCATTCAATCACATTTGACCAATTTTTAATAGTAAAAAAAAAAGAAGCAATTGAATGGGTCTATTGAGGATGACATTGTTCACTTAGATGGATACAAAAATGTTGATAAGAAATGACCCGCCCAATTAAAGTCTATTTGTGGGCAACACTGGGGTTGGTATGAGGCACTTTGTCAAAGGAGCCCATCATAGTAAATTACAGTGATATGGAAATATCTTCTCAATACATGAGGTCTCTACTTGACAACTGTTCTCGCTGGTTTCCCCAGAAGTTATGTAAAGGGCAAATGTAACGGACTGTTACCGTGAATAAAACTATGGATTTCTCTGGGTTTGAACATTGTTGGAAACAATTGAGTTAATGTAAGTACACAACAGAACAAAATATATAACATAGGTCTAGTTGTTTTTGATATATTTTAATGAGGAAATGTTACATATTTTGCCCTTAATAGTTCAACCTCTTGAGACCCCTTTGAAGTTAAAATGAAGTTGAAATAAACAATTGGTATTAATTCAACAGTAAGTATGACTTGATTATATATACTTTTAATTGCATCCAATTTGATTATTATTTTGGGAGAGATAAAGACAGTAATTGATGTAGTATCAGCTGCAACTAGAAAATTAAATTTCACGCAAGGAATTACTTGTGCACAGGGAGTCCCATAATCATTGAGATAAATGAGGTTGAGATCAAACCGTCAACCGTCCCAACTGTGGAACACACGTTCTACCCACTGAGCTATGCCACCCAATTGATAGCCAGAGTCAGACGTAACAGCCTCCACCTGTAAGCATACGTTTACTACGTATGCTTACAGGTTCTCACTTTTTCACCGACCTGACTTTAAGAGCTCGCGTTTATTTTAACTTATTTTAACCTAATCTTGTCTAGGTAGATCTATTTATTGTTTATTGACTATAGGCAGGCTCTTATTGCACTAATCTATCCCACTGGTCACTGAATTTCTCCTAAGGGGGATTAATAAAGGAATATCATATCTTATCTTATCATTAATTGCACACATTTGCAATTAGCTACAATCTGCACAATAGCTACTTATAGCAGAAGTAGTAGCAGTAGTAGTAGGCTGATGAGTCCAGCAGTAGTAGTAGTAGTAGTAGTAGTAGTAGTAGTAGTAGTAGTAGTAGGCTGATGAGTCTAGCAGTAGTAGTAGTAGTAGTAGTAGTAGTAGTAGTAGCAGTAGTAGGCTGATGAGTCCAGCAGTAGTAGTAGTAGTAGTAGTAGTAGTAGTAGTAGTAGTAGTAGTAGTAGCAGTAGTAGGCTGATGAGTCCAGCAGTAGTAGTAGTAGTAGTAGTAGTAGTAGTAGTAGTAGTAGTAGCAGTAGTAGTAGCAGTAGTAGTAGTAGTAGTAGTAGTAGCAGTAGTAGTAGCAGTAGTAGTAGTAGCAGCAGTAGTAGTAGTAGTAGCAGCAGTAGTAGTAGTAGTAGTAGTAGTAGCAGTAGTAGTAGCAGTAGTAGTAGTAGTAGGCTGATGAGTCCAGCAGTAGTAGTAGTGTAACACCAGTGGGGACTAGTGTAAATGGGATTTGTTTATGGAGTTGCCATGGTGATTGGCGGAGGGATGTGTGTGTGGTTCCGGTGAGGAGGTGATGTGGTTGTTCTAGTGAAGTGTGGTTTTGCGCTATAAAACGGAGAGTTTCAGTCTCATCCAAAGAGTAATACGTCTCAGTGTGAGTTCTTAAGAAAGCCATAACTCGGACGCTACAGTAGTAGTAGCAGTAGTAGTAGTAGTAGTAGTAGTAGTAGTAGTAGTAGTAGTAGTAGCAGTAGTAGTAGTAGTAGTAGTAGTAGTAGTAGTAGTAGGCTGATGAGTCCAGCAGTAGTAGTGGTAGTAGCAGTAGTAGTAGGCTAGTGAGTCCAGCAGTAGTAGTAGTAGTAGTAGTAGTAGTAGTAGTAGTAGTAGTAGTAGTAGTAGTAGCAGTAGTAGTAGTAGTAGTAGTAGTAGTAGTAGTAGGCTGATGAGTCCAGCAGTAGTAGTAGTAGTAGCAGTAGTATTAGGCTGATGAGTCCAGCAGTAGTAGTGGTAGTAGTAGTATTAGTAGTAGTAGGCTGATGAGTCCAGCAGTAGTAGTGGTAGTAGTAGTATTAGTAGTAGTAGGCTGATGAGTCCAGCAGTAGTAGTGGTAGTAGTAGTAGCAGTAGTAGTAGTTGTAGTAGCAGTCGTAGTAGAAACACTAGTAATAATTTCAAAAAGTGCAAGTCCTATAGCTGAAATAGTTACAGGTTTGAAAGGGCAACGTTTTGATGTATAAGATTGTGTTTGAGAAGTGAAATTTGGTCTGAAGAGAGAAATATTTTTCAGAAGCAGAAAGGCAACAGAGGATCAGTGACATCATAGACACTAAGCAGTGCAATACATGCCCATGATAAACTCAGAAAATGAGTGAAAGCAGCATACAAAGTAAACTGTTCAAAATCTTACGTGCTTTTTGTTTATTCAAACGTGTTTATTTGAAAGGTTTTGTAACCTTTTTTCCATTTCTTTTAAAGTTTAAATTAAATATGTAGCTGAAGATATGCAGTATGAGTAGTATTTCAAAGTGGATTAAATTTAAAAGGATTAGAAGATTCTCCTCATTGTTTTACATAATAAAACGTAAATGTTGAAAAAGCATTATATTTAAAAATATTCGAAACGTAAAAAAAGCTCATACAATGCTTTAATTCCCCTAAAATTTGGAACATTTTGTACATTTAATGGTTTCTGTCGGTGAAAGAATGCAGAAAAAATAGTTGTCCAAATAACTTATATTTAATAAGCATTTTGTGCTGAAAAAAGTGATAAAATAAAATAAAATAAAATGTTGTCATTGATGAGGACTAACCGGAACGGTTGAATGGTAGCATGTACCCGATTGGACTGGTTTTGGTGGAACTCCGTGGCTCTTGTTTTGAATGTCGAGCTCAGCGCAGTTGAAAGTTTAAATAACACTGTTTGTTTTAATGGGCTATACGACGACACAAACTAATCGTAGGTCTCTCATCTGATTAAAAAAAAACCCAAAACAAAACAAGCTTTCCAGTTTCAATGTCAGTTAAACGGGTTCTGGTAAACTGTGCTGTGTTGCGTGTTCAAGAAGGAAGTGTTGTTTATCCGTTCTGCAATAACTGCTACTCAAGGATAGACGTACAACTACAGGACTACAAAAGGTAAATGGGCAGTAAACAATTAAACATTTGTTTGTGGTAAACAAGGATTATTAATTTTAAAACAAGGATAGTCATTTTTTGAATAATCCTACACTCCCACGCTGTTATGGGATAACAGCGTTATTGTGAAATGAGTCCAAATATGTGCACGTGATGAAGTCCATGGCATCAAAATATCACTCCAGCCAAGTAGTTAACCCTGCTGTAGGGCTTGTACATCAGAATACCTCTAGTGATTTTAGTTGGTGATCATACTCCGCCATTTAGAGAGTACTGAAGAGGGTTGTAGTAATGTCAAATCTTAAATACATGTAGATATACCGTATCCTAGGCTAATCCAAACTATATATAGATACTCTTTTACCATCTCTTACATCTCTCTTCTTGGTCTCACAGATGTGCATGCTCCAAGTGTGGCTACAATTGTCCCAAAGCCCTGGTGGGCTACAGATACCGTCTCTCTCTGAGAGTCACCAGGCAGATGGCTATATTTGGGATTACTGTGTTTGGAACATGTCTGGACCAATTCTTTGGTATTCACGCCAGTGGCCTGCAAAGGTACTTACACCCACACCCACATTTCCTGTCTGGGATTAATAAACTACCATTTTATCTTGTTGTGTTATTTGTTGAGAAAATGTCATCATGTTGTGTCAAGCTGTGGGCCATTTGTCCTCTCTTCTGTTTACGTAGGTTGTTGGAAGAGGAACCGGTTGAAGCAGCAACAAGAGCAGTGCTACTAAAGCAGGCGGTGGAGGACTGCTTCATTGGCAGACATTTCATTTTTGGGTTAAAGGTACCGAATCTTGTGTTGTTCTGACTGCAATGACATACTGTAGATACTACTAGATAATGATTCTATTACCATGTTAATGACAGACAGACAGACATACTTTAATGATCCCTGAGGGATATTGCATTTGTTACAATAATCCAGGGAAAAAGAAAGAAGAGACAGAAACGTTACGTATAGTGAGTGTTAGAATATATAAATATATATAATATAAACCTATGTAAATTCAATATTCTAGTGTGTGCTGCTCTGCCATAGGTACTACTAATATTACTGTTGTACACTGATACTACTAAATCATTTGACAGTATTACCCGTAGTATTACCCATAGTTCAACGTATTTCAGGAATTGCAGTTCTGTGGTCATTTTTGCTTTCTGATGCAAGATATTGTATATTCATATTGGATATTACTAAGAATGGATTCTTGATTTGTTCAGTGTTGAATGATGATTAGATTTGTTTGAAATTACATACATTTTTGTGGGACAGACAATAAGCCACACTTTAACCAGGTATTCTAGTCAAAAGGACATACTGGCCCTCATTTATCAAACAAACGTAGAAATGAGCACAAATCTGAACGCATGATTCATCTTACGATAGGACCCACGTGAGATTTAAAAATTTTTCGTATCACACCAATCCCAGCGTACGAAGGAGCTTGGTGTTGATAAATACGGCGGCTGAGATCAATCGTAATTAACGTAACACACCCCTATAAAAGCACATCTTCAGAAGTCTCGCCCCTAACTTTTACGACATGGAGACACATCCAATGGCAAAGAAGAAGCAGAATTTTTCAGAAACAGAAATGGAGACACTCGTGTCACTTGTTGATGCGCACCGTCTTATTTTATTTGGTAGCCTAAAAGCTGGCATCCAGGGGAAGCTTTTTCCCTCAGGCTGTCAGCCTTCTGAACTCCACACCCATATGAACACTGCCCCCCCCCCCCCCCCCCCCCCCCCCCCCCCCCGCCAAGGACACTCACCCCTGCCCACCCAGCACCCCCACCCCTCACCCCCCTGGACATACTTCATATTATTTATAGTAATGTTATTTATTGTATTATTTATTCTTAACTGCCGTTGCAGCCCCCACCCCCATATCCATACAATCCACATTCATCTGTTGTACCCGTTCCGTTGTATTGCACTAGCGCACTATTGCACCACCTGTACACTTCTTGTGTTATATTACTATTTCTCGCACTACCTGTACATTGTTTACATTTTTTTGAAAACATTTTTTTATACTGTTTACAGCCTGTTTCTGCTAGTGTTAGTAATCGTTTACTACCTCAACGATCACTACCTCCACCTGCACTGTTTACTGTCACTTTAATAACTACCGTTGATTACGTCACTTTAATAACTACTGCCACTTTTCATGTTTTTCAATTTTGCACTCTGCACCTTATTCTGCCTTTCTGCATTTCAACCCGCACTTTTATCGCTCATTTGCACTTCTGGTTAGAACGCCAACTGCATTTCGTTGTCCCTGTACTTGTACTCTGCACAATGACAATAACGTTGAATTTAATCTAATCTAATTAAGGGCAAGCAAAAAAAACGCTATATGGAAACAAATCACTGTTGCAGTCAACAGTGTGTCCCATGTTCAGCGGGCTACGGAAGAGGTAAATAATTAATTGAATAATTAATTAAATGTAAAATTGATGTTAAATTGATCCAGCTTAAAACATTTCACATTTGACCTATAGGCTATTCTTTGCATTGCGTTAAAGTTATTTTATTCCGAATAAGGTGAAGAAAAAGTTGTCCGACTCTTGCGGATATATGTCTCGCCACTGGTCGCACTCGAAAAAGTTGCGTACACGAGCTCAGACCTGACGTGAGATTTCGTCGCAGCCTGCGCTCACGTTCAAATTGATAAATGCCAAGCTCAACGTGGAAATGAGCGTACGTCCATTTTACGCCCGTTTTCTGTCGTACGCTCGTTTGATAAATGAGGGCCACTGTCTGCAAGTAATTGACTGAGCTCTTGGCTGCCCCCTACAGGTGAACGACATGGGTCACGGCCCATGGTTCGATGGCTTCAGTGGTATGACAGAGGGGACCACCACGGCCCCTGCCCAGTTCATCGCCACCCAGATCCTCCTGCCCTCTGTGGGCGGGGGGGCAGGGTGCTCCGTGCTGCGCTACTACCGTGCCCTGCTGCAGGGGGCCCAGGCCCTGGGGGCCCCTGGCTCCAGTGAGGCCTTCATACCCGCCGCTCCTCTTGTGCTCCCTCTCCAGTCTCCCAGCAGAGCAGTGTCCACCATCACCACCACCCCACCGACCTCCCCCCTTCTTTCCCACTCGCTGCACAGGTAATGTCCACTGTACATTTTTCTAACTACACTGCGATGCATGCTCCACAAGATTACAGGCAGATCACTGTGATACTGGTCTTCAATTTAGGTAAGTTTAGCCTTTCATAAACATCTTTTTATCAGGTGCTTATATCATATGTGTTTTTTTTTAGATACAGTTGATTAATGGGTAGGGGTCTGATGGTGTTCCAAAGCAGTCTGCATGCAACATGGAGTGGAGACAATCATGGCAAACACGTTTAAAAATTCATCTTGTATCTCATCTTTAGTCTTTTTTTACATTTTAATATCACTCTTGATGTAATTATTTGTCTTATTGCCCTCCTCCTTCTGTCAGATTAATGTACCATGGCTCTGTGTTGAGCCCCGACTCACCGTGGCAACGGTCGCTAGGGGTGGTGACCTCATCAGTGGAACAACACACTCCGAAGGATGAAGGCGACAAGCGTGATGGCAAGCCACCACGCCACCACCCACAACCAAATGAGGGGCCAGCAGAGACCCAGCAAACAGCCGCCATGGCTCTTCACTCAGCTAATGAGAGAGGCTTTAGTATCGGCCATGCCTTCACATGCTCCCCGTGGTCGGCATACACGGCAGAGGCCCCCCTCTCGCCCACCTGTCCAAGTCCCCTCCCCTCCCACGGCTCCCCACCAGAAAACCAATCACCTGATCGATGTCCCCAGCAACTTGATGCACGTGCTTGTGATCCGCTGGCCTGGGAAGATGACATGGCATACTCGGAGAGCCTGGAGGCATTCATTATTCGTCAGGAAAACCCCTCTGAGAACAGAACTGCCAGTACTGCTCGGTGTCATGGAAACAGGTGCAGCTCCGCCCAGCACTCCCACAGGAGGACGCTGGCTGATGTCAGCAACATGTGCACTCCAGGCCGTGCATGTGACGCCATGCCCGAGTCCGCCAGGCACGTGAAGGAGGTTATGGACGCGAGAGGAACGCCAGGGCGTGGTGGATGTTCTTCTTCTCTCGTGAGTTGTGAACCAATGGGGTGCAAGAGATTTAGCGCGGAAGGCCCTAGACTTTGTGCGGAATGCCCAGGACTGGTATGTGATAGAGACTTTACTGATGATGTTTACAACTACTCAGCCGACTTGTTCGGTGACCCCATGACCATGGTCACCTTGGCAACGCAGGCACTTGGCCCGAGCGTGGAAACTACCACTGCCAACGGACAGATGTTTACCACACACAAATTGGATGACATCATCCATGGCAGTGACCCTGTCCCTCTGGACTTCATCCCCCCCTCGCAGTCCACCCCGCTGCCAAGGGCACGTTTTTGTACATGGTCTGGTTCTGCTGCTGTGCACCAGACCAGGGCAGTTTGTAGAGCGCTGGGCTGCTTGAAGCCCAACAGGCTGCCCCCTCACTGCCCTCGCATCAGTAAAACTACACCTCCACCACCCAGGCGTAGCAGGTCACACCGCTTCACTGCCAGTCAACTGCACTGCAGGACCCAGCGAGTTCTAGAGCTGGACCCTGTAATGTCCACTAAGAAGCCCGTGAGGAAGAACCACACTTACAACCAGAACCAGAACCTCAAACTGGCATCACAGAGAAGGTGGGGAGAGAACCTGGACAGAGCTAACCATGATCTGACCGCCAGGCAAATCTGGAATCTTCAACACGGAACAGCTTCTGGTCTCATGTGTTTTACTGACGTGTCTGTCTCGGTTATGTGCGTCGATGACAAGAAAGATCATGACAAGGTTTTGACTCCTCCAATTGGTGAAATGTCATTTCCTGTGCGAGCCACACAGAGCGAGCATGCTGAGGGCTGTATCGGACAGACATCATCATGGGAGATATCTCGAGCACAGAGCAACGCGGTGGAGTTTAAGACCTGGGGGAGGTCAGCCAAGAATGTGAGATGGGATGGGAACGCACATCACTTCCTCTATGATGAGACCCAGGACTTTGATTTGTCCAGAGATTTGTTTGGGGACTCATTCCATTAGGCAGATATATCTGAACTGGAACTACTATTACATGGGGAAAAATGTGTTGCTTAATTTTATTTATACTTTATTATTAGAATTAAATTAAATGCTGATTACCCTCCGATGTGTTGTATGTGGACATAGGACGCCATAACCTTTGTTGAAAATATGTTTTGTCTTAAAAACAAAAAAGAACTTGAGCTGTTATCCAGATAAATGGCCCCGGATTTCAGAAGTTGACTTTGACACTTTCATCCAAAGCCAATTACAAGTTAGGTTGAGAACAATGGAAGCATATAATCAAGTTTTAGTTAAAAGCAACTGGACTGTATTTTTCCTTGCTATATGGGGAAAAAAAAGTATTTCCTATGTCCCAACAGGAATATTGTAATCATTTAGAGGGTGAATAAACCCCTGTTTTAGCAGGATAACTTCCAAGAGTTTCACTTTTTCTAAAGGTTTTTGAGAATCCGGACCCATAGGGGCTACTGCTCCATAGGGGCTGTCGCTCCATAGAGGCTACTGCTCCATAGAGGCTACTGCTCCATAGGGGCTACTGCTCCATAGGGGCTACTGCTCCATAGGGGCTGTCGCTCCATAGGGGCTACCGCTCCATAGGGGCTACTGCTCCATAGGGGCTGTCGCTCCATAGGGGCTACTGCTCCATAGGGGCTACTGCTCCATAGGGGCTGTCGCTCCGTAGGGGCGCGTGGCAGTCAGGTTTCTTACCTTACTTTTAAAGACATTTCCCTGATATCATTTCTGGGATTACTGAGTCCTACGTTATTTGAACTACTGAAAATGTATTGAATCTATTTGATATGTCATTGTGTGTATGTGTACATTGAGTGTGTGTATAATGTGTCTTCTAACATGCATCTGGTATTGTCTGTGTGTGGGATATGTCCTTGTTTAACAGTAAAGTGTGTCTTTGAATATTGTGTACGTGTCGAAGTCTAAGTACAGCCTGTTCCAAGTCCACGCAGAGCTATGCCAGGAAATGTCATACCCAGTGAACAGAACAAACATGCACAGCTTCTGTCTCACTGCGAAGGGTCACCTGGTTGAGAGAGAGAGAGAGAGAGAGAGAGAGAGAGAGAGAGAGAGAGAGAGAGAGAGAGAGAGAGAGAGAGAGAGAGAGAGAGAGAGAGAGAGAGAGAGAGAGAGAGAGAGAGAGAGAGAGAGAGAGAGAGAGAGAGAGAGAGAGAGAGAGAGAGAGAGAGAGAGAGAGAGAGAGAGAGAGAGAGAGAGAGAGAGAATTCCTGGTTCAGCTAATAAATGTCCACCCAGAATTTGGGGTAAAAGATAATGGAAGGAAAATGTGGTGGGTGGATTACAACATAGTGGACCTGGAGTGGTTCAGGTCTTCTGTGCCCTCTGAAGGCATGGAAACGTAATGTGATCCCCCTCACATGACACCTTTATAGTGGGACATGCCTGTGTGTGTGTGCGTGCATGGAGGGCACAGACAAAATGTGTCATGCTAGTATATTTAGGAGGGTATGTGTGCGTACTTTACTGTGAAAGTAATGTTTAATAAATATATACTGTTTGTGTACATTTATCCCTTGAGCAGATGCTTAATCTGAAGCGACTAACAAGCTGAGAAATATAAAGAGATACAGTGCTGCACAACCTGGTTAAAGCAAAGACTGGACAGTGCAGAGGCTAGAATAAGAGAAACAATTAGTCTTATTTTTTTGTTTATCGATCGTAGTGCCAAAATACATTCCATATCCATCTTTGAAGGTTTTCCTTCCTAATATCACATACAAATATGCATAAGAAGTAACTGTCATGCTCCCTAACCAGCTATTAATGGACCCCCCTCAGGTTATATATATATATATATATATATATATATATATATATATATATATATATATATATACATATATATATATATATATTGTTAACAATAAACATTGTCTTATCCAACACCTTTCTGTGTCATAAAATATCATTTATTTTCAGGATCACTGGAGGCCATATAGACAAGTTGAGAGATCTTTCCTGCAAATCTCTGCACTATGTCCTGTAGTTCTTGGCCTTTCTGATCCATAAGCGAACTGCTGGAGTGTGACGTGGGAACCCCGCCCCTTACGCCTACAAGCAGCTGTTCCGTAACGTCACAACCAGAGCCCCGTGGTACGGAAAGCGTGTGATTGATTTCCACGTGAAACAGCGTGCTTCAGTGCCAGGATGAGGACTATATAGACCACCATGGGGACTGCCGTTCACAAAATACGCAGTTGGGGACTACTACTACTACTTCTACTGCAGTTGGAAACACTGGGAGATTATTACGTGGTGCAGATCAAAGGCAGACCATGGAGGTAAAGTTAATCAAAGAGCTACGGTTGTTTCTGATAACAAGTTTTGATTAATAAGCTCCCAAACACTTGTGTTTAGCTTTCGATTCGGATCTAAAGGGGAGAGATAGATTAGTTGGATATGTGTTGCCATTAAATGTCACCTTGCAAGGTCTGTAAAACCTACATTTGGCCACAGGCTATTTGTATGCAAAACAGAATATAGGTGTTCAACAATGTTTTCATAGCAAAATAACCCATTTGATTTGATTTTATATGGCTTCTGTGGCATGAGAATCTACATCTTATCTAAATATGATGATTTGTCATGGGCAGGTGGTTTCATTATATGTCATGTGGTCAGAACAAGATGATGGTATAACGTTCTTTGCCCTTGAGCAAGGCACCTAACCCCTCACAGGATCAAATGAGTCATTCTTCTTCTTCTTCTTCTTCTTCTTCACATAAACATATGATTTACTGTAATATCCAGGTGGCGTCCTATACCCAGGAAGTAAGTGAGCATGCAGCCTCCTTATTGGCCAATCTGAATCTTCTACGATATCGCGCTCTGTTCTGTGACTGTGTGGTCCGAGAGAGAGGGAACTCAGCTCACCTCTATCCAGCACACAGGTGAGCTTTTAGCTGTCGCACTCTCCATTTCCCTCTTCTTCATGATCTAACTTGAGCCATGTAATCCATTGTCCTGTTATTGTTTTGATTGTCTTGATGTATATTGAACCAGTGTTTTTAAGTAATGTTAATGTAATATTTTTATAAATGACCTTTTCCCTACTTCTCAGGTGTGTCCTTGCAGCTTCCAGTCCGGTGTTTGCTGCTCTGCTTTCCTCCAGTGGTGCTCTGTTGGAACTGCATGACCCTCGTCTTCCAGCCGCTGTGTTGGTGCATGTACTGGACTACATCTACACTGGTGTAGTGCCTTCCCTGGGTGGACAGCAGCTGTTCTACCACCTGCATTGTGCTGCAGAGTACCTGCAGATGGACGGACTGCTGGAGGCCCTGAGGACTGGTCAAACAGATGACGAGGGTTTCCACACCAAGGCTGGATATGGGTTTTATTCAGACAGCAAGTTTGGGGAAACTCCAGTGAAACCTCTGGAGCCTCACCATGGAATACATACAAGCAATAAAATATCCTGCATTAAAAATACAGACGTAAATACAGCTGGCGATGGTGATGTACATTCGAATGCAAAGAGCAATATCAACCCTAGATCTGAACAGACAGTGTGTACGGTGAATGTAATAAGCAGTCGTGTAATTAACACGGAGGAACAGGAGCAGTCGCAGAGGAGCCAGGAGAGGGAACAATCACACAGATACCAGATCAACAGCACCAGAGAGCAGAGGAGGAGCCAGAGGACCAGAGAGAAGAATCTGATGCCCAGAGTGAACACCAGAAAGCACCTCTGTTCGTCCCTGACCTACAAACGAAAGGAGAAGCTACAGAGAAACAAAATGGAGGAGGATACCAACATTTTAACTGCCAGCCAGATGGCAAGTGTCTCCAAGTCTTCCCCAGCTCTTCCAGATCCCAATCCAGTCCCCCTTCACGATAAAAATCCCCCTCCTCTCCCACACAGATCGCAGCCGGTGATCCAACACAGTAGTGAGGCATTACCTCAAGCCTCTCTGCTGGTGGGTTACACCACACATGCCAGCAGTACCCCCTGTGGTCATCAACGGTCTACAGCAGAAGAAGAGAAGACACCTCGTAGCAGCGATACAGACTACACTGATGATGGCAGTCCTGCTACAGACACTAAACAAGATGGACAGTCTTGGGACTGGAGATCTAACAATCTCCCAGAGGTCCAAGACCAGAATATTCTAGATTACGTAAGAGATCATTGTGATGTATATGAGGCGTGTTTAAAGGGCAGCATTGTTTCAAACAGGCTCTTCAGAGGGGATTGTGAGGACATCCATAGTTTTGGAGCACAAGAAACTAAAAACAATGACGTGGAATATGGACAGGACCCGGTGGCAGATTGTAAGGACTGCTTGGTTCATTGGGGAATATCATTGAGTGAAAAGCAATCTGACCATCACAGAAAAGAAAGAAAAGAACAACTTTATGAAAGTGAGATCCCGTCAGGAGCAGAGAAGGCCACTCATACCCAAGACGTTGCTACAGTTGCCTCTGCCTTTGGTTTGAGGGTGATATTGAGAGGAGCTGTTGGTTCACTTCCTATCACAGGCCTAAGCCCAGGAAGTGAGAATGATCATGGAAACCTATTTCCCAGACCGGTGCACAGGGATGAGGAAAGCCATGCTAACCAGGATAGCTTTTATAGCCTCCAATCAACTTTTGACTTTGTCAAAGGCAACCTCTCTACATCCAACCATCCAGAAGAGGGGAGCCTTTCTTTTTGTGACCAATCAGATAAAGAGAAGGAGCACCCTGGATCACATCCACTTCAGGAGTTTGAAATAGGGTCAAATCCGCAAATCACTTCAGCGTCTTCTGTTTCAACATCTAACCACACTTACAATAACACAAATGAGCAGTCCTACCTCGGACATCTCCGATACCACTACCTACCTTCAGACCAACCACCCTCACACCTCATGGAGAAACACTCAAACCAGAAAGACAGGATTAGACCATCCAGCGATCCAAACCAAAGCGCAGAGAGAGAACAGCTTGATGGTGGGGAGCCGGATGCCAAGCTCTTGTTGCTGGGCATCAACTCTAGGTCTGTTCAACTGCAAATGTTCCACAAAAATAGGGTTCGAGAGAATGGGAGTGGGTATGGCGCAGCTGGAGGGGAGAGCAGCGAGGGGTGTGTTGAGGCAGGACCACAAGCCATTGTGGAAGAGCTGTGTACAGGGGTTAGGGTTTCGCCAGGGGTTGGGCTAAATCTACATGTTGAAGGAAGACATGCAATCAATAAGCAAGGTGATGTGGATGTGTGTAACAACGGTACGAGGACCCAAGCGGGACAGCAAACCAGGGATGTAGCTGGCACACTTTCCAAAATGGAGGACCGAGATTATGATCTGGTGACAGCCCTGACCACCTCAGCAGCTGGCTTGATGCCTCTTAACTCCCTGTCGCTGTGCACGCCATCTTGGCTCCTAGCGGGTAGATCCAGCCCAGAATCACAGCAGCTGTACCAGTGCTCTGTATGCGATCGGTCTTTCAGCCAGCGGGGGTCTCTGAACAGACATGTGCGCAGCCACCTGGGGGTCCGACCATACCTTTGTCCCCACTGCCCAATGACCTTCTCCCGCCAGTACCGGGTCACGGAGCACATGCGCGTTCACGAGCGCTGTGTCCTCAGAGAGGCCCACCTCAAGACCACCTGAGAGCCAGTTCACCTGTATGACAGGGTTGTTCTTGATGAGATTTAATTTATCATTTTTTTTGGTATGGATCAATCTTGACACCCTTTATGAAATATGGTGATATACATACAAGCACCCCTCTGCACCTCATCTACTACAATCAACAACAAAAAAAATATATTGCAATATCCAACACTTTATATATTGATGATATTGTAGAGTGTTTGCCTTTTTCCATGACAGTATTTTCAGTACTAAATAATGCCACATTTAACTTTATTGTGTACTAAAATCTAAGTTGAAATTAAAATTGTGTGAGTAAACTTGCAAAAAGTCTTTGTGAAGAGTACGTTTCAACATCAATTCAGTTTTCAAAACTCAATAAATGGGCTGAACATGCCACTAACTGACAGCTAATGGGTCCAATCAAAATGCATCTACACTGACTAAAACACTAAAACACACACACACACACACAGCAATGTATGATTTGGAAAGCATGATCAAAAGATTTGAGAAAACATGGACCATCTACTCGCTGCGCAAGTAGACAATTGCCTTCGACATCAGACTTGAGATTCTCTGATGTAGTGACAGCAAGTAGTCACAGCTGTGTGTTACCTATGCACACAGCTATAGACAGTGTTGTGCCTGAACGCGTTCATTGAACGAAAGTTCATGAACTAATTCATATTTTGGGTGATCGTGAACTGAACAAACTATATAACTGCCTGATGAACGTTACTGTGAACTCCGGCCAACAATTAAATCGAACGCAACTGGACTTAGATTTGTCTGTGAAGACGTTTCGCCTCTTATCCAAGCGGCTTCATCAGTTTGTCACGCATCAGTCTGACTAGTCTGACAGCCAGTGGAGTTAGACCCAGGTATTTAACCTCAGTTGAAGTGTCCACCCACCAATCTCCTAAAAGAATAGATCATTAGTGTAGCTTCACCTGACCATTGTTTGGGGCCTGAGTCATCTTGGTGGATGATTGTCATTAGGGGTGGGTGGGGCCACTGGAGAACGACAGTCGTTAGGTATGATGTGCAGTTACCAGTGAACGACAGTCGTTGTGTGAGGAACCGTTAGCTGCACTCAACTGTGGCCCGTTGCCTCGGGCTGACAGGTCCGAGTCAGTCGGAGGAAGCAGGCACTTCTGGGAGCCGGAGTCCACCAGGAAACGCCAGGGAGTCTTTCAAAAACAGCAGCTCCTCTCACTCGCCAACGCTCACAGCTGCTACTGAGCGCCGGCTCTGGCGTTTCCCGACGCCTCAAATGCGCACGGAGGGAAGCAACGCCGAGCCTTGGAGCCATAACGCTGGTGGAAAAAACACAAGGCGCCTCTGCGCCGTCTCCGCCCGGAAACTCCAGCCACCACTGCTGGGTCCTCGCCATCCGCTGTCGGCTGTTGGGGGTCCGACGACACGCTCTGCACGGAGAACCGTCTGGTAGCCAGCAGGACACGATCCGCTTCTTCAGCCAAACCCCGGTATTCACTCGCGGTCAGACAAGGAGAGTTGGCTAAAGCTGCGCGCACCGGTGGTGGGAGTTGGCGCAGGAAAATGTGCGGGAACAGGAAACCACCATCATCTGAACCCAGCAGTGACAGCATGCTGTCCATCAGGTCCACCGCCGAACCGTCACCTAACCCGGGCTGGGACAGCATTTTATCGGCCCTCTCCGCAGCGGACAGGCTGTACCTCCGTAGCAGGAGTTGTTTGAGTGCTGCGAATTTGCCATGTTGTGGTGGGTCTCGCAGAAGTTCCATGACGCGGCGAGTGGAAAGCTGATCCAGGGCCGCGACCACCAAGAAGTACCTGGAGTCGTCCTCTGTGATTCTACGCAGGTGGAAAAGCGCTTCAACATGCTGGAACCACGCAGCCGGGTCGCTCTGCCAGAACTCTGGAAGCTTCACAGACGCGGCGAAGCCGGCCGGCCGCATTCTGCTTCCTCGAACATGTTCAAATCGGGGTCACCAATGTGGCAAGATGGAAGAACGACTCAAACGGAGACAGTTGAAGTTCTTTATTCATCAATTGCCAACACAAGAATGAATGACAGAGAAAACGCGCCACTAACTCAAAGGGTACAAACCACGCCCCCTACCCGTAAACCTTCTGGGTGACATAAACACGTGACATACAGTGTGGGTATATCGACAGACTGTGCACGCCACAGTATATTAAGTATTGTTGTCATCTGTTTATTGGACTATAGAAGTACAATGTATTGCCAATGGAGACTATTGATGTGTAGAGGTGAGCTGCGTAAGGGATAATCACCGAGAGGCAGGGGAATATATGATTTTATATGCCCGGCTAGTGGAGGCTTACCAGCAGTAACCTTCCACGAGGGCAAATAAGAGCGTATATTCCCCTGCCTTGAGGTGATTATCCCGTTTATTCTACTTCTCACTTGCCAACATAGTAAAACGATTCAAATGCTTTCATAATTGTGCTTTTTCTTAATTTCAAACCGTTTTCTGCCGAGAAATAAAAACAAATTCGCCAAAGACAATGGACTTGTACATTCTATAGAACGAAATCGGCCACTTTCCTTGACACCGGGCATTTTTCCTTGACAGCGGGCAACTATGTGGGATTAGTACCCTCCTCCCAGCCAATCAGAATCAAGCATTCTCGAACGAAGTAGAATAAATAAAAATAACAGAGCATATCTTGTTTTTACAGGAAGCAAAAAACAGCAGATCCACCAGGGAGAGACCACCAATGACAGATCTTCATTCAGATAAGGGATTTTCGGGCTTGGCCCTGAACACTTTTGGACTTTTTTTCATTAATTATTATGATTATTTTAGTTATTTATGTGGACTGTATCCAGTGACAAATATTCATTTAGTTATGTTCACTCACTGGACAGAAAGTAGAAGCACTGTCCATGGCATTGGACTCTGACTGACTCTTAAGTTTGTTTGTTTTTTACTCATTCATTGGGAAAACAAACCAAAAAATGTAAAAGCAACTTAATGATGTTGAAATGTTTTGCACTTTGAATATTGCACTTTCAAGTTTTACCTTAATTTCCTATGTCAGCCTGGTTCCTACCTCAGTTTGTGTCAGTAGAATGGTCTTGAGAGTTTTACTATTCATGTTTGTTGAACCTGCCTGGTATATTTTACCAGACAGACAGACAGACAGACAGACAGACAGACAGACTACTTTAATGATCCCTGAGGGAAATTGCATTTGTTACAATACAATACTCCAGTGCAAAAAGAAAGAAGAGACAGACACTCTACATATAGTAAAGTGTTAGAATATATAAATATATAATATAAACCTATGTAAAATATAAAATATAAACCTATGTAAAATATAACCTATGTAAGCAATATACAAAAAATATACATAAAGAAATATACATAAATGTACATACAACCAGGCATACACTAAGAGGTGATAGCATACACAAGGATGTAGCATGTAGCAGATTCTATGTTGTAAAAAAGACCAGTTGTGCATAGAGAAGACCAGTTATGCAGTGAAATGAAAAGAAATGACCAGTTATGCAATATGAATGAATAACCTGTTGTGCAGCAGAAACTACGATGACAGTGACAAATTGTATAGTTTGATGACCACAGGCAGGAATGATTTCCTATGTCACTCTGTGGTGCATCTCGGTGAGAGGAGTCTTCTGCTGAAGGAACTCCTCCGCTGAGCCAGGGTGGAAAAGAGAGGGTGAGAGGCATTGTCCATGATAGTCCGTAGCCTGGACAGCATCCTCCTATCTGCCACGGTCATCAGAGTGTCCAATTCCTCACCCACTACATCACCAGCCCTCTTGATGAGTCTATTAAGTCTATTGGTGTCCGCGACCCTCATCCCACTGCCCCAGCATGTGACAGCGAAGAAGATTGCACTGGCAACCACAGACTCGTAGAACATCCTCAGCATTGTCCTGCAGATGTTGAAGGACCTTAGCCTCCTCAGAAAAAATAGTCGGCTTTGGCCCTTCTTGTAGACGGCCTCTGTGTTCCTGGTCCAGTCTAACTTGTTGTTGAAGTACACCCAGGATTCCAGTATTTCTTTTTAATATGTACTGAATGGAATTTGAAATGGAAAATTGTTATTGTCCTGTTTTTCTGAATTCCTTATTAAAAAAGACCATTCAAGCAGCAAGTTTTTCCTCATGTTTCTGAGAATATACTGTAGGGGTGAAAGCTGCAGCTGCTAGTGTGTACTGAATAGACAGCAAAAAAGCCTTAAAACGACAATGGGAAAAGGCTGTCCGCTCAATGCAATGTAAACACAGGTTGCATAAGGATTCTAAATTGGATATGAAGATTAAATCTGATGCATAGTTTCAGTGTTAAAACTGATCAAATAATTGCTGTCTGTGGTCCTACATGGGCTGTGGCAATAATTTTGAAAAATAATAGCTCGCAGTAACATATTGAAAACAATAACTATGAAAAAAGAACTGAACTAGTTCATATTTTGGAACTGTGAACTTAGTTCAAAATTTTGAATTATGAACTATGAACTGAACTAGTTCATTTTAAAATTTGTGACAAGCCGGAGGATGCAGAGACTTATTTTAACCTAACAAACAATCGCTCCGCTGATGAAAACCACGGCAAACGGTGCAGAAGGATATTGCGTATAGCATGAAGCAGAATGTTTGTTTCTAAATATCGACTGTTTGTTTCATTTTAATGTATGGACACCGCAGTAGCCTAAACATTCTAGATGCACACTGATGTGTCGCTGTGTTCTAGCCTACTACAAAACTGACGTTCACATAATAGGCTAGTTCCATCCATCCATTATCGTGACCGCTTATCCTCTACGAGGGTCGCGGGGGGGCTGGAGCCAATCCCAGCTGCAACGGGCGAGAGGCGGGGTACACCGTGGACAGGTCGCCAGCCTATCACAGGGCTAACATATATAGACAAACAACCATTCACACTCACATACACACCTATGGTCAATTTAGAGACACCAATTAACCTAATCCCCAACCTGCATGTTTTTGGTCTGTGGGAGGAAGCCGGAGTACCCGGAGAGAACCCACACAAGCACGGGGAGAACATGCAAACTCCACACAGAAAGGTCCCGGGTCCCAGGTGGATTCGAACCCAGAACCCTCTTGCTGTGAGGCGACAGTGCTAACCACTGCACCACCGTGCTGCCCATAATAGGCTAGTTGATTCGTTTTTTTTTTTTCCTTGCCTATTTACTCTGGCGCGGAATGACTTAGGATAATTTGGGGTGTGTTGTCACTGCCTTTGTTTTTGTTTTTTCTGTGTTTTTGTCTGTGCAACAGCTGTAGCACTAAAGCAGGCAGACTTGGTAGCCTCAACAATGCTGTGTTCAGCCCGTAGCCAGTGTTTTTATGTTTGCAACTGAATAGTTTATATAGGAGCTTTGGTTCTAGTGCAGAATGCACAAAAGTGTGCACTTCAACAGGAATGAGGGAAGTGTCAAGGGGGCGGGTAGGGGTTTGTTTTATTGGGTTTTGTTCGTGTGTTCTTTGTTCACTTTTGTTCGGTCAGAAAACAGGTCCATTTATTTCATGCAAGTGACAGATTGCAAGGTACAAATAATTTATGTTGGCTATCACAGAAATTTATTTCTAATCAGATTCATGTATCAGTGTTGCCAATATAGCATCCCTTAAAATATGCTCATGTAATGTACATGGAATCCACAATCCTATCAAACGCAAAAAGATATTATCTTTTCTTAAAAAGGAGAGGGTTCAGATAGCTTTGCTGCAGGAGACGCATTTGACTGACTCAGAGCACTTGAAACTAAAGAGGGACTGGGTGGGCCAAGTGTATTATGCTTCCTTCAATAGCAGGAGGAGAGGTGTTGCCATTTTAATACACAAATCACTGCCTTTGACTGAAGTGGAGGTTAAATCTGATAAATTGGGGCGATATGTTTTAATTAGATGCCTCTTGTATTGAGAATATACCTCATTTCTGAATATATATGCCCCGCCAAACCACACACCATCGTTGCACACGACTATGTTCTCTGCTTTCTCAGACTGGTTATACCCCTCTTCAGTGGCAGGTGGAGACCTTAACTGCTGTTACCACCGTCTTGATAAATCCCACAACAAACTGCAATATAACTCTGCCGTTGGTCAGTCCTTGTCGCGCTCCCTTAATGAGCTAGATCTGCTTGACACCTGGAGAGTATTGCGTCCCAGTGAAAGAGACTACTCCTTTTATTCAAATGTACACAAGACTTCATCCAGAATTTACTATTTTTTTACACCTAAAGCATCACTAGGCAAGTTTATTTCATGCACAATTGGCAACATTCTGATATCCGATCATGCACCGGTGTTCCTGGAACTTTCATGCTCAGCTGAAAGGCAATGTGGGGGCTGGAGGTTTAAAACTTACCTGTTGAAAGACCCAAAATTTAAGACATATTTTAGAGAACAGTTCCAACACTTTATTACTGAAAATAATACTCCTGAAGTAAAACCTCACTTATTATGGGATACAGCCAAAGCATTTATACGGGGGATCATTATATCATTCACAGCTCATCAGAGGAAAACTCAGACATTAAAACGCCTGGAGCTTGAAACTCAACTGTCAGATTTACAAAAGACATATAATGCCAATCCATCAGACAGAATCTGAGTACAGCTAGATGCGACAAAAAATGCTCTAGAGACTATTCTTACCTCAGAGGCTGAAAAGTCGCTACTATTCTGTAAACAGAGAATGTATGAATATGGAAACAAGCCAAGTAGATACCTAGCAAATCTGGTAAGAGACAAAAAGCAATCACAGGCTATCCCATTTATAAACGACAGGTTTGGTAACAGACTACATCATAATAAAGACATTACCACCATTTTTCAGGCATTCTATGAAGACTTATACAAATCTGAGACAAAAGGTCAGCCCAAGCAAAATATGATTAGCTTCATGTCAGAAATTGAGTTGCCACGTCTGTCTTCAAAGGAGAGTGAAAGCTTAAATAGCCCTATTGGCCAGGGGGAGCTACTCAGCGCAATAAGTCAACTTTATAATACTAAGGCCCCTGGGCCTGATGGCCTTCCAGCAGAGCTTTATAAAGAGTCCAAGGACTGCCTGGTAGAGACACTGCTTGCTGCGTTAGTTCAGTCTTTTGAGGACGGGATACTTCCTAGCTCTGCTACTGAGGCATGTATTTCTTTAATTCACAAAAAGGGTAGACCAGCTGATGAGTGCTCATCTTATCGGCCAATTTCATTATTAAATCTAGACAGGAAAATACTGGCTAAAATATTGGCAAATCGCCTTGAAGCTGTAACACCACAACTAGTATCTGCAGATCAGACAGGGTTTATACAGGGGCGCAACTCATACAATAATGTAAGAAGGCTGTTAAATATAATACAATATGGTGCCAGGATGAAGGAGAGGGCTTTGGTAGTGTCGCTTGATGCGGAAAAAGCCTTTGACCGAATAGAATGGCCATATTTATTCCATGGTGAAGGAGTGGTGCCAGTTCGATGCGGATGTTGATCAGATTCTCGAAGCCACAGCCAGGGGAGATGCTGACCAGAAATTGCGCACAATGAGTGCAATGATTGTCAGCATCGCCGCCGAAAGGTTTGGCACCAAGGAGCACCACCCGATCAGCGGTGCAGGGGAGCCAAACCGACGGCAGAAGAAGATCAGCCAGCTGCGGCAAGAGCTTAGACTGCTAGGACGGCAGTACAAGCAGGCAAGAGAGGAAGAGAAGGTAAGTATAGCAGAGCTCCGCAACATCGTAAGGAGGAATCTCACGACACTCCGTCGTGCTGAATGGCACAGGAAGAGGGGGAAGGAGAGAGCCAAGAAGCGTGCCGCCTTCATTTCAGGCCCTTTCAACTTCACCAAGAAGATCCTTGGGCAGAAGCGAGGTGGACAATTGGCCTGCTCTCAAGAAGAGGTTGACAAGTACCTCAGGGCAACTTACAGCGACAGCGCAAGGGAGCAGGATCTTGGACCCTGCAGCTTTCTGATTACACCACCAGAACCCACTTCAGCATTTAATACCAAGGAGCCAACCCTGAGAGAAGTTGAGGACATAGTCAGAGCAGCTAGATCCAACTCAGCTCCAGGTCCCAGTGGAGTACCATATGTTGTCTACAAGAGGTGCCCCAGGCTCGTGCAGCGACTCTGGAAGACCCTTAGGGTCATCTGGAGGAGGGGGAAGGTGGCTCAGCAGTGGAGGCATGCAGAGGGTGTATGGATTCCGAAGGAAGAGAACTCTCGCACCATCGAGCAGTTTAGAAACATCTCACTCCTGAGTGTGGAGGGCAAGGTGTTCTTCAGCATTGTTGCCCGGCGCATGACAGAGTTCTTCCTGAAGAATGCATACATCGACACCTCTGTGCAGAAGGGGGGGGTCCCAAGGGTACCAGGGTGCATTGAGCACACGGGAGTTGTTACTCAGCTCATCCGGGAGGCCCGGGAGGGCAATGGGAACCTGGCAGTTTTGTGGCTTGACCTGTCTAATGCTTACGGGTCAATTCCCCACAAACTGGTGGAGACCTCGCTTGACCGGCATCATGTTCCAGGCAAGATCAGGGACCTCATACTGGACTATTACAACTCTTTCAGTTTGAGAGTCACCTCGGGGACAGTAACATCAGCATCACATCGGCTGGAGAAAGGCATAATCACTGGGTGTACAGTCTCAGTGATTTTGTTTGCCTTGGCCATGAACATGCTTGTTAAGTCAGCGGAGGTGGAGTGCAGAGGACCGCTCACCAAGTCAGGTGTGCGGCAGCCTCCCATCAGAGCTTTTATGGATGACCTGACAGTTACTACAACATCAGTTCCAGGTTGTCGGTGGGTTCTCCAAGGCCTTGAGCGGCTCATTAACTGGGCGCGTATGGGCTTTAAGCCTGCTAAGTCCCGTTCCCTGGTGGTGAAGAAGGGGAAGGTTACAGACAAGTTCCGGTTCTCGCTGGGAGGTGTCCAGATTCCATCGGTTTCAGAGGAGCCAGTGAAGAGCCTGGGGAAGATCTTTGATGGCACCCTGAGGGACAAAGCAGCGCTCAAGGCGACCAGCAGAGAACTGGGTAACTGGCTAGTGGCGGTGGATAAGTCAGGGCTGCCAGGTAAGTATAAAGCATGGATATATCAGCATGGCATCCTGCCACGCCTCCTCTGGCCACTACTGGTCTACGATGTCCCACTAACGACCGTTGAGGGCTTCGAGCGTAAGGTAAGTAGCTTCCTTCGCAGGTGGTTGGGCCTACCAAGAAGCCTCAGCAGCATAGCCTTGTATGGGCATAAGAACAAGCTGCGACTTCCCTTCAGTAGTCTGTCGGAGGAGTTCATGGTTACCCGTGCGAGAGAGGTGCTGCTGTACAGAGACTCGAGTGACACCAAAGTCTCCTTAGCGGGGATTGAAGTGCGGACTGGGCGGAAGTGGAGAGCCCAGGAGACGGTCGAGCAAGCTGAGGCGCGGCTGCGCCACGGTGTTCTGGTGGGAACAGTGGCGACAGGCCGGGCAGGGCTTGGGAGCAACCCAGGGCCTCGGTACAACAAGGCCCGGGGGAAGGAGAGGCGGCAGCTCATCCAGGAAGAGGTTCGAGCAGGGCTGGAGGAGACCCGCTCAAGCAAGATGGTCGGGATGAGACAACAGGGGGCGTGGACTAGATGGGAGCAGACACTGGATAGGAAGATTTCTTGGTCAGAGCTTTGGAAGGCAGAGCCATTCCGTATAAAGTTTTTGATCCAGTCAGTCTACGACGTCCTCCCCAGCCCTTCCAACCTCTTCTGCTGGGGCCTGGCAGAAACACCTGCTTGCCCTTTGTGTCAGAGGAGAGGATCACTGGAGCACATCCTAAGCTGTTGCCCGAAAGCCCTGGGCGAGGGGCGCTATCGTTGGCGCCACGACCAGGTGCTGAAGGTGATAGCAGATACCATCTGCTCGGGGATCTCACTTAGCAAGCAGCAACAGCCAGCTAGGCATTCAATCACCTTTGTTAAATCTGGTGAGAAGCCTCAACAACGCCCAGGCCAAACAGGGGGGCTCCTGACAACAGCTAGGGACTGGCAGCTGAAGGTGGACTTGGGGAAACAGCTTAAATTCCCAGAGACCATCGCAGTGACCACACTTAGGCCGGACTTGGTTCTTATGTCAGAATCAACAAGGCAGGTGATACTGCTGGAGTTGACTGTGCCCTGGGAAGACCGGATGGAGGAGGCATTTGAGAGGAAGAGGGCCAAGTATGAGGAGCTGGCAGGCGAATGCCGGCGCAACGGATGGAAGACTCGTTGTAGTCCCATTGAGGTTGGTTGCCGAGGTTTCGCAGGCCAGTCACTCTGCAGGGCCCTCAAGTTGTTGGGAATAAGGGGACTGCACAGCAAGAAAGCCATCAAGAACATCACTGATGCTGCTGAGAAGGCATCAAGATGGCTGTGGATCAGGAGGGGTGATCCGTGGGCCACACAAGCTACCTAGACACAAGCCGGGGTCTGATCAACCCCGGCTGGGTCGCCTGGGCGAGGGTGTCTGATGTTGAGAGACCCGAAACACCCTATGACCTCAGGTTACATCACTGATGATGTGTCTAGGTTGCACCAGAGGGTGTATATTAAACCATGTCCTTGATACGTTTGGTCTTGGTGATATCCATCCATCCATCCATTACTGCCGCTTATCCGGGGTCGGGTCGCGGGGGCAGCAGCCTGAGGAGGGAAGCCCAGACTTCCCTCTCCCCAGCCACTTCGTCCAGCTCTTCCGGGGGGATCCCGAGGCATTCCCAGGCCAGCCGAGAGACATAGTCCCTCCAGCGTGTCCTGGGTCTTCCCCGGGGCCTCCTCCCGGAGGGACGTGCCCGGAACACCTCCCCAGGGAGGCGTCCAGGAGGCATCCTCACTAGATGCCCGAGCCACCGCAACTGGCTCCTCTCGATGCGGAGGAGCAGTGGTTCTACTCTGAGCCCCTCCCGGATGACCGAGCTTCTCACCCTATCTCTAAGGGAGAGCCCGGACACCCTGCGGAGGAAACTCATTTCGGCCGCTTGTATTCGCGATCTCGTTCTTTCGGTCACTACCCACAGCTCGTGGCCATAGGTGAGGGTAGGAACGTAGATTGACCGGTAAATCGAGAGCTTCGCCTTTCGGCTCAGCTCCTTCTTCACCATGACGGACCGGTGCAGAGCCCGCATCACTGCCGACGCTGCACCGATCCGTCGGTCAATCACCCCGAGATACTTGAACTCCTCCACTTGAGGCAGAATCTCCTCCCCGACCCGGAGAGTGCACTCCACCCTTTTCCGGCCAAGAACCATGGCCTCGGATTTGGAGGTGCTGATCCTCATCCCAGCCGCTTCACATTCGGCTGCGAACCGCTCCAGTGAGAGCTGAAGGTCACGGCCCGATGAAGCCAACAGGACAAGATCATCTGCGAAAAGCAGTGACGCAATCCTGAGGCCACCGAACCGTAACCCCTCAACGCCCTGGCTGCGCCTAGAAATTCTGTCCATAAAAGTTGTGAACAGAATCGGTGACAAAGGGCAGCCCTGGCGGAGGCTAACTCTCACCGGAAACAGGCTCGACTTACTGCCGGCAATGCGGACTAAGCTCTGGCACCGGGAGTACAGGGACCCGATGGCCCGTAACAGCGGGCCCGGTACCCCATACTCCCGGAGCACCCCCCACAGGGCTCCCTGAGGGACACGGTCGATCGCCTTCTCCAAGTCCACAAAGCACATGTAGACTGGTTGGGCGAACTCCACCCTCGAGGACCGCTCTAAGGGTATAGAGCTGGTCCACAGTTCCACGGCCGGGACGAAAACCACATTGCTCCTCCTGGATCCGAGGTTCGACTATCCTACGGACCCTCCTCTCCAGGACCCCCGAATAGACCTTACCGGGGAGGCTGAGGAGTGTGATCCCCCTGTAGTTGGAGCACACCCTCCGGTCCCCCTTTTTGAAGAGGGGAACCACCACCCCGGTCTGCCAATCCAGAGGCACTGCCCCCGATGTCCACGCGATGCTGCAGAGACGTGTCAACCAAGACAGCCCCACAGCATCCAGGGCCTTTAGGAACTCGGGGTGGATCTCGTCCAGCCCCGGGGCCTTGCCACTGAGGAGCTTTTTAACCACCTCGGCGACCTCAGCCCCGGAGATAGGAGAGTCCCCCCCCGAGTCCCCAGACCCTGCTTCCTCAGTGGAAGGCGTGTTGGTGGGATTGAGGAGGTCTTCGAAGTATTCCCCCCACCGATTCACAACGTCCCGAGTCGAGGTCAGCAGCGCCCCGTCTCTCCCATACACGGTGTTGACAGAGCACTGCTTCCCCCTCCTGAGACGCCGGATGGTGGTCCAGAACCTCCTCGAAGCCGTTCGGAAGTCCTTCTCCATGGCCTCACCGAACTCCTCCCACACCCGAGTTTTTGCCTCCGCAACCGCCGAAGCCGCGCCCCGCTTGGCCCGCCGGTACCCATCAGCTGCCTCGGGAGTCCCACGGGCCCGGTCGGTCTCCTTCTTCAGCTTGACAACATCCCTTACCGCTGGGGTCCACCAGCGGGTTCGGGGGTTGCCGCCGCAACAGGCACCGACGACCTTACGGCCACAGCTCCGGTCGGCCGCTTCAACAATGGAGGCACGGAACAAGGTCCACTCGGACTCTATGTCCCCCACCTCCCCTGGGACATGGTTGAAGCTCTCCCGGAGGTGGGAGTTGAAGGTCGTTCTGACAGGAGATTCTGCCAGACGTTCCCAGCAGACCCTCACAGTACGTTTGGGTCTGCCAGGTCTGACCGGCATCTTCCCCCGCCATCGGAGCCAACTCGCCACCAGGTGGTGATCAGTTGACAGCTCCGCCCCTCTCTTCACCCGAGTGTCCAAGACATGTGGCCGCAAGTCCGATGATACAACTACAAAGTCGATCATTGAACTGCGGCCTAGGGTGCCTGGTGCGTCTTGGTGATAACTTCCTTAAATGGATAAAGGTGCTCTATGCTGCACCACAAGCATCTGTATTAACAAATGGCAAAATATCTGTTGTCTTCCCACTTGGTCGAGGCACTGCACAGGGCTGCCCACTGTCTCCTCTTCTCTTTGCGTTAGCAATAGAGCCATTAGCAGAGGCTATCCGTGTAAATCCTCTTATCAAGGGCATACAAACACAGACAAAGCAGCATAAAATATCCCTTTATGTGGACGATATATTATTGTACTCAAGTTGCCCTGCAGCCTCTATTCAAGGTCTTGTCGGGGTGATAGACATGTTCTCCACTTTTTCTGGTTATAAAATTAACTACTTGAAATCTGAGGCAATGTCCCTCTCCAGGCAGGATCCCTGCGTTCCTACCGATGCTTCTCCATTCAAATGGTCCCCCTCAGGCTTCACCTACTTGGGCATCCACATCACCCCATCCCTGTCTGATCTGTATAAGACCAACTTTGTCCCACTTATTCGCCGAATTAGATAGGACCTTGCCCGTTGGGCCAGTCTTCCACTGTCATTCCTAGGTAGGGTGCACTTGTTCAAAATGAACATTCTCCCACGTTTACTTTACCCCTTCCAAATGGTCCCTATACTATTGACACGGAAATCCCTGTCGGAGCTAAATAGTGCGCTCATAGCCTTCCTGTGGCGAAATAAGGGATCAAGACTGAAACTGGCCCGTCTACAACTTCCACACGAGAGGGGCGGTCTAGCTGTTCCTAACATTAAACTGTACCAACTGTCATGCCTCTGCAGATATATTAAGGACTGGTCCCAACAGGATCCTGATTCAATTTGGCTTGATATTGAATCAGAGCGTATATCCCCTATACCTCTGAAAAACATGCTGTACGCTTCCAGGAAATGGGTTAACTCAGCTGTTAAAGGTGACTTTCTTCTACAAAGTAATCTAAAAGTCTGGAGACTAATAAGAAAATTAGAGGGCTTGGATAATATCACATCCCTACTAACACCACTATTTTTGAATCCAGATTTCCCTCCTGGCCTTGAGCAAGACTCCTTCAGGGTATGGCATGACAAAGGCCTCAGGAAACTAGGAGACATGGTTGTTTTAGGAAAACTTCAGAGCTTGATGAGTTAAAAAGTAGATATGAAATCCCAACCACTCAATGTTTTAGGTATTTTCAGTTACGCAGCTTTATTGCAACTACCCTTAAACAGCAACAACTTGGGCACACAACTTCGCCTTTAGAAGACATATTCCTTGATAAAAATGACCATACCAAATTAGTTTCAAAAATCTATGCAGCACTCTGTAAAACAATGAAAGAAAATACAACCAAGATTAAATCAGAATGGGAGAAGGACCTTGGCGCTGAAATCAAGAATGAAGAGTGAGACAACTTATGGCTTAATCTATCTGGCTGTTTCACAAATAATAAGGCAAAGGAAATACAATTTAGGATAAATCACAGACTACATATTACCCCATTGAAGCTAAACAAAATGAACCCAGAACTATCCAAGTTTTGCAATAAGTGTAAAATTGAGGAAGGTTCATATGCCCATTGTCTATTGGACTGTTTACACATTCACAAATTCTGGGAAGATGTACTTAAAGATATTAATGACATTATAGGACAGACACTGAACATCTCTCCCTTATTTTGTATTCTTGGTATAGATCATCCTCGAAATATTTCTTCTAATCAGCTAAAACTTCTTAATATCCTGCTCTTCTGTGCTAGAAGATGTATTCTGTTCAAATGGGTGTCAGTAGAGCCCCCTAGCGTTGGACAGTGGATAAGCAGTGTATTGGAGTTTATGCCCCTAGAAGCCCTCAGCTTCTATTTGAGAGAGGAACCATTCCATTTTCATAAAGTATGGAGTCCATTTACAACTTACCTGGGGCCTGATACTATGCATACAATAACAGATGGGCTGTATGGGTTGGCTTGGGGAAAATAGATTGCATCTTTTATCTTGTATCGTTACGCATTCCTGTATCTCTGTATCTTTGTGCATTCCTGATCTGTATTGTATGGTACATTTTTGTACTTACACCTGAATTTGTCATTACCTGTAAATCTGTCAATGTTCAATAAAAAAATAAAAATAAATAAATAAATAAATAATAATAATAAAAAATGTGTGGACTGAACTTTGAACTAGTTCATGTAGAAAGTGAACTTTCACAACACTGGCTATAGAAAGTAGAACATCTCCACATGCTTAACATTCCTAAAAGAAACATTTCCTTCCACAAATGTCACGGTCTGTCTGCCACTCCCCCTTCGTCAGTCATTAGGCGAGTTTCAGATCGTTTGCGCATTTGTTGCAATGAGAATTGAGAAGATCCGGCGGAACTCATCATAATCACGTCAAGTTCATGTGACCCATCATGTCATGTGGCGGACACAGGTATAAGGAAGATGGCATACGAAGTGGCGCTTGCGTTCTTCGTAGCAAACGAATTCGAGGCATTGGATCTCCCCTTATTGTTGCAGGCTGAGGAGCAAAGGTGATGAATTTTCTGCATGCACAATGGCTTGGCTATGTGGAGAAATGTGTAAATAAAATTAAAAATGTGTGATGAAGTGAAAGATCACAAAATCGTCTCTTTTTAATCTCTTTTTAATATGCATAGTATTGGAGAGGGCACCAGGCACGCCTCTCTGAAAGGAGTTATGTCACTTCTGAAGTGGGGACTTTAATGTTGGTATTCCAACCAACCAGGGCAAAGTTGAGAGGATGTTGAGGGGAGTGTCTTATGTCTGCACTTGCTCGAGAGCAAATGCCCAGAAAAGCAGGCAGAAGTTGTTTTCCTGAAACCACGCAAGTTTTGAAAGCCAGGTGACTCGTCGCATCAGAAGTTTATCACAGGTATTTCTGACGTTTTTCATCCCAGAATGCATTCTGACGCATAGCAAACGAAGCCGTATGCCTCATCTGAAACTCGCCTAGTGATTCAGACTCACAGGTGCTCTGCATCAAGCGATTAGAGGAGGCTACAAATCAGCCCTTCACTATTCACCTGGTGTCAGATTGTATTCACTGTTTGGTACATGCTTGCCTCGCCTGCAATTCATCCATCTCCTGTCTCGGTTTTCTGATCTCCGCCTCGCCCTTCCTGAACTCCATTTGCCTGCCTCCAATCCCAGTTTTCCGATTCTGCCTGTTCCCCATAATTATTGTGCAGTTAGAAAATAAAGTCACTTTGTCATCACACCTGTCTGGTTTTGTGCTGCAATGGGGTCCTACTCTCACCCGTTACAGTACACAACAATCTGACCAATCATGGACCCAGCAGAGAGAAACGCATATCGGGGAACTCATCTGGCACAGGGAGGACCGCGGCCTGCGAAACAGGCCACCAGGTCCGTGGTCCCGCGGCCCAGCTGGGCCCCTGCTCCGGACACTGGGGGGAGATGATAACCCTGTTTGAGTGGTTTAGACAGCAGGTTGTCCTTCCGCACTACCTCGATGAAAAGCAGCGACCTCCTGTCCCCGCCGCTGGGCCCCTGGTTCCTGCAGTGCCGCAGCCGTCCCCAGTTGGGGACATCCAGCTGACGCCCGCTCCACGTTCGTGGGTGGCGGTCCGGCCCCTGGAGTCTGCCGCATCCTAGGGCTCCCTCAGTCCCCGTTTGGCTGGTATGGATTTGATTGTTGAGTGCCCTTACCACTAATCCTGCTGACTGTGGATGGTAGATGCATGATAATGTGTGTTTGATTGTTAGAACTACGTTTTTCTAGGATACCAAATCTAGGGATAACTTCTCCAACCATGCATTTGGCTACACAAATGGACTAAAACCCAGTCAGTCTGCCTCTTTTCAAACACTATGGAGAAGCTCAGGATCACTATAAGGGAGTCAGACTGAGGTGTAAATATAAATAAAAATGTGCAGATATAAATTGTGCAATGTAAATGTGCAAATGTGCAAAATGTGCAAATGTACAGGATTTCTCAGGTAATGTAAGAAGACATGTAAGAAGACATAAAATAACAACGGTTTAGGCAACATTCCTGAGGTGAGGGATGTGGTGTTTAGTCCATTATCTGGAGGTGTTGGGGCTTTTGAGACGTGGGGCGCGGGTGGTTGAGGTGTTGTAGAGTCTGATAGCTGAAGGGATGAAAGAGCCCCCCAAGCGCTTTTAGGCACGTGGCTGAGTGAGCCTGTGGCTGAACGTGCTCCTGAGTTGCCTCAGCTCGGGATAGAGAGGGTGAGAGGGGTTGTCCAGGATCTCCTGCAGCTTCCCCCTCATCCTCCTCTCTGTCACCGCCTCCACACAGTCCAGCTCCATCCACACCACAAAGCTCGCCTTCCTCACCAGCTTATTCAGCTTGCTGGCACCTCCGCTCCCGATGCCTCCTCCCCAGCACACTACAGCAAAGAAGGTGACACTGGCTACCACAGACTGGTAGAACATCTGTAGCAGCCTAGTGCACACATTGAAAGATCTGAAAGACCTGAGCCTCCTCAGGAAGAACAGCCTACTCTGTCCCTTCCTGTAGATGGCCTCAGTGTTCATGTACATCAATGTTTATCCCTGGCACAAGGAAATGTATGCATTTACTCTTTGTATGAATATCTAATGCATTTTCCAAAAACATTGTAATCTATTGTTACAAATACATTTTATACAAATTATTTATTTCAGTCTAAAAGTGTCTAATATTGTTCAAATGTATATATTTGTTCTAAAGCTGTAACAAAAGATGAGATAATTGAAGAATCACCCTGCTGCTGGGGGTGTTCCAGCAACCAGTGGCAAGTGGGGCCACAAAGGCAGCAACATTCTGATGAAAAGCATGCACAGATAGATATGATTCAAGATTCAAGTATCTTTATTGTCAAGTGTGCTACATGGCAGGCATATAGCACAGATGAAATTGCAGTCCTCTCAGACCTGCGGTGCAAAATGAACAAATGGACAAACAGACATTGTACAGACAAAACATTGAAACACAAAAGTACGAAAAAAAAGTGAGGTAGTGCGTTGAAAATTGAATAGTGCAAAATATATTCAAAACAGTCAAAAGACATTCTAAAGTGTCATAGTCGAGATTAGAATTTGTGAGTGGTGGTGGGAGGGAGATGGTCTGAGGTCAGATGATGCTGGTGGGTGCGAGGTTGGAGTCTGTGGCGGGGGGTAGAGGACGGAGGAGGGCCAGGGACAAAGCAGGGAGGGAGTTGAGCCTCCGGACCGCCTGGTGAAAGAAGCTGTCTTTGAGCCTGCTGGTTCTGGCCCGGAGACTCCGCAGTCTCCTCCCCGATGGCAGAAGACTGAAGATACTGTGGGATGGGTGGGTGGGGTCACCTGCAATCCTGATGGCTTTGCTGGTGAGGCAGGTGTTGTAAATGTCCAATTGGGGGGGAGAGAGACACCGATGATCCTCTCAGCTGCTCTCACTATGCGCTGCAGTGTCTTGCGGCAGGACACGGTGCAGGCACTGTGTCCTGCCGTATGGCCATATGATTTATCATGTAGGAGAAGAAAAGATAAAAAAATATATTTTCTTGATCTACTTTAGGTGCTGCTCTCGATATATGGTATTTATGTGTTAATTCATTATTCTCCTCTTGTTTATACTTGTCAAGAGTTTATCCCCTATAGTTAAGAGTTTATTCCTTATAGTAAGGCAAGTAGTCATATATTAAAAGAACAGTGAATGTTGAAGATCGGACGGCATTTGGCCCATCTAAAAGTGTTCTGCCACAGTGGGCTATTGCACAACAAATGATGACACACTTGATTATTGAAGGTAAACCTAGGCCACTGATCCACTCTGTCAGGTGTTCCAACAGTGACAGCTATGAATTATTTTCAAAAAGTATTGAGCTTTGTGGTGATGGGATATTCAAATCACTGGGGAAGTCCGGTTTGAACTCTGGTGGTGGACAGTTCCAATATTGAGGCCTTGTTACATTGAATGATTCCTATATTTTGTGGAACTAGTGGAAACTTTGTTTCTATTAGTTGGTTTCTGTAAGCATAGTAAACAAACAGAATACAAAGTATATAATTAAGTATACAGTTAATACTGTGGATCTAGAATATACACAGCCTCTCACTGTAAAAAAACAACAACCCTGTAATTTTACAGGATTTTCCCTGTTAATTTATACAGATATGTTCTTTATATACAAAGTACCGGTACAGGAAAATACTCTAAAATAAATATAAAGTATAATAAAATAAAAAATAAAAATAAATAAATAAATAAAATAAAATTACAAAAATAGAATGTGAATTTACATGTCTATTGTAAAATAACATGATAGCCATGTAACTGAATAAACATACAATTCCATTTAAATATGTATACATAAGCATCAGTAAACTGTTAAAATATAGTTTTTATCATTGAAAGCAGCCACAATGAGTTATTTCACAGTTGGTGACTTATTATACTTCTGTAACTTTTAAAATGTAGATTTAAAGATAGTAGGTCAGGAACTCAGGAAAAGCAGCAAATAGTGCGAACAAAAGTGTCTTTATTTTGTGAATGAAGAATGAGCGTGGGGAACAGGCGGGATGGGGAGTCCAGACCGGTGAATGGAGATCAGGAGGGGCGGGGCGGAGAGCAGAGATCAGGAGGGGCGGAGCGGAGATCAGGAGGGGCGGGGCGGAGATCAGGAGGGGCGGGGCGGAGATCAGGAGGGGCGGGGCGGAGCGGAGATCAGGAGGGGCGGGGCGGAGATCAGGAGGGGCGGGGCGGAGAGCGGAGATCAGGAGGGGCGGGGCGGAGATCAGGAGGGGCGGGGCGGAGAGCGGAGATCAGGAGGGGCGGGGCGGAGATCAGGAGGGGCGGGGCGGAGAGCGGAGATCAGGAGGGGTGGGGCGGAGCGGAGATCAGGAGGGGCGGGGCGGAGATCAGGAGGGGCGGGGCGGAGATCAGGAGGGGTGGAGATCAGGAGGGGCGGGGCGGAGAGCGAAGTCGGGTGGAGTTGAGTTGTTTCAGTTTTCAAACAATTCAACTCTAATTTAACAGCCTTTTTGAACTAATTCAATCCGAGTGCCGAGGTTTCACTGTACCTGCACACAATAGTTGGTGTTCAACGGACATGTTTATTTGGATTTTGGCAGATTTCTTAATTCAGATGTCCCATGCACTCAGACCTTTTTTTTCCCTTTATCTCAGCAGATAAAATTGTGTGAGTTATCTGTTAAATGGAAAGTAGCCTATGTCTAAAGATGACCCTTGTCATAGGTGTGATGTTTCTGTGAAAACCCTAAAAGGTTATGTACATCATCGAGGGGACACAAAAATGAGGCACATTAACAGTTTGCATGTTGTATAGCAGGTTGCAAGTCTTGCATGTTTCATGTCTACCATCATCATCAGCCGTCATCTTCTGTTTCACAAAGTGAGACTTTCTACGCTAGTATGACATTTTTAACGTTGGGAATTTGAACAATATGCTGCTCATTCCTGTCTGACTAGCTACTGTCTCACTGGAAGGTCTCCATTTTCAGTAATATCAATGTATAAAGATGGGATACAGCTAACTCCTACTCAAATTCCAAATTATTCCTTAGAAGTGTTATTATATATTAGACTATAATGGTTCCATAACCAAGTAGGTGATGGATGATGAGTTTTTTTATATAGCCTACAGTTCAATCAGTTTGTGAAGTACAATTATATCAAATAATTGCTGGACTTCATGGTCCAGCTCAGGTTCAGCTTCAGCTTCAGGTTCATGGCTCAGTTTGTCACAAAAAGTTACTGATCCCCTTTCTCCTTGTACAACAGGACAATCTCCTTTGGCAGCAGAGTACTTCATGTTATCTGTGGACCAGACCATTATGAACAGCCACATCACTGTCTTCAGTGATGCTGTCTTGTTGCTGTTTGCCTCCTACTACTGCCTGAACATCTCTCACCAGCCCAAGGAGCAACATTTGAGTTCTTGCAAAGGTAAGAGGTAACATCAAAACAGATGTATTACCAGAAAAATAGTTGCCCCTCTATAATGTAATGCAATCCAATGCCAACCCTACAGTACCTACATAGCTATCAGCCTGTCAGAGAGATGTTCATTCAATATGCTAATATGAAGGCTGCAGTTTATGCTGGCGTTTAATTGGATTGCATTATATTCAGAGGTCTTTCTAATGATGTCCACCTACATTTTCATATGGCATGGGCTTTTCATGGAGGTTGCATCTTCTTGCTGTGGCTTCACAAAGGCTTCCTCCAGGTTCTCGGCTTGGAGTTCTGCACAATTCTAGTTTAAAAAACCTGTTCTCAAAACCTGCAAAGACCACACCCAACCTGTTATCTCTTAATTCAATTCTGAACCCAACCTAACTGGTGCCCGGGCTTCTCATTTTTATCTGTTGGTCATTGACTTTGCCATTTAAACAAACCAGCTTGTTATCTGTTGTAGCTAATTAATGTTGATTCAAGTTTTTGTTCAATAGAGTAGTCTATCAATTATTATGGCTATTAGTCAATTTATCTTGTAAGAATACCTTTGCATGTTTAATTTAAGAGCAAGAGATAAATAAATATGAGTGTAATGAACTTGGCCAGGTCTCCAACAAACACATAATGTATCCACCACATTGAGCAGTGTTCAAGTGCTGAAATGATTAATAGATGTGGTTACAGATTGTCAATTGTGAGGATTTCCAATACTTTTCTTTGATTTGTAGCTTGTTCTGTAGCTTTGACTTTCAGACTGACTGACAAAACTGACTAACTGTTAAAACAAGACTTCACCTTAGTTTCTGGTAAATTGTGAATGGCATCTTTCAGTACTATATTACATTTTATAGACAAAACAATCAAATATATTTTTTTATAATAAAGAGACACATATATGCATATATATATACTGAGACATAGCAAAAACTTGAATAGCTAAACATAAAAAGAATAGCGAAAACAAAAAAAGAATATGTATACATATTCTTTTTGTTTTCGCAATGTCTGATTTATTCCTGATTCATCCTCATGTCAAGATGCAGCAACAGGCTTCAAATGCAAATGTCACACCCAACATCAACTTCAGAGCTTTTGCTAAATTTTAATTAAATAATGACAAAACGAAACTCAATTACCCAAGAAACCTTTCAGAAGCCACTCATCAGGTTACTTTCTGTTCCCTAAAAGAAGTATGGTCAACTTAGAGTCCCCAACCTCTTTGAACATACAGGATACTGGGAAAATATACACACTACAGGGTACAGTGAGAACATACAAACTCCCACCAGAAACATTCTCTTTGCAAATTCCCACTATTCTGCTTTTTGTATTGCTAATATATGAAAAGAGAATATTACAGTAGAGTCCACATTTTATTAATGAAGGTGTTTGTTGTATTTCATTCAACAGATGCATCCTCAAGATCATTCCAGATAAAGGATCGAAAGTGGAGAAGAAGGCTTCCAGGAAACAGCTGGCCTGAAGATTGTTTCTGTGATTACAAAAATCGCAGACTACAAATGGAGGGAGTAAAAAGAAGTCCAGTCTCCCTCCTTTCACATGTACAGGTGCATTGTAATTTTTTCTCATCTTTGATGTTGCAAGAGAGGCAACTGTTTTCTGTTGTAATAAATAAATGTTGAGAACATTAAGTGTGTCCTGGTGGGGGTTTGTAAAATGACACATACAAACCGTATTTGAATTACGGAAAATTATTGTACTTTCACATTACAGATATTTCCTGTTATTTCGCAGTATTCTTTTGCCACCCCAGCTGCCTGAATATTACTGTTTTTTCGACAGTTTTTTTTTTTAATCTGCCAAAATCCGAATTGAGAAGCGTTTAATCGCTTCTTGGACAAAAAAATCGCCCGACTTCCGTCTCAGAACTCGGAACAAATATCTAAACTCGTCCACTTTGGTGACGCAGCGCAGTAGTAGCAGACTCACGCTCCAACGGTATTTGTTATGTGCAGCATTATTTGCAATTCCGTGCCTATTTTTGTCCATTTGAACATGCATGTACTGTATAAATAAGCCCTCTGTCACGCCTCCAGAGAAGGGAAGCAGTGCTGGTGCTCAGGGAAAGTGGAAAACAGTGGGGACAACGCTCAAGTTGAAGAAGGAAATCATCGCTAAGCATGAACACAATTTGTTTCAGCTTTCAAACATTTCACAACTCGAACAGCCTTTTGGAATTAATCAGAGTACCGAGGTTTCACTGTGGTTATATTTGCTAACATTATACTAGTGAGCCAACTCTCCACTCAACAACTGGAGATAGTTGGCTTAATAGCTTTACAGTTAGCTGACTCTTCAGTCAACTATATGCAGTATGACCGGCCATACAGATTTACTTTTGCCAAGAAGGAGTAAAGTCAAGTGATAAATGCAGTAGACCTAACTATCAATGCTACCAAGCTAGAGTTAGGTAGAAAGTGACTTGCCTTGCAGCTGTAGTGTATGTCGTTGGTCCCACGCTTTGACTGAGTTCAAACTTTCACTAGAGTAGAAGACTCCACCATGGCTTCTCTGTAACACTAACCTCTCCAAGCACCTCGTTATTCTTTCACTAAAGTAGAAGACTCCACCATGGCTCCTCTGTAACACTAACCTCTCCAAGCACCTCGTTATTCTTTCACTAAAGTAGAAGACTCCACCATGGCTCCTCTGTAGCGCTAACCTCTCCAAGCACCTCCTTATTGGATGTCCACCGGCTGTCTATCGATAACCCCTCCCCACTTTCATTGGTTGATTTAAAAGAAAATACAATTGTGCTCCTATGTCCAAGACACTTAGTTATGTTTATTATTATTACCTTTCTGTATTTACCACTTTTCCTCAATTATTTACTATTTTAAAAGGTATGGAAGTGTAATAAATCACCACCAAATTGTGACTGCTTTCAATGATCAAAACTATATTTTAACGGTTTACTGTATCTATATATATATATATATATAATAATTATTGGGACCTTGTGGTCTTTATTTGTCATTCCCATGACATGGGAACGAAATTCGTTGTCTGCATTTGACCCATCCTATTGTGCATAGGAGCAGTGGGCTGCTATGATCAGCGCCCGGGGAGCAAGTTGGGGTTCAGGGTTCAGTGTCTTGCTCAAGGACACTTCGACATGCAGACAGTTTTTGGAAGTGGGGATCACAGGGATCGAACCCCCAACCCTACGGTTAGTGGATGACCACTAACCACCTGCTCTACCCACTGAGCTACATGCCGCCCTATATATTATATACTCCGATAAGAACACATTTATTCAGTGTTTTTCAATGTTTTTGTCATGAAAGTTTCCATAATTATACAAGATATCTGTCCATTAACAAAAAAGTTATTTCAATGGAATTTTATGTTTATTCACAGTTACATTAGTGTTTCATTGGCTTTCATGTTATTTTACAATAGACATGTACATTCACATTCTAGTTTTGTAATTTTAACAGTATTTTCCTGTTTTTTGAATGTACAGAAAATATCTGTATAAATTAACAGGGAAAATCCTGAAAAATTACAGTTATTTTTCCTAGGGGAAATCATGATTAAGCACAACATCTCCTTCCACTGCTATGCGGACGATGTCCAGCTGTATCTCCCCCTCAGGGTTGATGGGCAGGCTGCACTCCATCCACTGCTTGACTGTCTGGCTGACATCAAAGCATGGATGGGTGCAAACTTCCTCAACCTCAATGAGAGCAAGACCGAGACCATTGTTTTTGGAAAATCCTCTCTGGCCTTCTCCACCGATGCCCTGGGCCCTCTCGCCTCTAACATCAGGCCTTCTGTCAGAAATCTGGGCCTGATTTTTGACAGTGCCTTCAAGTTTGAGCAGCAGGTCAGCGCAGTAGTTCGAAAAAGCTTCCTTCACCTGAGAACCATTGCTAAGACCAAAGCCTACCTGCCCCAGGGTGATCTGGAGAGTCATTCATGCCTTCATAACATCACAAATGGACTACTGCAACGCCCTATATACCGGCATTGACCGGTCACAGCTCCACCGCCTGCAGTTAGTTCAATACTCAGCCACCCGACTCCTTACCTGTACAAAGAAGCGAGATCACATCACCCCGGTCCTCGCATCGCTCCACTGACTCCCCATCCATTGCCGCATTGATTTCAAACTTCTCCTGACTGTCTACAAATCCCTCCATGGTCTGGCCCCCACCTACCTGTCTGATATTCTCCACCACCACATCCCATCCAGAGCACTCCGGTCAGCTGACCAACTGTTGTTGGTAGTGCCCAGGACCAGGCTAAAAACCAGGGGGGACAGAGCCTTTACTGTAGCAGCCCCCAGACTCTGGAACTTCCTCCCCCTACACATCCGTGCAGCCCTTTAGGTGTTTTTAAATCCCAGTTAAAGACCCACCTTTTTTCACTTGCCTTTGATTAGTGTTTCCTTTTAAAGCACCTGCACAGTGTCCCCTAGTTACTTTTTAATTTTTTAATCTCTGTCTTTGTCTTTTTAAGCCTTTTTCTTTTCTTTTCTTTCTTTTCTTTTCTTTTTTATTTCTTTTTGCATTCACATTTAAGCACTTTCTGTGAAGCACTTTGGTTGCGGCTTAGCCGTTTGTATATGTGCTATATAAATAAAATTTGATTTGATTGATTTGATTTACAAAGTTGGAGTTGGATACAAAGTTGGAGTTCACACCGTGAGTGGAGGAGGATGATTGTCCTGCAATGGAGTTGAGATGCTTAAGAAATTAGATGCTTAAGAAATGATGTTGGGTTATGTCCCTTACGAGACATAAACTTTGAACATAAACGGCATTTCGCGTCCTCCTTATCTTTGGCTGTTCTGAAATGTTGCCAACCCTTTGACAGCTTTGCACCTTTTATGACCCATAGGACCCGCAATACTCGATAGCAGAATTGGTAAGCTTAGACCTCCGAAAATTTGGAACCAGGTCGATATAAAAAATGGAGGACAATCCAATTGTAATTCAGATTACAACTACTAAGGACTAAGTACTAGAATAAACCAGAAAGAATAACTAACGGCAAGGTAGTTGATCTGTAGGTGGTTTTTACATGTTACGTAAATGGACATGAGACTATCGTGAAATAGATTGTATAGGCCTACCTTTCAATTGACTATGGGCTATCTATAGCTTCTGTAACGTGCGTTTCCAGTAAATTGAGATATTTGGGCAGGTCAAGCAGGAGTCCTATGTGTGATGTGATTGGCTCAATCAGGATTGTATTGTTCAGATTATACCTAATTTGGAAAGGGTTTAGGAAAGATTGTGATGCCAAAAATATTTTACAATGTTGTGATTTACTTTGAATTTAAAACAATTACAAATAAAAATAAATCAGAAATGATTAAGTGAATATGTAGGTCAACATCCATATTTAGCATATTTAACAAAAAAACAACAAAGATTTTTTTTGTATTAGGCCTACTTGATTACCATTTTATGTTTTTATTGTTTGTAGTGTACAGTTAACAATCATTTTAGGTTATTAGGTTATTAGTTATTAGGTTTGTTTTAGGTAAAGATTTAGCATTTTTACCCAAAGTACAAGTATGCAGCATTTTATTTATTCCAGACCTGTCTACTGCTCTCTGGGAGTGAGACAGGCAAACAGAGACATGAGGACAGTCAGCCAACTGAGAGAGGAGGAGGAGGAACTGTTGTCAGGGTAACCATAGCTGGTCCTGCATCTGTTCTGCACCTCCTTGTAGGGAATGGGGACGTCATCTGGCGGAGAAGCAGCCAGACTGTCCCGCACCTGAGAGGAGACGAAAGGTGAGTGTGTGTTTATGTATTGTGTTAATGTATTGTGTGTCTGTGTGCATGTGTTTATGCACTGTGTCTGTTTGTGTTTATGCATTTATGTATTGTCAGTGTATGTCTTAATGTAGTGTGTGTGCATGTGTTTATGTCTGTGATTATGTACTGTGTGTTTATGTACTTTATGCATGTATGTATGTGTTTATGTCCTGTGTGTCTGTGAGTGTGTGTGTTCTCCTCTCACCTCCTCTGTCTTTTTGAGAACCCTGAGAAGGTTTTCTCCTAAGGCTGCTTTCACCTCCTCATCCTTCCATCCTCTCCTCAGCAGCTCTGCTACCAACACCGGCATCTTAGACACATCCTCCAGACCTGTTGGTACCCTGCACACGCGCACACACAGACACACACACACACACACACACACACACACACACACACACACACACACACACACACACATTTTCTGCCAATATGATGTGATGGGAGATTTCATGAGATAGTAAATGAAGTTGGAAAAGTGGACAGTTTCTACTTGCCTTGTCACTCCATCATAATCACCTCCAAAGCCGATTATACCGGGTCCAGCTTTTTTCTTTATGTAGTCAAAGTGATCTGGGACACACAGAGAGTAACAACACAGTCAAAGTTTACTGAACAAATGACACATATTGGTATTTATTAACAGGTGCTGCCCTCAAAGATTGAACTACCCGCTACATCGGAGACGTTGGCTGTGGGGGAGCATGTGACGTAGTCATTGTAGAAGTTGATCATGATGATGCCGCCCATTTCTTTCTGTGGAACAAAGGTAAATGTTCAAAGATTTGAGTTTTATCATGAAATGTATTTTGTTATTAAACTTGTAACATGGGGAAAAAAATACAAAGCTTTGTGGAGGAACTGAGGAACTGCCGATAAGATAAGATGTACTTTATTCATTCTAGACAATTAATTTTATTTTCTATAATTCGAGAGGGTTATAGAGGCTATATCTCCAGTCCACTTAATCCTTTTGAGTCTGGTCTCATATGATGCGTCTTCTCATGCTCTACAACATTGCAAATGGAACCATGTATCTGTCTGACTAGATTTTCTGCCATTTTGAACATTCAATTATTCAATTGTAGCCATGCGGCCCAAAAACTACATCTTCCAGCTTACCTGCCTCTGAACGGCCCCCCCTACCTGACGTCAATTCATTTAAGATTGCACCCGCGGAAGTCAGCTGCTGACCGCACTGGAAGAATTGTTGGTTCGTGTTTGTAGCTTCCTAAAGCAGCTACATTAGGAGTTTGCAGTCACGTCAATCGGTACAACTACAACAGGGTTTGTTCCTCACCAGCAACCTGCATGCCAATGCTGTAATCTCCCTCTGCCATTCAGGACACCGTTATCGGGCTGCGCTCCAGCTCGTTTTGTGCAGCACATTCAATCACTGTTTTCCCCTACCATTGTAATTTATTTTATGTGTAACAGCCTACCCCAGGTTGTTTGAATTTGTTTAGTTTGATTTTCCGATTTTGTCTTTGTATGGGGTACCTGTGAATTGCTTGTGTGTTTGTATTCTCAACCTGACCCTAGAGCCTACCTTTTAATATTTATAAATAAACCTATTCTTATATATTTGTACATCAGCCTTTGCCTAGTAATTAAATTGACACACTTAGGGGGAAAAATTATGGAAAACCACTAGTAGTGGTAGAGATAAACTTTGTATTGGTTATACAATATTTATACAATATTGAAGTATAATAATGGCCTTTGAAACTGCTCTGTTATTTCATCGACTTGGCTTCATGGCGGTGCTATAGCAACGAAAATACAAAAATGATCATAGAACCGGTCTGATTTGAACCAAACCAACATCATGACTCTTGGGGTAGATGCTCACCGTGCTGTATTTTATATTATATTTTATATAGTCCCCTCCATGAGCTGCCACCTTAACGTGGTGGAGGGGTTTGCGTGTCCCAATGACCCTGGGGGCTATATTGTCGGGGGCTTCATGCCCCTGGTAGGGTCACCCAAGGCAAACAGGTCCTAGGCGAGGGTCCAGACGAAGAGTGGCTCAAAGACCCCAATGAAGAAAAATATCTTTGGAACTGGGTTTCCCTTGCCCGGACGTGGGTCACCGGGGCCCCCCCCTGGAGCCAGGCCTGGGGGAAGGGCCCGTTGGCGAGCGCCTGGTGGCCGGGTCTACGCCCGCGGGGCTCGGTCGGGCACAGCCCGAAGGAACGACGCGGGACCCCCTTCCCATGGGTTCACCATCCGTGGGAGGGGCCAAAGGGGTCGGGTGCGATGTGAGCTGGGCGGCAGCAGGAGGCGGGGACCTGGGCGGTCCGACCCTCGGCTGCAGAAGCTAGCTCTGGGGACGTGGAACGTCACCTCTCTGGCGGGGAAGGAGCCGGAGCTGGTGTGCGAGGCTGAGAGGTACCGGCTAGATATATTTGGGCTCACCTCGACACACAGCTTGGGCTCTGGAACCAGCGTCCTTCAGAGGGGTTGGACTCTTTTCCACTCTGGAGTTGCCCCTGGGGAGAGGCGCCAAGCGGGGGTGGGAATGCTTATTTCCCCCCGGCTTGGTGCCTGTACGTTGGGGTTCACCCCGGTAGACGAGAGGGTAGCCTCCCTCCGCCTTCGGGTGGGGGGACGGGTCCTGACTGTCATTTGTGCTTATGCACCGAACGGCAGTTCAGAGTACCCACCATTTCTTGAGTCCTTAGAGGGGGTGTTGGAAAGCGCTCCTTCTGGGGACTCCCTTGTTCTGCTGGGGGACTTCAACGCCCATGTGGGCAATGACAGTGAGACCTGGAGGGGCGTGATTGGGAGGAACGGCCCCCCTGATCTGAACCCGAGTGGTGTTTTGTTGTTGGACTTCTGTGCTCGTCATGGATTGTCCATAACGAACACCATGTTCAAGCATAAGGGTGTCCACGTGTGCACTTGGCACCAGGACACCCTAGGCCGCAGTTCGATGATCGACTTTGTGGTTGTATTGTCGGACTTGCGGCCGCATGTCTTGGACACTCGGGTGAAGAGAGGGGCGGAGCTGTCAACTGATCACCACCTGGTGGCGAGTTGGCTCCGATGGCGGGGGAAGATGCCGGTCAGACCTGGCAGACCCAAACGTACTGTGAGGGTCTGCTGGGAACGTCTGGCTGAATCTCCTGTCAGAACGACCTTCAACTCCCACCTCCGGGAGAGCTTCAACCATGTCCCGGGGGAGGCGGGGGACATAGAGTCTGAGTGGAACTTGTTCCGTGCCTCCATTGTTGAAGCGGCCGACCGGAGCTGTGGCCGTAAGGTCGTCGGTGCCTGTCGCGGCGGCAACCCCCGAACCCGCTGGTGGACCCCAGCGGTAAGGGATGCCGTCAAGCTGAAGAAGGAGTCCTACCGGACCTTTTTGGCCTGTGGGACTCCTGAGGCAGCTGATGGGTACCGGCGGGCCAAGCGGAGCGCGGCTTCGGCGGTTGCGGAGGCAAAAACTTGGGCGTGGGAGGAGTTCGGTGAGGCCATGGAGAACGACTTCCGAACGGCTTCGAGGAGGTTCTGGACCACCATCCGGCGTCTCAGGAGGGGGAAGCAGTGCTCTGTCAACACCGTGTACCGGGGGGACGGGGCGCTGCTGACCTCGACTCGGGACGTCGTGAATCGGTGGGGGGAATACTTTGAAGACCTCCTCAATCCCACCAACACGCCTTCCAGTGAGGAAGCATGGTCTGGGGACTCGGGGGGGAACTCTTCTATCTCCGGGGCTGAGATCGCCGAGGTGGTTAAAAAGCTCCTCGGTGGCAAGGCCCCGGGGGTGGACGAGATCCGCCCCGAGTTCCTAAAGGCCCTGGATGCTGTGGGGCTGTCTTGGTTGACACGACTCTGCAGCATCGCGTGGACATCGGGGGCAGTGCCTCTGGATTGGCAGACCGGGGTGGTGGTTCCCCTCTTCAAAAAGGGGGACCGGAGGGTGTGCTCCAACTACAAGGGGATCACACTCCTCAGCCTCCCCGGTAAGGTCTATTCGGGGGTCCTGGAGAGGAGGGTCCGTAGGATACTCGAACCTCGGATCCAGGAGGAGCAATGTGGTTTTCGTCCCGGCCGTGGAACTGTGGACCAGCTCTATACCCTTAGCGCGGTCCTCGAGGGTGTATGGGAGTTCGCCCAACCAGTCTACATGTGGTTTGTGGACTTGGAGAAGGCGTTCGACCGTGTCCCTCGGGGAGCCCTGTGGGGGGTGCTCCGGGAGTATAGGATACCGGGCCCGCTGATACGGGCCGTCGGGTCCCTGTACTCCCGGTGCCAGAGCATGGTCCGCATTGCCGGCAGTAAGTCGAGCCTGTTTCCGGTGAGAGTTGGCCTCCGCCAGGGCTGCCCTTTGTCACCGATTCTGTTCACAACTTTTATGGACAGAATTTCTAGGCGCAGCCAGGGCATTGACGGGTTACGGTTCGGTGGCCTCAGGATTGCGTCGCTGCTTTTTGCGGATGATCTAGTCCTGTTGGCTTCATCGGGCCGTGACCTTCAGTTCTCACTGGAGCAGTTCGCAGCCGAATGTGAAGCGGCTGGGATGAGGATCAGCACCTCCAAATCCGAGGCCATGGTTCTCAGCCGGAAAAGGGTGGAGTGCACTCTCCGGGTCGGGGAGGAGATCCTGCCTCAAGTGGAGGAGTTCAAGTATCTCGGGGTCTTGTTCACGAGTGAGGGGAGGATGGAGCGGGAGATTGACCGACGGATCGGTGCGGCGTCGGCAGTGATGCGGGCCCTGCACCGGTCCGTCGTGGTGAAGAAGGAGCTGAGCCGAAAGGCGAAGCTCTCGATTTACCGGTCAATCTACGTTCCTACCCTCACCTATGGCCACGAGCTGTGGGTAGTGACCGAAAGAACGAGATTGCGAATACAAGCGGCCGAAATGAGTTTCCTCCGCAGGGTGTCCGGGCTCTCCCTTAGAGATAGGGTGAGAAGCTCGGTCATCCGGGAGGGGCTCAGAGTAGAACAGCTTCTCCTCCGCGTCGAGAGGAGCCAGTTGCGGTGGCTCGGGCATCTAGTGAGGAAGCCTCCCGGACGCCTCCCTGGGGAGGTGTTCCGGGCACGTCCCTCCGGGAGGAGGCCCCGGGGAAGACCCAGGACACACTGGAGGGACTATGTCTCTCGGCTGGCCTGGGAACGCCTTGGGATCCCCCCGGAAGAGCTGGACGAAGTGGCTGGGGAGAGGGAAGTCTGGGCTTCTCTCCTCAGGCTGCTGCCCCTGCGACCCGACCCCGGATAAGCGGAAGAGAATGGACCGATGGATGGATTTTATATAGTATATTTTCTAACAGTCAATGGGGGAAAAACCCTGACTTCAATCATACCAAAGGTGAATAAATCAATGTTGGTACACAGCAGGGCAGGAATTTCACGAGGGCCACGAGGGCCATGGCCCTCACACACTTTACAGACAGAAATATACATACAAATTTATTGTTCTGAATTTGAACTCACCACCTTCAGGAGAATGTCATCAGGAACATTTCTTTTGTGAGGACAGATGGCGTAGGCAGAGGAATGGCTGAAGATGACAGGAGCTGCGGACATGTCTAGTACCTGGTTCATCACCTCCACCGGCACATGGGCTAGGTCTATCAGCATACCCAGCCGGTTCATCTCCCTGATCACTTGCTGTGATTGAACGAAAGAAGAAGTGTTCTCTTGCATACTTTCTCTTATTATTCTCTTTAGGCCACTTCTATTGCAATTTACTTTCCCTGAATTTAATAACGTTTTTATTTATCTACTCGCACAACATTAACATAGAAAGACAACATTTTTTTCAATTAAACTTAACTGCAAATTCCATGTGTGTGTCGCTGTCGGAATCAAAATATTGGCACCAAGAAAAAAATGATTACAATGGTTCAGGTTGTGTTTGTGGAATTGTATTGTGTTCTGTATTAATGTTGTGATGCTCAGAGGAGGGGGCGGCCCTCAGGAGACAGTGAGGGGCTAGAGAAGTTTGGTGTCGAACTTGAACTAGATAATGTGCTTCACATATGTATGTAGGTGTATATATAGTTTATGTATGACTATTGACTGACCTTCTAGATAATGTGCTTCACATATGTATGTAGGTGTATATATAGTTTATGTATGACTATTGACTGACCTTCTAGATAATGTGCTTCACATATGTATGTAGGTGTATATATAGTTTATGTATGACTATTGACTGACCTTCTAGATAATGTGCTTCACATATGTATGTAGGTGTATATATAGTTTATGTATGACTATTGACTGACCTTCTAGATAATGTGCTTCACATATGTATGTAGGTGTATATATAGTTTATGTATGACTATTGACTGACCTTCTAGATAATGTGCTTCACATATGTATGTAGGTGTATATATAGTTTATGTATGACTATTGACTGACCTTCTAGATAATGTGCTTCACATATGTATGTAGGTGTATATATAGTTTATGTATGACTATTGACTGACCTTCTAGATAATGTGCTTCACATATGTATGTAGGTGTATATATAGTTTATGTATGACTATTGACTGACCTTGCCGAAAGGAGAGAGGCCGTTGTGTTCAATAGGGTGTTCCCCGGTGTCCACCCGCCAGTTATCAGCCCTGTGATCACAACAATATTACCTTATGAATCCAATATTTATGCATTTCTCTTTTTCCTTCTGTCCTCACTTCCTTTCTCCATTCCCTACTTCCTTGCCTTAAACACTAAATGTCAAGGAAAACAAGACCCTTTATAAACTGTGTGGAGTGACAATCACTTGTAACAACACAACAATTTTGAAGCTACATTTGCGAACGAGTTATCCCAAAAATCATGCAAAGGTAAACACACACGTCTGTTGGAATTGATTGAACTTTGGCGAAAAAGCGAGGCCATAATTCTTGTTTCGTTTATATGTGACTTGGTTTTATTTGTATTTGATTTTAAGTTTAAAAAAAGACATGTTTCGTAGCACAACAGTGACAGCAACAGTGAATTGCATAATAACAGGTTAATAGATGTTTCATCCAGGTGTTTATAATGAGTTTGGAAAGCTAGAGAAAATGTTAAATAATCCATTACACTTTAACTAATCCTGTTTGGTTTTAGTCAACAAAATCTACTGCAGATTTAGTCAGACAACTACACAAAAACTCGAATGATCGAAATGACTAAAATATGACTAAAACTGGCATTTTAGTCAAAAGACTATGACTCCCATACCCCTACATCTCCAGAGATATACAGTATGTTCATCAGCTGTATGTATGTCAGTGGGTTGAATGTGTTTGTGTGCCTTACTCCTGTGTTTGTGTCTGCGTGTGTGTATGTCTGTTGCTACCATGGTGTGCTGCAGGAGTATGTGTATGCCTGCATGTGTGTGTTTGCAACTCAATGTGGTGTGTGTATGTGCTCCTACCAGGGTGTGTTACAGGAGTGTGTGAGGGTGAGGTAGCGGACCCCCAGCTGGTACATGGTGCGCAGGGTCCCCAGGGAGCTTTCCAGGGAGTGGCCCCCCTCCACGCCGATCAGACAGGCCGTCCTATTATCGCTGAACGCTGCTCTGATGTCTGATCAGCAGAGCAGGGGAGAGGGTCACATGAAGTTACACTAGTACATAGTTACACTTGCTTTATTGGGTATATCTAAAACCAAATCAATTATCATGGTTAATATGTCTGGGAAGTGGTATCTTTGGAACTGGTTGTGAAAAGGTAGAAAATGCACAACAGGCTCATGTTCTGACTTTCATCTGTTGCAGCAGATATATGGCTGCTGGTATAATCCTCATTGGCCCGCTCAGGCTGGCTCTGACCTGTACTGGCAGGTCCATGGCTGCTAGTTTGAGTCTGTCTGACTCTGATATGGTTTCTTCTTAAAGAAAGCTTGGTAAGCCTGCTGTGTCTGACTGTCAGACTCTTTTCATTCTTTATTTTTTCTACATGGTTAATCTTCTCAAACACTTTTATTATAGCGCCATGGTGTGTGTGGTGCAACAACATCAGTCATTTTAATGCTCATACACAACAACAGTAAAAAGTGTCAGTTACCCTGAGATGTAAAACGCCCCCCTTTTTACTAGGACATCCAAATGCCCAAAACGCTGTTTAAAAAATCTTAGCGTTCGATTTCCACCTGCCACCCTATGCCACCAAGGTACAGGGTGGCACGCACCCTGTCATCTACTGTAATCAGAGAAGCTGACTCCAGTGAGAAAGCATTCATCAGCAGTGTAGCACAGGAAACTGAAAAGTCCAGTATTATAAAAGTATTTTCTGGGACTGAAAATACCTTGCAAGATAGACTGATACACTGTAACAAATTGCTATAATTTCTACAGTTGAATTTTACCTTAACTTCTTGTTCTGTCATTTTACAAAGTTGAACTGAATATATTGCAATGCATCATGCCAAAAGGAATGACAGTAGCTGACAGCATTTTACCACAGTAACATGTTGAAAAATGACGTGGTTGATGTCTTACAGTTGAGTACTGTTGATGTTGAAGATGGGTTTGAAAGCACTTGAGCATATTTGATGTTGGAAGCAGAGGAGCAACAGCGGTGTTGATCCACTCATCCTTAAAAGTATGTTGAATGCAAATAGCCTACAAATTTAAAATGTGATGCAACTTGTTAACTACTAGTTAACATCACCTAAGTTGACTGTTTACGTTATCAGCCTGGATTACATGTCGTCAAAGAAAGTTAGAGTTTTTAGAGAACATTTCAGACAAGCAATCCCAGGCGAAGCAGTTTAATGGTAAGTTAAATCAAAAGTAAAATAAAAATTGAGTTGATATAATGTTGCAATGAGACTAGACATCGTTAGCTAACCCATTTCAAATGTCCCTATTACTGCGTAGTATACTTATATAACTGTGTAGTATACTTAATCTAATGTCTATGTATTGTAACGTCAGACATGAAGCAGACACCACAGACTACCCACAACACTGCCCACGAAATCAGCTCTTATAATAGCTGTTAATAATGTTTCAATTGGGTTAATGACTGTGATTTACGATTATAAATACTAAAATCGTGTTTTGAACCAAACTGCTAGAAAGATTTGAGATTCAGCACTAGCTCAGTCTGCATCGTTTTTTGTGTGTTTTTTTTTAGCAAACATTAGCTAAAGTTAACTAAAGCCAATTGAAGTGACGCTAAAGCTAAAGCTATCTAAAGCTTTTTACAGTTATAGCTTTAGTTTTAGCGTCACTTCAATTGGCTTTAGTTAACTTTAGCTAATGTTTGCTAAAAAAAACAAAAAAAACAAAACACAAAAAAAACAAAACAAAAAAAAAACACAAAAAACGATGCAGACTGAGCTCGTGCTGAATCTAAAATCTTTCTATAGCTGTAAGCTATCTACAACTTTTTACAGTGGGGGAGAAGAAGACAGCCTCCACGTGGCCTCCCCTGCAAGTTGCTAAAGAGTAGTTGCAAGGTTGCATGCTCTCAAGCGAAACAAATTTCTTCACAACGTCCACCGACCACAGCCCCAGCGCTAGCGCTCCTCCAGCTCAACGTGGAAGGCCTCACCATTGCCAAGATCAACATCCTTGAGCAAATAGCCAGCCAAAACAACATGACAGTGATCGCCCTCCAGGAGACCCACCAGGAAAATAAGAACATCCTGAGGGTCCCTGGGTACACCTTGGCCGGCCACACTGCCAATAAACACCATGGCATTGCCACATTTGTCCGCAAAGACCTGGCCTGGTCAACTGCCGGACAATCCCCAGAGGATGCAGAGATAGAATGGATTACCACCAAAGTACAAGACACTACCATCGTCAATACCTACAAACCACCACCCAGCAGACTGATCCCATCGCCTCTGCCGGATGTCCCAGCCCCTGCCGTGTATGCTGGTGACTTCAATAGCCACCATACAGACTGGGGTTACAGCAGCTCCAACGCCGATGGTGACGTCCTGGTAGACTGGGCCTCGACTGTAGATGCTATACTCCTCTACGACCCAAAGGAGCCACGTACATTCTACTCTGCATGATGGAACAGCACCACCAATCCAGACCTGGCATTCACAAAATTGCACAACAATCAGCCACTCCCTGTAAGACGCATCCTGGACATGTTTCCCCAGTCACACCAACGACCGTCACTCGGCCATCTTTGGTCCAGCCTGTGCAAGGGAGGGATGTCAAGAGGTGGAACTTCAGGAAGGCAAACTGGGCAGGCTTCACTAAACAAGTGAATAAGGCAGCTGCCGGTCTACCACACCTGTGTCCCAACAACCTGAACGATGCCTACGACTCGTACTGCAAAATACTGCTGGCTTCCGCCAAAAACAACATCCCCCGAGGCGTGCGCAAAGCCTACGTTCCCTGCTGGGATGACCAATGTGAAGAGCTACTTCACTCTCATGCAGAAGCGCAAACCAGCAAAGCCAGGGACAAAGCAGCAGACAACCTTTTCTGCAGGTTAAACGAAAAACGAAGGCAACGTTGGACTGAGACGGTGGAGTCAATTGACTTCACACACTCCAGTCGACGGGGGTGGCAGACCATGAACAAACTGACTGGAAGGTCAACAACCCTTGCACAGTGCCCCATAACGGCAAATTCCATCGTGTCACTCCTGCTGAGTAATGGCCGCTTTCCCAATGCAGACAAGGACTTTAACAGAGCAACAGCAGTGAGAGTCCATGAGCTGCTCAGAGCCCCAGGATGCCATTCCAACCTATCCACCAACTTCACGATGCAGGAGACAGATCTGGCCACACAACGCCTGAAGACTGGTAAGACACCAGGAATAGACGGCATCCACCCAGAGTACTTGAAACACCAAGGCAAGAAGGCAACTAACTGGCTCTGTTCCTTTCTTTTTACATGCCTTCAGTACTCAAAGCTGCCGGAGATCTGGCATCGTGCCAAGGTGATTGCCCTGCCGAAGCCTAACAAGCCGAGCGATGACCCAAAGGGATACCGGCCTATCTCACTGCTGTGCGTACCCTTCAAGCTCCTTGAGCGCCTCATCCTGGCATGCCTCACCCCAGTGATTGACCCCCAGCTGCCCAAAGAACAGGCTGGCTTTCGAAGCGGTAGGTCAACAAAAGACCAGGTGACCCTTCTGTGCCACAACATAGAGGACAGCTTCCAGGCAGGAGAGAAAACTGGTCTCGTCTTCCTGGACCTCACGGCAGCCTATGACACTGTCTGGTTGCGTGGGCTACACATGAAGTTTCTGGAGACCATCCCAGACAAGCACATGGTGAGCTTCATTATGGAGATGTTGAGCAACTGCAGCTTTCAGCTCCACACCAGCAACGGCCAAAGCAGCAGGGTGAGAAAGCTGAAGAACGGCGTACCGCAGGGCTCAGGGTTAGCACCGATGCTTTTCAACATCTATATCCACGACCTACCCAAAACAACATCCCGGAAGTATGGTTACGCAGATGACCTGGCCATCTTGCTCAGCAAGCCATCCTGGGAAGCAGTGGAAGAGGGCCTATCTGAGGACATGAACATTCTGTCCTCATACCTCAAGAACTGGCGCCTCAAGCTCATTGTTGAGAACACCGTATCCACAATGTTCCACCTTTACAACAAGGAAGCAACCCGCAAAATTAACATCATGGTCAAAGATTCCTGTCTGCAGTCCCAGTCCTCCCCGACATATCTTGGAGTGAAGCTTGACCGAACACTGTCCTTTAAACAACACCTGGAAAGTGCCAAGGGAAAGACCACCGCCCGTGCTGCATTGATACGGCGCCTAGCCGGTACTACGTGGGGAGCCTCCACAAAGACACTGCGCATCTCCACCGAGGCTTTGGTGTTCTCCGCTGCTGAGTACTGTGCCCCAGTCTGGAGCCGTAGCCCCCATGCCAAGAAGCTGGATGCTGCCCTCAACACCGCACTACGGACCGTCTCCGGATGTCTACGTGCCACTCCAACTATCCAACTGCCTGTCCTAGCTGGAATCGCTCCAGCCGAGATCAGACGAGAAGCAGCCACACTGGCCCTCGCTCGTAAGGCAGAGATGAGTGAATCCCACCTCCTCCACAAGGTCGTCACGGAGACGCCACAACGCACGCGCCTGAAGTCCCGGAGCCCCTTCGCCACGCAGGCCCAGGAACTGCCACGCACAACACCAGCAGACACCTCAAAGGCTTCCTGGGTGAAGGCAAGATGGAGGGACCAGTGGAAGGCAGCAGAACCATCCAGGCTCCACCAATTCATTGAGGATCCTACAGATGTGCCTGGCCAGGACCTCCCCCGTAGGGAGTGGACGACCCTCAATCGCCTGAGGACAGGTGTGGGACGTTTTGGTGCAGCAATGCAGAAGTGGGGTCTCACAGACTGTTCCCACTGCGAATGTGGAGATCCATCACAGACTGTTGAGCATGTGATGACCAGCTGTCCTGTGTACCGGCCACCGAATAGTAATCGTGGCCTAAGTGACCTAGACAATGACACACTGGACTGCTGCAACGGAGCTAAATGTGTAAGGACATACGACAGAAGAAGAAGCTTTTTACAGTAATTAACAGCAATTTTACAATACTTCATAGGCAAATTTTTTGCCAGGTATTTACAGTAAATTCTAGTCGCTTCTTTATAGTGTTGAACCAGGCTAGTGGATATGATGTTGTTCGACCCCAAAAGTGAAGTGGTTTCATTCTCAATGTACACAGTGTACCTGTAGTTATCCTAGAGCAATCTGAATTCACTGTAAGTTACTATGGATAAAAGTGTCCATTATATGGAGTAAATACATGTAGTAATTACAGTCAAAGAGACACAAGGGTGATGAGTCTGACCTTGGCTGCTGGTGGCGAAGCGGAAAGTATCTGGGTACTTCTGACACATCCTGTGGACCACATCGATTTGCTCCAACGTCTGTCTCAAGGCATCTTTGTACTGCGTATCACACGGGACGTAGACTGACCAGAACTGCACAGGCACAATGGATACACAGAGAAACACAGTGGATTGACCATAGGCTTTTACTGGTCGACACTGGGAGCTGCCCAGCACAACTAGTCTACTACCGGTTGACACTCGGAGCTGCCCATATTGTTTGGCACTGAACCTGCCCAGAACAACAACAATTTTCTACTGGTTGACACTGGGAGCTTCTGAGTACAACTAAAGTACACTACTGGTGAACAGTTTGAGCTGCCCAGCACAACCACAGACTTCTACTGGTGGACACTGGGGGGTTGTTGGAAACATGTTTACATTTACATTTAGGGCATTTAGCAGATGCCAATCCAAAGCGACTTACAAAGAGTACATTTGTCATAAGAAGGTGAAACATTTCATTGCTGATAACACAGTAAGAAAGTCACCAGAACAAGTTTCAAGCATTTAGACAGCGTTTAGACAGTATAACAGGGTCATCTCTGGTAGAACATAGCTTCAGGAATAAGTTAGTATGATTTTGCATAGAGTCAAATACAGACACATAGACACATTATGCAATTTATCTGATGCATACAATAAAACAGTTGTAGTTTATTATGATAATTAGCAATACCCATAATATAGGTATGGACGACAGGGTACCTGTGCCCCCAACTTTCCCTCCTTGATCTTGGGGATGTTTGTGTGTGTAGTGTTCAGGGTGCTCAGATCCACTTTGTTCAACTGGTTGTTAAACAGTTCCCGGAGCTGCCAGGGCAGGTCGTTATGACTACAGAAACAAAGGTGAAACAGTCACACAGGGATAAAACACTTTTCTGTGTTCTCATAAAACACAACTATTGTAAGGGGGTTGTTATCTGATGCCCCCATGTTCCTGTTCGACTATTACTGCTAGAATCTGTCTATTAGTTGTAATAACATTATTATTATTATTAACAACAATAATGATAATAATAATATCATTGTAATTATTGTTGTTGTTGTTGTTGTTGTTGTTGTTGTTGTTGTGCCGCTAGCACTGTTGATGTCATCACTGCCACTGTCATTGCTGCTCTGCATCCCTTCATCGGCCTGCACTGTGCCTTGTTCTCCTCCCTCCTTCTCTCTCTCTCCCTCAACCCACATGGGCGAGGCAGAAGGCCATCCACCCTGAGCCTGGTCTGTCCCAGGTCTCTGCCCATTAAAAGGCAGGTTTTCCTTGCCTGTCTCATAATGAAAAGTGCTTGCTCATGGTAGGAATCGTTGGGTCTCTGTAAATAACAATGTAAAGAGTCTAGACCTGCTCTGTATGTAAAGTGTCTTAAGATAACTTTTGTTATGAATTGGCGCTATATAACTAAATTGTAATTGAATTAAATTGAACTTCTATATGCATATACAGATGTATATGGGAGATGACTCATAAGTGATACATATTTTGTTTTGTATTTATGATAACAAAAACACATGTTGAAAGACTTAAAAGGTCATGTAAATGTCTTGTCTCACGATGTTGTATTGAACACTTACTTTTACAGGGACATTGATAACATTGACATTGATAACATTGGCAGATTTTGATTGGTTTAAAGGGCCCCCATTTCACCACAAGCTGTGAGCGTGATTAGCTGTTACAACCCCTTTCAAAATGTGCCCTTCCCCATAGTGCATCACCAGAGGGAGTGTCCACCGAGGTGTATAGATGGATAGGGGTAGCAAAATACATTAGCAAATATGATAGTAAAGCAAACGTTTGACAACCACCACATAGTATTTGAGAAGAAAAGAAGAAGAGAAGACCTTTAGGTCTTTATCGGTCATTCTCAGTATTTTTTTAGATATGGGAACAAAATTTGTTCTCTGCATTTGACCCATCCTATGGTACATAGGACAAGTGGGCTGCTATGTTCAGCGCCTGGAGAGCAAGTTGGGGTTGAGTGCCTTGCTCAAGGATACTTTGACATGCGGACAGTTGGCAGAGGGGAGGGGATCGAACCCTACGGTTCAATCCCTACAGTTAGTGGACAACCCACTCTATCCACTGAGCTACTGCCGCCCGTTTCTTTTCTGTTCTTTTCAAAACAGGATGCTACCAGCTGTTTAAAAGGTGCATTATATAGGATTTGGTGGCATCCAACAGTAACAACTGAATACCCCCCCCCCCCCCCCCCCCCCCCCCCCCCCCCCACACACACACACACACACACACACACACACTGTTGTTATTGGCCATAATTGGTCACTTGTAAACAAACTCAAGTGGTAATGATTTGCAATGAGCTGTGTTCAGCACGGCTTGTCAAAGATGTTTTAGAATTGGGCTACTTTTGTATTAAATAGGAGAAATAATTCTGCCAATATTCTACACAGTAGACCTACAAACAACCAAAGTTAACCTTTGATAAACCATTATACATTAAATTGAAAACCTTATGATTAGAATCAGCTAGTTAGAAGGTAGAAAGTTTGAGGTTAAAAGATCAACTAGCAAGAAGAAGTCAGACAGTTAGTGGAATGCTAACCAGATAGTTAGTGGACATTTAGTTAGTGTTCAGCTATAGTAACAATTCAGTTAGTGCTCGTTAGAGAGTAGCTAGTAGAAAGGCAGATCCTTACATGTTATGTAGTTTTAGGACATCTAGTTAGAGCTTCGCTAGTTGGACTTGTTGAGGCTACTCACCCATCTATCAGAGGAGTCTCCGACATGAGCTTCAAAGCTCGGATCATGTTCTCATCCTGAGCTGTGATTTGAGCCATGACAAAGGTCATGACCCCCATGAGTCTGCATACATGCACACAAGCCACAGATAACATTATTTCCACTTCTGTCTCACAAAACCGAGGCCCACGTTGAATATCCTGTTGATGAGGAGTGTTATTTTGCAATTTGTTTGTAGTTTCTGGAGCTGGATCACTGCAAACAGAGTGTAAGTCGAACGTCTTTAGAAATATCCATACGCCCAAGAATCACACACAGAAGTCCACGTCAGAGATTGAAACATTCAAATGAAAATACCAGGAAATGGGGGGGGGGGGGGGCACAAACTATATTCCCAGTCCCAAAAGCTTTTGGTACATCTGGAGATAATTATGCTCTAAAATGGTGTGACATACAGCAGGCAGTATTTCACACCATGTTTCTCTTACATTGGGTTTCCTCTGATATAATCTAATGCTCATCTACTGTACTACTAGCCTATTGCATTCTAAATGTGTTTAAAAGTGTTTCTACTATTCTACTGTACTCAATGTTCTAGAATCTAGGTAACTTTATTTAATATCTTCACATATTCCCCAAGAAGTCACAGAATTTCCTGTCTGTAAATAAGATCTTCAAAGCATACATTTATAAGTGGAGCAAATGCATATGCATGTGCTGTTCTGAAACAACTCCAGATACAAGGGAGGGCAGATGTTTTTGCTATAACCTTGTGAGACCATCTCTCAATCTTGCAAGATTCTATTTATCTCTGCAAAAATTGCACATCGCAAACTTGAGTATCAGGATGGTCTCACTGGGCTTGTTTTTCTTGTGCTCATGAGTCAATGTATGTGTATGTATTGAATATGTCTAGAATAGCCTGTGTTATATTATAATCTTTTCAGGTCTATTGCAATCGTGTGCATGCCTTCATGTGTATTGTGTGCGGGGGCATTTTTTTGATTGTCCAGCGGAGAGCTGAGTCCCGCCCTTCCCCTGAACCCCATGGCACCTTATGGCAGTCAACGTCCGGAGACAAATTAGATTTTTTTCAAATTTTACCATTTGAGTTATGCCATGAATTCCACAGAAGATAATTTTGCAAGTCAAGAAAGTTGCAGTTTGTCGTAATAGCAATGAAAGAGTCAGCGTTACAGCTGGAATTCAAACACTGTACAATGAGGACAAAATACTTCAGGAGGGGGCGTGTTCCGATCCACGGCAACTTTGTGATATTTTTTTATATTTTTATTCCGTGTTCTGATATCCATCCTTACTATAATTAGTTTGAGTACGTAGGGTGTTCGGATTACGTTCGCGGTGAAAAGAACTGTACTAGGACCCGGATGGTGCCCTCAAAACGGTTAGTACGCATACGCTGCAACGGTGTACACTTCTCGTACTCAACGGCAGCCATCTTAGCTAAGTAGCGGAAGAGGCGGAGCCAGGCTGAGTTGCGCTCAGGTTGAAAATGGCTAGACGTCGGTGGGTGTAGAGTCCTATAGAGAGATAGGACAGGACAGGATAGGTGTAGAGTCTCTCTATAGGACTCTAGGTGGGTGTAATGGATTCACGTGTGTTTGGGCGGTGACGCCGCTGCGCAGCTGATAGTAATTTCCGGTAAGTGCACCATTTGGAACAATACTTATCATCTAAAAATATGTGCACTTGGTGAGTGCAGATAGTTTACTAGGTTTAAGTGTACTCATGAAGTATGGATACTGTTGTTGTGTATGAATAATGAACGATGTTGTATATAATGCAACACCATGGTGTTATACCAGTGTCCAAGAAGCGCCAGACGCGAACTTCAAAATAAACCGCTGCTCAGACGGAGACAAATCCACACATACGTAGTGTTATACTGTAAGTATAACTATATTCTAGCTTGTGGAGAGAAAGTTATAACATCACTTATGAAACTTTGGGGCGTAAGCAGAAATGTTCAAATGGGCGGGCACAGAAAAGAACGGGTGGGCAAAGCCAATTTGATTGAAAGTATGTTTGGTGAATATAAACGAAGGAAAGCCCTCTGATTGGACAGGCAAGACAAGAAGTAGGCGGGCCTAGGGTTAGGGTTCGTGGCCACGCCTCTGGTGTGTAATCTTTCCAATTAGGCATTTTGTCAGTGTTCTAATTCAACAATATAAGGCAAAAGTTTTAACTGCAACTTTCTAGACTTAAAAACTCTTTTAAATTGACAAACATGAGTAAATCCTGCCATACATTCAATGGGATCAAAACAATGTAGTTTCTCACTGTATATATATACCACTGTATATATATACCATATATGCCATATGCATTTTTTTTACGGAATGAGGTCCCAGGGACACCAGAGGGGCGTGACTTAGGCACTCTATGAGAAGTCATTTGTTAAAAATGCCATGGCTATGTGGATGGAAGCAGTGTGTATTCCCGCCATTAGAGGTCAACCAATGGCAAAAGAAAATGTTGCCATTGTTGCCCATGTTGAATTGGTAAATTACAGTACAGTGAACCCTGAACCGATTATTGACATTCAATATTTGTACAGTCAATGCATTGTATTGGCTGTATCCCAACCATTATCAATACCTACAGATCAGCACACAATGTATTGAAAAAAGTTGAGATATTGTCTTTCAAAGCAAGTTGCTATTGCTCGTTATAAGGTGTTTTGTCATAGCTTAAGTAGAACTCCCTGAGGCTCGACGTGCAGATCAACAAACAAACAGTTATGCAGGTATAAATACAGACATACAGTAGATATAGCATACATAATAGGAGACAAGATATATATACACACACAATTATACAAATACACACCGGCAAAGACAGTTATCAGCTACAGAAAGAAAGATAAACAGACAAATGAGAGAGGATAGTGTTGTCACTAATTAAGTGCTCAAGTTGTACAGTATTCTATACAGTATTCTTTCTGTATTCTAGAGAAGTTCATCTTGCTGATATTACAATCAGGAAGTCCTGTCTACCACACCACTGTCTGATGGGATGAGGGATACTCGTTCTTCTGGGCCAATCAGATGTCTTCAGACAGGGACAGTGAGTCTAAGGGACCAGGGGGGGGTTAGATGTCTCCTCCCTCAATGCGGCTGGACTTCCATGATCCCTCATTTCCTCCTCAACTCCCTTGTCCACATCCAACAGTGTCGTTGATTGCATCTGTGTGTGACCGGCCATCTTGTACGGTATTCCCTCCTTACTCAGCATGCGGTACGTGACGGTCACAAGGCGGGAGTAGCTGTCGCCATTGTAGTCTGGAGGCGAGGGCCGTGTGCACAGCAGCGGCAGGCTGTCCTGATCGCTGGGCAACAGGAAGAGGGGCGGGCGGCGCTGGCGTTCACCGTCGTCCAGCGAGTCAGGGAGGGGCTTGCGCTTGCTCTCAGGCAGCAGCATGATGCAGAGCACAGAGAGCACGGCGAAAGAGGCGAAGATGACGTGGTGCAGAAAGTAGCCGGTGTTGTTCTGGAGCTCCATTAGGGAGGAAGCCGCAATGCCCAAGCAACCCGCCGCCAACACCAGGCCCAGACCCCCACCACTGGGAGGGGGGGAGAGAGAGGAGGAGAGGGAATGGAGAAGGTGGAGAAAAAAAGGAGGAAAATCGAGAAAATATGGGAGGGAGCCGAGAAAGGGTAAAGGAGAAGAGAGAAGATAGAGAAGATAGGTATCAAAGACAATTCAGCTGAAATTCTGCAGTGCTATGTGCATGCTGTTTTTGCCACGTCAAAGAAACATTGGGTCGAGGTTCCATTTAATTACTGTTGTTAATGCTGAAATGTAGTGCACTGATTTACTACTGTTAATAGGCAGAGTAGTCCCGAAATGGAAAAATAATGTACACCAGTGGAACATTATTGACTATTTCGTGTTAGGTATTGAACAATTCTAATAAGTATGTGAAGGAGATTTCCTACCGTATGACAGTGGGCATGACCTCGCTAGCGAAGAACACACTGAGCATTGCCAGGGCCTGAGAGGACAGCAGACCCACAACAGACAGGACCATGAGCAGACCGTCATGCAGGTCTACACACACACACACACACACACACAATTTATGGATGGGTAGGAAGCATGTATCTTTTGTTCCGGCTGGTGTAACAAGAGATATAAAACGTATGTACGTATGTAGTAGCACAATACATAAATACAATGTGCTACTACAATAATATCCTTATGCTGTGCTCCATGACCAGTGACCAGTGACATGAGAATGAACAGCCACAGTGCATGGGGGGGGGGGGGCTTCATAGATTGACCCTCAGTTACTTTTATCTCAGCGTTTTTATCCAGGAAACAAACCCGCCTAGTCTTCTTTGTGGCTAGGTCTCAGCGTTTAGACAGATCGTTGTAAATTGGTGGTCAATTTTGGCCTGGTAGACTTTCTGCCACCTCCATTGCTATGTAAACCCGAGCTGTCGATGTCCCGGCAGTTGCGTGAGATGGGGGAGGTGTTGATAAAGTGCACTGTTGTGTGACCCACAGCCGGGAGATTTAAAACCAGGAAACAGCTGATCACAGCAGTCAGTTCATCACTTCTTCCACACACAGCATAAAAAACCATAGCAACTGCACTCACGACTGAAGAGATCCAAAAATGTGCAGCGCATCAGACCTCAGTGTTTCAGTGTTCATTGTTGAAACTGACACTGATGTCACAGGGCTAAATACTTTTCAAATGCATATGTTGTACATCACTTTTCACGCCCAACTTTGTGCTTCATGTCACGTCACATGTCCACCTACCCCAGTGGAGGCTTTTTTGAAAAGAAGGAACATTTCACCTCCAGTTCACACTGACAAGACGGCAGATTGCAGCCTTTACCTGGGTGCAAATGTGGCGCATTTTCTATCTGAAAACGGCTTCTGGGACATGACATTGCGGATCCGAGCAGCACACGCGAGATCACCTACACAGTGTGAGTGCCAGCAGGAGCAGTGACGACAGCCCGGTGATGATGGCAGACAGAAGCAGGATGCTGCGACGGCCGCAGCGGTCGACGGACAAACATAGGAAGAGGCAGCTCAGAGCTCCGGTGACGACCCTCAGGAAGTAGGTGAAGTAGAAGTTGGTGGAGAAGCTGTGCAGGTTCCTGGTGAAGCAGTACTGGATCCCTGTGCCAATAAAGCTGGAGTACTTTGGTAAATAAACTACAAGTTATATACCTAATGAACAGCTCAGACGCATTTTGAAAAGATTTACATTATAGATTAACATTAATTCACTATAAAATAAGGTCCTTTAAACCAGTGCTGGGCTTTATCCTATAACTTTGGAAGTCAGATTTGAGAAAAGTTGGCTATGGATGGCTTTAAAAAGTTGAAAGTTGATTAAAGATGGCTTTAAAAAAAATATGTAGCTGAAGAAGAGGATGCTCACAGGGTGAAGCTGAGAATCAGACAGTTCCTCCAGACGACACAGGTCTGTCGGAGCTCCAGGACTGTGTGGAACTCTGGCTGGCAGTCATCTCCATACACAGAGTCTATGTCTGAGGGAGGGACGGACAGAGAAGAAGAGACACAACAGTTAAGACAAGAGAGAGTGATCTTAAACAGATGTTTATTTCTAATCTTCCAATACTTTCTCATAGAGAGAGAGAGAGTGTATGGGTGTGTTCACCAGCCAATAGGCGTTCCCCCGGATGAATCTCGTCTTGGAGACGGAGTGCATTCCTGGAGGAGAACATCAGTAGGGACCTCTTGGCCTGAACAGGCTGGGAGGTGGACAGCAGCCAACGTGGAGACTCTGGAAAAACTGACTCACAGCTGAGGAGGCATGAAGCAGTAGGAAGGAAACAGGAAACAGGAAGTAAAATAAACAGGAAACAGTGGTGAACAAGAAATAGTTTGAGTAGTCAGTTTAGGTTTTCAAGGAGAAATAGATTTTAAAAAGCAGTATTTGTGATAGAAGATTAATTATTGCTAAAAAGCTAATTCTTAGCTACGCTTCCCGACTAATGTTAAGCTTCTTTGTTAATGCGAGACTAGGCTAGTTAGTGCGAGCAAGGGCTGACCACCAGTAGGAGAGCAGCAGGATGAGGGGCAGCGTGGCGACGGCCTGGAGAATAGGCCAATCATGGCACAGGATGGCGACACCTGGCAACAGTAGCTCCGCTCCCACGCCGAATAACCCAGCGAGCATGGAGACCATGAGGCGATGTGGAGGGTCGCATACCTCCAGCCCTGAGGAGAGAGGAGAGAACAAAGAGGAAGATGAGAAGGGGAGAGGAAGTAGAGAGAGTAGAGACCAGAGAGAGGAAAGAGGGAGACCACATCCCACACAGATCAAGTTGGTCAAAGAAGAGCAAACTCAGAATATTTAGTTAAAGGTGACACAGGATTATTATTTATAAACATAAAAACCAAACTACTTTAAGGAAGCCGGGGGGTGTTATCCCCGTGGTTACAACCCATGGCCATATGTTTTTTTTAAGATAGTAACGCTTTGTATGAAGGTCATAAATAGTGATGTGTATATGAAATGTGACAGACACCTTGGCATTATACTATAAGCGTCTGATAATAATAGTTAGCACTATTACTTCAAAAGATAAATGACTATCTAGATAAGTGAACCTCAATTAGCCTCACTCCCACTCGTGAGGCTAATTGTTACCACTGCTTATGTCACTGCTTATTGAAACAATATAATCAAGTTGTTAAAGATCCATCCATCCATGTCTGCCGCTTATCCGGGGTCGGGTCGCGGGGGCAGCAGCCTGAGGAGGGAAGCCCAGACTTCCCTCTCCCCAGCCACTTCGTCCAGCTCTTCCGGGGGGATCCCGAGGCGTTCCCAGGCCAGCCGAGAGACATAGTCCCTCCAGCGTGTCCTGGGTCTTCCCCGGGGCCTCTCCCGGAGGGACGTGCCCGGAACACCTCCCCAGGGAGGCGTCCAGGAGGCATCCTCACTAGATGCCCGAGCCACCGCAACTGGCTCCTCTCGATGCGAAGGAGCAGCGGTTCTACTCTGAGCCCCTCCTGGATGACCGAGCTTCTCACCCTATCTCTAAGGGAGAGCCCGGACACCCTGCGGAGGAAACTCATTTCGGCCGCTTGTATTCGCGATCTCGTTCTTTCGGTCACTACCCACAGCTCGTGACCATAGGTGAGGGTAGGAACGTAGATTGACCGGTAAATCGAGAGCTTCGCTTTTCGGCTCAGCTCCTTCTTCACCATGACGGACCGGTGCAGAGCCCGCATCACTGCCGACGCCGCACCGATCCGTCGGTCAATCTCCCGCTCCATCCTCCCCTCACTCGTGAACAAGACCCCGAGATACTTGAACTCCTCCACTTGAGGCAGAATCTCCTCCCCGACCCGGAGAGTGCACTCCACCCTTTTCCGGCCGAGAACCATGGCCTCGGATTTGGAGGTGCTGATCCTCATCCCAGCCGCTTCACATTCGGCTGCGAACCGCTCCAGTGAGAGCTGAAGGTCACGGCCCGATGAAGCCAACAGGACAAGATCATCTGCGAAAAGCAGTGACGCAATCCTGAGGCCACCGAACCATAACCCCTCAACGCCCTGGCTGCGCCTAGAAATTCTGTCCATAAAAGTTGTGAACAGAATCGGTGACAAAGGGCAGCCCTGGCGGAGGCCAACCCCCACCGGAAACAGGCTCGACTTACTGCCGGCAACCCTGTACTCCTGGTGCTCTGGCACCGGGAGTACAGGGACCCGATGGCCCGTAACAGCGGGCCCGGTACCCCATACTCCTGGAGCACCCCCCACAGGGCTCCCCGAGGGACACGGTCGAACGCCTTCTCCAAGTCCACAAAGCACATGTAGACTGGTTGGTCAAACTCCCATGCACCCTCGAGTACCGCGCCAAGGGTATAGAACTGGTCCACAGTTCCACGGCCGGGACGAAAACCACATTGCTCCTCCTGAATCCTAGGTTCGACTATCCTACGGACCCTCCTCTCCAGGACCCGCGAATAGACCTTACCGGGGAGGCTGAGGAGTGTGATCCCCCTGTAGTTGGAGCACACCCTCCGGTCCCCCTTTTTGAAGAGGGGAACCACCACCCCGGTCTGCCAATCCAGAGGCACTGCCCCCAATGTCACGCGATGCTGCAGAGACGTGTCAACCAAGACAGCCCCACAGCATCCAGGGCCTTTAGGAACTCGGGGTGGACCTCGTCCACCCCCGGGGCCTTGCCACCGAGGAGCTTTTTTACCACCTCGGCGATCTCAGCCCCGGAGATAGGAGAGTCCCCCCCCGAGTCCCCAGACCCTGCTTCCTCGGTGGAAGGCGTGTTGGTGGGATTGAGGAGGTCTTCGAAGTATTCCCCCCACCGATTCACAACGTCCCGAGTCGAGGTCAGCAGCGCCCCGTCTCTCCCATACACGGTGTTGACAGAGCACTGCTTCCCCCTCCTGAGACGCCGGATGGTGGTCCAGAACCTCCTCGAAGCCATTCGGAAGTCCTTCTCCATGGCCTCACCAAACTCCTCCCACACCCGAGATTTTGCCTCCGCAACCGCCGAAGCCGCGCCCCGCTTGGCCCGCCGGTACCCATCAGCTGGCTCAGGAGTCCCACGGGCCAAAAAGGCCGGGTAGGACTCCTTCTTCAGCTTGACGGCATCCCTTACCGCTGGGGTCCACCAGCGAGTTCGGGGGTTGCCGCCGCGACAGGCACCGACGACCTTACGGCCACAGCTCCGGTCGGCCGCTTCAACAATGGAGGCACGGAACAAGGTCCACTCGGACTCTATGTCCCCCGCCTCCCCCGGGACATGGTTGAAGCTCTCCCGGAGGTGGGAGTTGAAGCTCGTTCTGACAGGAGATTCAGCCAGACGTTCCCAGCAGACCCTCACAGTACGTTTGGGTCTGCCAGGTCTGACCGGCATCTTCCCCCGCCATCGGAGCCAACTCGCCACCAGGTGGTGATCAGTTGACAGCTCCGCCCCTCTCTTCACCCGAGTGTCCAAGACATGCGTCCGCAAGTCCGATGATACAACTACAAAGTCGATCATCGAACTGCGGCCTAGGGTGTCCTGGTGCCAAGTGCACATGTGGACACCCTTATGCTTGAACATGGTGTTCGTTATGGACAATCCATGACGAGCACAGAAGTCCAACAACAAAACACCACTCGGGTTCAGATCAGGGGGGCCGTTCCTCCCAATCACTCCTCTCCAGGTCTCACTGTCATTGCCCACATGGGCGTTGAAGTCCCCCAGCAGAACAAGGGAGTCCCCAGAGGGGGCGCTTTCTAACACCCCCTCCAAGGACTCCAGAAAGGGTGGGTACTCTGAACTGCCGTTCGGTGCATAAGCACAAACGACAGTCAGGACCCGTCCCCCCACCCGAAGGCGGAGGGAGGCTACCCTCTCGTCCACCGGGGTGAACCCCAACGTACAGGCACCGAGCCGGGGGGAAATAAGCATTCCCACCCCCGCTCGGCACCTCTCCCCAGGGGCAACTCCAGAGTGGAAAAGAGTCCAACCCCTCTGAAGGACGCTGGTTCCAGAGCCCAAACTGTGTGTCGAGGTGAGCCCGACTATATCCAGCCGGTACCTCTCAGCCTCGCACACCAGCTCAGGCTCCTTCCCCGCCAGAGAGGTGACGTTCCACGTCCCCAGAGCTAGCTTCTGCAGCCGAGGGTCGGACCGTCCAGGTCCCCGCCTCCTGCTGCCGCCCAGCTCACATTGCACCCGACCCCTTTGGCCCCTCCCACGGGTGGTGAACCCATGGGAAGGGGGTCTCGCGTCGTCCCTTCGGGCTGTGCCCGACCGGGCCCCGCGTTGTTAAAGATGACACTCTAAAATATAGAATTTCCCAGGTAGACTTACCATATTTATACCAGGTAGTGCAAATAGAAAGCTCAATGACAGGTCATTTAAAACCCGGCTCTTTCAGAAATTATTCAAATGGAAGGTGAAGAAAAAATTCCATATTAAAACACTCAAATTGGGTTTCGTCAAAGGTGCATAACATCAATGGGAAATCTCTGTACAGGCAGAAATATTATTTTATTTGTAGTAATCCACTAAGTCACTCTACAGAGATGGCCCGCCTGGCAGTGACTGAGTCCCTTCGTGCTGCCAAGGCCTCTTCCCTCTCATTCGTACTTGCTCTCCTCAACCTATTTGCGGCATTCGACACTGTGAACCACCAGACCCTCCTCACCACTCTAGCTGATCTTGGCATTACTGACACTGCGCTATCCTGGTTCACATCATCACTGTTATGTGGACGAGACTCAACTGTTCTTCTCCTTCCCCCTCAGACACTGATTGCAACACGCATCTCAGAATGTTTGGCAGACATAAGCACTTGGACAACTGCGCATCACCTCAAGCTCAATCTCACAAAGAATTCTCTTCATGAGCTTCTCTTCATACCGGGGAAAGACTGCCCTCACAGGGACCTACTGGTCTCGGTAAAGGGCATCACACTATGTCCCTCACTGACCGCCAGGAACCTTGGCGTAATACTCGATAACCAACTGTCCTGCACTGCAATCATCATTGCAGTGACCCGCTCCTGTAGATTTGCTCTTTACAACATCCGCAGGATCCGGCCATTCCTCACAAGGGAAGTGACACAGCTCCTGACCCAAGCACTTGTCATCTCCCGCCTTGACTGCTGCAACTTGCTCTTGGTCGGACTCCCTGCAAACAAAATAAAACCTTTGCAGCTGATCAAGAATGCCGCAGCACGCCTCGTGTTCAACCTACCTAAATTCTCCCACATGACCCCCCTCTTCCATGACCTCCACTGGCTCCCTGTAGCGGCTCGCATCTAATTCAAGACAGGACTAGACTGGCCTGCAAAGCTGTTAATGGAACTGCCCCTACCTCCCTCCAAGCATTAGTGAAACCCCACACCCCTGCTCGAGCACTCAACTACCTCAGCTGGTCGACTGGTACCTCCATCACTAAAAGGCGGAAAATGTCGGACAATGTCATCACATCTTCTCAGTTTTGGCACCACAGTGGTGTAACGAGCTCCCTGCCAATGTCAGGACTGCAGAGTCACTCCCCATCCCCAAGAGACTCAAGACTCACTTGTTTTGCATAACATCCATCCTCTACCTCTTAGCCAGATATGTTGTATACTAGCAATGGTTAACCTAGCAGTTGACATGCTTCAAACTTGATCTGGTGACTTGCTTACTGTATTAACAGCAATGAAGTGTTTCACCTTCTTCTAGTCAAGGGGCGAATTTAGAAAAGAGCCTCCGTTAAGACTTTTGCTCACATGTCTGGGTAAAGCTTGAAAACCTATTTTTTTGTTAGAAGAAACCTATAGAATGAATTTTAGGGGAATTGTCATCTTGATTTTTTTTGCTGGTGACCACTAGAGGCGCTAGAATATTCAAATACTCAATTCAGGCATATGGCCAGTTTTGGTCAACCTGTACAATTTGTATGCATTATTATCAAGATTAAAAAATTGTATATCTAAGGAAATAGATAAAACAACAATAATCATATTTGAATCATTGTTAATATTTTAGCCAATATTGGATACAAAATACCACTTCTTTATATATGTTTTTGACACAGAATGTCATAGAAAATGTGTTTATTCACACTTAATAACAAAAAATCTTGACATATAATAAAACATTATATTTATTAACAATGTGAACTTTATTGTTTGCTATCAATGTTTTCACTGTGAAAGAACTTGCACTCATGCCTCATTAAAATTACATTATTCCCTGAACAGTATGACAACGCTTGGTACTTCACAGACTTCCACTTTTCTTGTAAAAGCTCCTTCAACTCCTTCTGAGCTCTCCACAAGGGGAGTCCTGGGAAAAAATAGGCGGGGGGGTATCAGTAGAAGGTAGGCCTATTGTGGACACTGAATTATGTGACCACATCAATACAGTACACATCTAGATAGGCTAGTTATAACAGTAAAGCTCCATACCTTCACCTCATGTGGGTCCGGTAGTTGGTCTCCTTGTTTGAGAGAGGGGGGAGCATCTCAACTGGCTGGTTAATGAGACAAGCCTGCAGTGGGGAAATCAAAGAAAAAAAGTAAAATGTAGTCAGAGATAGATGAAAAGAGATAAATATAGGAGCACCGAGTGAAGAGAAAACGAGCAAGAGGCATAGAAAGGAAATTCCACTAACCTCTATGGGTACCGTCAATTTCCTCCTGGTCAAAGCAGTTGTTGCACCAAGCTGCACAGGCACATCCACATGCTCCACTGCGGTACATGCCTCTTCTGTCGCAGGAGCCTGGTACTGAACTGATTTCCTGTTTCTTTGCAGCCACAGATAGTCAGCTCCACAAATCTGGCCTGTTCATGCTCCTTGGGTAACAGCTGCAGGACCAGCATACCTTCCACTATGTGCCAACCACAGTTGATTGGAGAGGGTAACTGTGGATGGGTCATTAATGACTGCTTCCAAACCCTAGCTTGATAGTGGACTCTCATCATGTGTAGAGTCAAGGCATCCTTTGTAGGTGGTAGAGTATCAATATTTGCTTTCTGTCAATGAACTTTGTGGATTGAGATGCTGGTTGATTTGGGGTCATACAATTTGCACACAAACTGTTCTGCCAAAGATAGAGTAGCTGGAATTGGTAGTTCATCGTCACCAAAGTTGTGGAGAAGGTCAGGATCCTGCTGAAACACTCTCCATGCAGTCTTTTTACCTATGCCGGTGAACTGGCTGGCGGAGACACGTCCAGTTATAGCATGAAATGCTAACAGACCACTGAGGATCTCATTGGGCAAGTTGATTTCATGAACTTTGATGAAGCGTGGTTTCTTAGCTGTGCCGGCCTTCATCCATATTTCTTGGCTGAGTCGGTGTGCAAACACAAGGAGTAACATCAGTATATCTGTGTCTCTGCAATGGACAATTTGTCTCTGTTCCTGATCTCATGTTCTCTGTCAATCTGTTCCTGATGAGGAGCTTTGTTTCTCACACTTCTTCAGGAATGCAGTGTAACAAGATGGTATTTGCCTTCTGCTGCAATCAAGTCATTGACCCCAGCAAGCCTGTATCTCAGTGCTGTGTCTTGTTGAGCAAGGCAAATTATCTTTTTAGAGACATCCAAGTCTCGGATTTCATGACATTTTTTGTCCCGAGGCTTATCTGCCTGACAGGAAAGGCATTTTTCCCAGTTGACTTTAGGCATGGAACTCCTAGTTGAGCGAGGTCGGCAGCTAGTGGCTGGTTCCTCCTCTTTATTATGGTTGGTTCCATGTTTGCTTTCAAATCGCTTCTTAAGACGGCTGACAAAAGTGACATTAGGAAAAGCAGCATGGCATGTTTTGTGCCATTTAAACTTTTCAGGCTTTGTGTCTAAGTTCTTCTGAATCCGTTCCAATGTATCAGCATACTTCTCATCTTTGTATTTAATACGTTCACTTGCTCTCAGTCTAATGCACTTAAGTCCATCTTCAGTTCCATTTCGTAGATCTTTATCTTTATTTTTTCCTTTTTTTTTTTTTTAATTTGGTCATTTTGACAAATTAAGCATTTTCCCCCAAATAATATTTTATTCGAAAAAGCACCAACTGGTGCCATATTGAGTCAGCTGAAAATGTGGCGCTCTTTGTGTTTTTTTTGGATACTGCTCCTACTTGTTTCATGCTGTATTGACTGTAAAGTAGATACAATTTCATCTTGTTTTTATTTAAGACAAACTTTTTCATCCAACTTTCTCATCTTTTACCAATGTGAAATAGGATGCAAGTCTATAACTCAAAAATTATGACTAGCTAGTAAGGTATATCTAGGCTAAACAACTTGAGTATTGTTGTTTAAACCCATCATTCATAAACCTATCATTCAGATACCTATCATTCATAAACCTATCATTCAGATACCAATCATTCATATGCCCATAATTCAGATACATATCATTCAGATACCTATCATTCATAAACCTATCATTCATAAATCTATCATTCAGATACCTATCATTCATAAACCTATCATTTATAAACCTATCATTCATAACCCTATTATTTGATACATATCATATCTGTGGTGGAGGGTCTGGCTACGGCTGGTGGAAGTTGGCTTCCAAGGTTTTGTGGCAAAGTCTCCTAATGGAGTTGGTGATGGCAGGCACTAAATGGTGAGGTTCAGAGGGAATTGTGAGGTGGTGGCATAGAGGGGTGTGTTTCCAGGACGCTGGAATACACATTGAAGCCTTCTTGAGGTGTCGTGGGCCTAACTTAACGAAACACCGGTGAAGGAAGGTGCCCACTTGATATCCCCAATGACGTGCGGCTTTCCGCATATACTTTACGCATATCATAGCATACTCAATTAATCAATTAATCAATTGAAATGCTTGAGACTTGTTCTGGTGACTTTCTTACTGTATTAGCAGCAATGAAATGTTTCACCTTCTTATGACAAATGTACTCTTTGTAAGTCGCTTTGGATAAAAGCGTCTGCTAAATGCCCTAAAAAGCGCTTTGTTCAGGCTGCATTTGTAAATAAGAATTTGTTCTTAATTGCTTGCCTGGGTAAATAAAGGTGAAATAAAAAATAAAAAATAAATGTAAATTTATATCTCCATGTGTTTAGTAACATCTTGTCCTGATTGTTACTGAATGACATCATTCAGATACCTATTATAGCTATCTGTCATATCTATCAAAGTAGATATGTGCAGTTGTATCGGAACAGTTGTGTTTTGGATACTGATTTACCACTAAAGGGTCATAGCATTTAGTTTTCAAAAAGTGAAACAAGATTAAATATAAAGATTTTGAGTGTGCGACAAAGTATGCAGGAGTTATTAGCATTACGGGTTTTCTTTTTAAATAGCGCCACCTATAGGTGAGACATTAACGTGTCGCATAGAATATATCAATTTTCACCAGGCCTGAGAGATGTGCCAAAAAAAATTGAGTTTTCGTATATGTTCAGACAGTGAAAATCAACTTCAAAGATCCCCAACGGACCAAAAACAAAAGGGACCTCGTCCTGTTTCACAGGCTCGGTCCCTAAAAAACAAACGGTCTCCAAAACATAGATGTATCAAAGAATGCACACCAATTTATCATAATCCTCTCTTCCGCAAACTGCCATTCGCTACACTATTTTACACTTGTAATAAAACGTGTGTGAAACTCCATTCAAATTGAATCCTAAATACATAGAAGAATTTGCTAGTCTTCACTGGCTATATGAGGTTCATCCGGGAGAGGGTTAAGCTTATTGTATAATGCCACGGTGTGTGGCACATTTCAAATACAACATCACTCATAACAATCAGACAGGACAGTAAAAGTATCATAAATGGGCCATGGGGATAACACACCCTCTTTTTTATCTCAAGGTTTTCGAGTTATACAGCTAGATTTTGACTTGCACTTTAAATGAAAGATGATTGAATTTAAAACTTTTCTCTAGAGCTGTTTAGTTCTGGGCTACTGTAGAAACATGGTGGGCTCCATGAAGACTTACTACATCTAAAGGGCTCATTCTAATGGAGCAAAAAACAATCATTCATATTTTCATGGGATATACCAATTAAAACATATTTATGTTTATTTATTTATTTGTCTATATATTGTCAATATATTGTCTGCTTATAATCTATATCTGGCATGTCTGTTCTGATATATGCCTCAAAATTCTACACACTGCACCTTTAATTACTCTTAACTGAATAAAATAAAACTGTTAAACGGAAAATGTATAATAATAAGATGCATTGAAATCTGATCGCTCAGACCACATTAGCCTTGGTGGCAATAATTTCGGCTTCACCATCCCTTTAAAGAGCTTTTAGAAAACAAAACACTCCCTAATTTGGAACTGTTGCAATTACTGAAAAGGGGGCTACTGTTTATACTAATCAATCACCAGCTGAAAATAAACAGCATAAAATGGACAGGAAATACAGTGAGTAGCAATGCCCTTGAAAACAAATTCCCTGAAATACACCCTAAAATGTTACCAAACATTTGTGGTTAACAAAATGCAACAGATCGTGTGGGGAAATTGAGAAATTAAAAATTCTTAACGCAGCGGATGTGTCGTTGTCGTGGCCCTAGCATTGTGAGGTAACATGTTATGTCTTCTGCACATTTGGAGAGTTGAGTTTGAATGGAATGGAATAAGTACATTTCTGACAAATGTACTTATTGTAAGTCGCTTTGGATAAAAGTGTCTGCTAAATGCCCTCAATGTAAATGTAAATAAAACACTGAAGATACTGACGTGATCTTCTATTGTTCAAAAGAAAAATTGACCAATGACCCAATTCTCTTCGAACAAACACACACGCACATGCATGCACACACACACACACACACACACGCACACACAAGCACACGCAAACACACACACACACGCACACACAAACACACACACACGCACACAAACACACACGCACACAAACACACACACACACGCACACGCACACACAAACACACACACACACACACACTAGGAGCAGTTTTCCGGTCTATGGCATTCCTGTTTTTTTTCCCTGACACTTTTCTGGCTAAACCTCTCTACACGACCACTATTCCTCTCTCTACACTACCACTATTCCTCTCTCTACACTACCACTATTCCTCTCTCTACACTACCACTATTCCTCTCTCTACTACCACTATTCCTCTCTCTACTACCACTATTCCTCTCTCTACTACCACTATTCCTCTCTCTACTACCACTATTCCTCTCTCTACTACCACTATTCCTCTCTCTACACTACCACTATTCCTCTCTCTACTACCACTATTCCTCTCTCTACTACCACTATTCCTCTCTCTACTACCACTATTCCTCTCTCTACACTACCACTATTCCTCTCTCTACTACCACTATTCCTCTCTCTACACTACCACTATTCCTCTCTCTACTACCACTATTCCTCTCTCTACACGACCACTAGACCACTAGAAGACAGAGGATATAATGGATGCGTGACCATACTAGAGCTGTACAATGTGGATCCTGGCTGGAGATGTAGCTACGTGTCAGATATAGGATGTGTTACATTGTTAGAGATGGTTAAGAGTATCATTGGATGGATGTGTTACTGGAGATGTAGGAGGCCAGCAGCACCCCGGCCAGCGTGGCTCCCTGTGCGAGGCGCAGCAGGAGGAAGACCACGGGGCTGTTGGAGATGCAGAGGGCCACACCCAGCACACTGCTCAGACTGACAGACATCAGGAAGCCCCGCCGGCGGCCCACCCTGGAGAGACACATCCACAGTGCAGTCAGGAATAAGGATGTCAGTCAGTTACACTAGTAGTAATAACAACTAAATGTACCTATATAGTGCTTTTCAAGGTCCTCAAAACACTGAATATAGTGAGTGAGGGGGATATCACACCTCTTCCACTACCACTGGAGAGGTGAGAAATTAATGAGAGACCAGAGGACAAGCCAGGACACAGGGGTTAGCACCCCTACTCTGGCGTCGAGTGCCATGTGATCTTTCGTGACCAGGGGAAGTCAGGACCTAGGTTTAACATCTCAACCGAAAGACAGAAACTAACACCAACAAGCTGAGGTCCTCACTTATTGTAGAAACAAAGTCCTCACCAGTCACACAGCGTCCCCAGAAGGATGTAACCAAGGATCCACCCGGTCATGAAACAGATGTGCTGCAGAGGAACCTTCCAGTAGTCGCCACACACCAGATCCCACTGCACAAGAACAGAGAAAGCCATCACATCAGACAGGAAGTAGCAGAGTACTACTGATTGCATAACTGGCTGGAGATTGTTACTGAACGAGCATGCTGTACATCTTCTCTAAGAACACATACCCACAGTTGTGTGATTTGTTGGAAAGTGAATCATGTCCCTGTGTGTTGCATTAGCGAGTCTGCTGACAGCAATATTGGATTAAAGAAAGTACGCAGCTCTGGGTCAATGACTTCTGTTTCCTCCGACTCTCGCTCCCTCTCACTTAATTTCACTCTCTGTGGTTCTCATTCTCTCCCTCTCAATGTATTTCCATCTTACTGAATTTCTTTATCACGGAGTGATGTCACATACAGAGAGGGAGAGGTGCTATAACTTTGTTGTTTGCTTGTACAACACCTGTAGGTGTAAACTGATAGTGTTTAACCTGGGATATGTTTCCATTAAGGAATAAACATTGGTGAACACTAGTGATGAGGAGCACTTTCCAGTTGAGTGCGAGGTGGGAGAGGATAAACATTTGAGCTGTCAAATGTCATCATTATTCAAAACACACACACACACACACACACACACACACACACACACACACACACACACACACACAGTTGAATAAGTGGTTAAAAAGTCGAACTACCACTTCTACCGTTGTTTGTCTCCCAAAGTAAACACAGCAGTTGTGGGGTGTATCACACGTGGCTGTGTTGTTTTAAACCAGTGGGCTAAAATGTTTACCTCTAGGTGAGGCAGTTATAAATAAGACAGCAAGGGGAGTAGTTGGAGGCTTTTGTTGTTTAAGCAAAGTGTCAATATTGATTCTTAGAACTCAGTGGCTCGCCTGGCTCCTCGTTCGGTTCCTCGGACACACAGAGGACTTACATACCAACTCTACATAGAGCGCAGAAACGAGAGACGTTGGATTTAGTTTATCCGGGATCTGCGAGTTGATAAGCATGTCTAGTTTCTCTCGAAATTAACTACCATATCGCCTCTCTGTCTCCGTCTATATGTATAAATTCTCTTACCTCTGTCACGTAGTTGCTGTTGAGCCCAGAAGTGTGCGTGTAATCCCATCCCCTGGTGCAGGGCACCTTCTCTTTAGGGAGGGTTTCGCTGAAAACCGAGACGTTCATCGGGTATTTGAAGAGCTGACAGTGGCTGCGTTCGCTGCCATTGAGCCAGGGGATGGTGATGTTGAGGTACCCTTGCTTGGAGTAATTGCTAAGTAGGAAAGTGGAGGGCAGCAGCCTCGGGTCCGGCTTGCAGTGGTACAACTCCGGTACCAACGTGTAGAAAACGTCGCAGACAAGATTCAGCATTACCGCAAAGGTTGGGAACCAACTAAATACGACTAGCAGTCTGTTGTACTGTCCATAGCCGCCAGAGCGGGGGTACACCTTGGTCTCATAGTCCATGTTGAAAAGAGATCACTCCTGGAGCCACATAGACTGGGCTGTAATTTCAGAATCATGTGACACTGTAGGCATTTTTGAGGAAAAGTGGGCAACCAGCATTTTTTGAAAGTTCAAGGTGTCCCAAACAAGAATCCACCGGGGTTGCCCTTCAAATAAGGCCCCTGGTTTTCTATGTTTCCTCCTCCAAGTTAACCCCCTTCCATGGTAAATTGGATGTTAGACGCTGTTGTCTATCCTGGTTTAGACTTTAGCAATTAGTCACGAGAGGGTGTGGATTATGGAAGAATAAGGAGGGCGTGATAAGTGATAAGTCCCTCGGCTAGCGCCTCGGGACTTATCACGCCTCTCAGCCGTTCCTTATTTTTCCATAATTCACACCGTCGAGTGGCTAATTGCTATTCTAAAACTGTTACCAACGCGGCAATATGAAAAATCGTGTAGCAATAAAAACGCTTCCGTTTCACTAATAATTCACTAGATGCGCAACAAAGTAGTTCCCAGATACGAGGAAGTAGTTCCCGGCCAGGTTGCAGAAACAACACGTCGCTTGCAAGCAACCACTTTATTTTTAACAGCCCCTTTCCACAAGCAGTTTATCGACCATAGTTAGTCCACCCAACAAATCGAAGTTAACTTTCCATTCCATAACAAAGCAGAAAAAAGCCGGTTCCGAGTTTCTTTATCGTCGTCGTCGTTGCTATGCGCGGAGTGATGCGGTGAAGCGGTCAGCAGCAGCGTTGGATGGGGACAGGTGTACTTTATCGTCTCATAAAGCACACCTACCAGCCAATCAGAATCAAGCATTGGGACTAACAGTTTTAGAATCATAGTTAGGGCACTTCCCAATGTTCGATAATTGTGTTTGGTATCATTTTAAAGGCGACATTTGTAGCTTTAATTCAAATCCAATTATGAACCTTTCTGACATACATGGAGGTCACTAAAGTTATTAATTATTAGTTATTATTAGTTATTTTCTTTGTTTTAGCCCTGCTGTACCTAGAAACACCAGAGACACAAAAAACAGATGCAGTGCAATACTGACTTGCCTATGGAGTTTCAGAAAATGTATAATATCACCATATTATTACAATCTTGGGGATTACTGTGAGCCTGACTGCGAGTTACTGCAGACAAGAGGCCAACACACATGCTGACAGCTTTCATTACTTTATTGGTATCCATCTAAGGTAACAAACACTTATTTTTTATTTGATTAATGTGTTTATGTAAATCAATTAAGTTATTTGAAATTAAAGAATTCCATAGATTAAAGATAGCTAGGTAGATAGATTTGAGCTATTTTCTAATTACTAGCTAGCTATTGTGAATTCTAGGAATTCATTGATTTCATTACCAGTCTATAGCTTACTTATCGCCTACTTAACCCAAGTTCATTCAACTTTGTTCTTTATGTAACTAATATTTTAATATTTATCTTCATTAAATTACCGATGTTTTATTGTTTCACCCTTTGTAATTCTTCAAAATCTCTGAAATTAAAAGTTTTTTACACTTCCATATTCCAGGTATTCCTCATAAAACACGTTTGTGTAAGGACATTTGAATTTTAGTTAGCCAACTACAAAATTATGTTGGTAGTAATGTTTGTACTCTGTTAGTTAGCTTACTACTGCTAGCTCTGTTAGCTATCTTATTGCTAACTGTATTTCGTTGTCCCTGTATTTGTACTCTGCACAATGACAATAAAGTTGAATCTAATCTAATCTAGTTTACTAAAATAGCTAACATTACACTAGCTTACTAAGCTAGTGCAATGTTAGCTGGCTTAGTAAGCTAGCTAACATTACACTATCTTAGTAAACTAGCATTAGTAAACCAGTGAAATCTCACCTTAAATAACAAGCATTGGTTACATGCCTATCATCCAGGCACCTGCTCACGACCTAGATACACTGAATACGGTTGTGCTTGGATGCAAACACGTAGCCAGAGAACTAGGGCAACATCACATAGTCATCACAGTAGATGAGGCATTGTACTGTAAGTTGATGGAGCTGAAGTGGGCAAATGCCGACTACATGGATTGCCTCATCGTCAGATTAGGTGGCCTTCATATGGCCTTGCAATGAAATTCATGGCAGTCCTTGGCAAGCACATCCAATCATCTGGACTGTTAGAAGCATGGGTTGAGAGCAATCTACTTGGCCCCAACACTGCTGAACAAGTCATGACAGGGAAGTCCTACAACAAAGTCAAGTTTATTTATTTATTTATTTATAACAAGGGAATCAGAGCCCACAAAATCACTCTCCAATCCATGTGGAGGATGCTTATTCCTGAGCTGCTTAGCTTCCTGGGAGACAGGAATCCAGACCTCAAAGAGCAATTGGAGAAGACCAAGACCGGCCCTGCAGAAGATCTTGTGACGTTGCTTACTTCCAAAGAGTTTGAAGCCGCCACAGAAGCCTACTTTTCAGCCAATGACAACCCAAACTTCAAATTTTGGTGGGGCTACATGCAGATGGTCCACATCCATTTGTTGTTTTTTCGCGCTCAGAGAGATGGGATCTGGGACCTACACCTTTATGCATTCCAGCGAATGTTACCTTACTTAATGTGGTGCAATCATACCAACTATGCTCGCTGGGGGACCATTTACCTAAATGAGATGCACCAACTTCCACAGCAAGTCAAGAGGGAGTATGATGCAGGAAACTTTGTGGTCAAACGTTCATCACAATGTTTCAACCAAGTGGACCCAGATCAAAGTCAGGAGTGGCTAGGCTGTATTGGCCAAAAGGGAGCATCTTCAGCCCTCAGTCAGTGGGCTCTGTCTTTCAACCTCCGAAGTGATCTTGCCCATGACACCAAGGTGGCCTTGGGTCTGGGAACTGGTGACGACTGCATCCACAATGAAACCACTGTAGGAGCCATTTGTATGTGTATGTTTTTTGTTTGACCACTAGGGTGTAGTATTTTGGTTTTTGGTCTAATTGGTAACCACCCAGCACCAGGTGTACTTAACAGAATTGAAATCAGTTTGAGGGAAATGGTGGTGGGGAGCAGAGGCGGACTTACCATTAGGCAAACACAGGCAATTACCTGGGGCCCCGAGTTCTACAGGGCCCCCCAAATGTCTCAATAAAAGCATATTCTTACATTTTTCAAAATTATGTTCTATTATTAAAACACTACCTATTGTTTTAGCCTTGAATTACGCATTAAAACGCATCAAAATGCGTAATCTATCATGACCGTTTCGACTGCTCCCCCCTCACTTCTCATGCAGTGGACTATTCCACATTACTGCGCATGTGCATACCAGACTCCAGAAGACCGAAGCAAAACAAACTTGGTGGCGCGATTTAGAGGGAGAGAAGATGAAGCGGAATTATCCCAGTGGAGCAGAGAAGAGGAAAAGGCGTGAGGAAAACAAACAGTTTTTATCAAAGCTACCCAAGGTTTCGACCTTTTTCACGGCGGCAACTCCGAACGTTCACAATAATCCCCAGCAAGACACAGACGCTGTTGCCAGTAGCAACAGCAGCAGAGCTGTCAGTGTCAGTTTAGGAGAAGTGGAAAGTCATGCACCACCTGACGCTTTTCATGACGAAGATGTGAGTATTAAATTGTTACTGTAGTAGAGCACGGTGTTTTCCTTAGTTGACTTTTACATTGTTTTATTTATTAATGATTTTATATTGTTTTATGTATTTGTAAAATTGTAGCTTTTTGGTGTCATTTATTTGACGTAAGGTGCATTATAAAGCTCATCATCATCATCATCATTATTATTATTATTATTATTATTATTATTATTATTATCATTATTATTATTATTATTATTATTATCATTATTATTATTATTATTATTATTATTATTATTATTATTATTATTATTAATAATGCTAACAATAACAACAATAATGATAACAATATATGATTTAATGGCTTTATCAGGTAACTGAAAGGTTTATCAAAATGAATCATTTGATGATAAATATTATTCACTGGACAGGGGGATTTATAAAAACTCATATGCAGGTCAGATAACTGATTTCAAAAGCAGAACTAAGTGGCCTGAATTACAAACTCACCTTTTGTCAAAATTGACCTAAAGTACAGTACTTGAGGAAATTTATTATGTTATGTTATCAGGTACAATATTAACACTGTCTTATTTGTTGATTCTCAGAATGAGACAGTAGTCCTTTTTCCATCCAATATAAAGTCGCTTTAAAATAATGCGCATTACAAAGTTGATGCGACACATGTGATGGAAAAGCGGTTAAGTCGCTTCAACGCTAGCTTTGTCGACTTAATTTATGTCGCTGTTCAGAGGTGGATTGGCGAGAGATAATTCGACATAAATCAGATGGAAAACGGTTAAAGCGACGTAGGAAGTTCGCACATGCGCAGTGCTGTGTTATTATATGCGCGAGAATTCGAATGTTGTGATTTTGTGTCTCACATTACATAATTTACCTCAGTGAGTGTCACTCATCGGTTTTGCAGAGACTAGTAGCCTACAATGGAGAGACAACGCTGGTCGAGAGCGGAAACCCTGACTTTTATAAGAGTTTTGGGGGATTTGGATGCGCTGTCAGCCCTCGATGGGAAGAGACAGCGTAATTGCGCCGTACACCTGTGTAGGTAGTAATAGTAAATGTTGGAGTGTTAATCTGAGCACATACTGTATGGTCCCACTTGATTTCAGTGTTATAATAACGATGTGAATATAATTGTATTTGTAAAGCAAATGGACAGGGATTGGATGGCATAATAAATAAATCACGCCTATCTGGGGAATGCGATGACGTACATCATTCCTATAGGCTATTTGTTGGGCCTCCTCTGCCGATGGAAATTTAATGAATCGGTGTACCACTGAAGACAACACTCGGCACAAGCTGTACACACATCTGTGAACAGTAGTGATGCTGACACCGAACTTCCCGGCTACGACTCGGTATTCGCTACAGCTACCTAACTTGTACAGTGCTATGGCCACCCGTTTATCTGTAGATACAGCTGTTCTCCTGCTTGTTGGGTCTGGCCTCATATGTGGCTCTACAAGAACACATAACTCTTGAAACAAAGTTTTGTTCACACGGAAATAAGTCATAAACTGACGGTCAGTAAAGGATGACACGTCCACCTCCCACCATAAACTACTCCTTTGGTGCTGCCAGATTACAGGCGATCTGCGACTGCGACGAGTCATCAGGACAGTCATTACGTTCGCGAGTCGCATTCTCCAGGTCACCATCCTTCGTCTGATGACAATTATAGCGGATATTATATTAATGATTAAAAACACGACACGTATGTTCTCCATTTTGTTTAGTTGAACCGGTAACCAAGGCTATTCTCACGCGCGATAAAGTCTATTTTGCCTTTGACACAAACGTTCTAAAAGAGCGACGCAGTGGATGGAAAATGGTTTTGGTTCGTGTAGTGTCGCTTTAAATTAAATCGACATTGGGCATAAGTCGCTTCAGAATTGGATGGAAAAAGGACTTGTGATTGATGCAGTGGAAAGACAGTCTAGCTATGAGACTGAGAATGAGGAAGAGTTGGAAGGTGAGACTCCATCACTCACACAGAAACTTGGTCACTGTTCCCCACTTGGAGATGATCCAGCACTCTGGCCTAAACAGCTTTCAGACAATGAGCGCTGCTCAATAGTACAGAAAGGTCCTGTTCAGGTCAAGGACAGAATTTTTCCAAGGAGTCAAGAGAGCCGCAGATTTACACATAACTACTACTATATGCAAATGAAGAATGGTGAAAAGATCTGCAGGTCCTGGCTGGTTTACAGTGAAAGTAAGGATAGAGTTGTCTGCTTTTGTTGTCGCCTGTTTGGTAACAGGAGTACTCAGCTAAGTGAGGATGGGGTTAGTGACTGGAAAAATCTCTCAGTCACCCTCAAACAACACGAGAAGTCCACTGATCATATTATCAACATGGAAAAGTGGCACACTCTAATACAAAAGCTTCAAACCAAAACTGCGATTGATCAGGTTAACCAAAATTTATTCACTCTAGAAGTAAACCGCTGGAGAGAAGTATTAACAAGATTGATTGCAATAGTGCAGTGGTTCTCAAACTTTTTTCGTCATTCCCCACTTTGAACAAGTGGGGATTTTCAAGCCCCACTTGCCCCCGGCGCCCCAACAAAAATTACAAAACGAATTACTTCAAATTATTTAAATTTATTGAAATTACTAGCAAGTATATCAGTCATATTTGATACTGAATCAAAATCAAAAACAACAAATAACACAAAGTTCAAAATGAGAAAATAAAAGTGCAGTTGTGCCATCATAACTTCATTTGCAAAAACATAAACAAGAGAACTTTCCCTGCATTAGTGGCTGCAGTGTGCCTGTTTTGCACTGCACAAATTCAAAAAGAGAAAATAAAAGTGCAGTTGTGCCATCATAACTTAATTTGCAATCTGTGCAAAAAACAAAAACATAAACAAGTGAACTTTCCCTGCATTAGTGGCTGCAGTGTGCCTGTTTTGCACTGCACATCCTTTCAAAACGGGGTTGCAGGCTGGAAACTGCCACTCTCAAATCATGCTCAATGTTGAGCTGGGATCTGTACTTGGTTTTTAGAGAAGCAACAGCTGAAAAGCCCATCTCGCAGAGATATGAAGTGGCAAAGGGAAGAAGGATGTTAAAAGCTTTCACTCCGATGAGGGGATATTCCCTTTCAACTCCAATCCAGAACTCACTAAGCGTGTGAGCTGTAAACCTCAGCCTCAGGGTGGAGTCAGAGGTCATGTCAATGAATTGGTCCTCTTCAGCCTGGCTCAAATCAAAAGGAACTGCAGATAGAATAAAAAATAGGATTACTTTATTTCTCATTGCATAATAAACATGAAGAAATCTGTCTATTTCAGTTAGTAAGTATATACAACATAACTAAAATATATGATTATGATCAATAAAATCTTAAAATACCAACCTGCTGCACTGAATGGATCCATAACCCAGGCATACTGAGCACTGTTGTTCGGGAAGTATTTCTGAAACATTTCGCTCAGAGAAGAGATGTGCTGCTTTATACACGGGATTACTGTGGTGGCTCCAGTGGGAATGGTTTCAGCAACTTCACTCAGGTTCTCAAAGACATCTACATTTTGTTGATCGAGGCGTCTGCCCCATGCCTCGAGTTTTCGGGAGAATGCAGTGATCTTGTCTGCCAGGTGAGGTAGGTGCTTGTCTTTGCCTTGTAGCTGAAGATTTAACTCATTCAGCTTGCAAAACACATCGCTGAGATAGGCCAGCTTCAACAGAAATTGTTCATCGCTGATTTTGCTTGCAGCCTCGTACATGCGCTCCTCCTCCAAAAAAAGCCGAATCTCCACTCTCAGCTCAAAGACGCGCGACAACACTTTGCCCCTGGAGAGCCACCTTGCTTCGCTGTGAAACAGCACAGATGTATGATCAGCTCCCATCTCCTCGCAAAGTGCAGAGAGCAGTTGCGCTTTCAGGGGTCGGGTTTTGATGAAATTTACAATGCCCACAACCTCTGTTAAAACCTTGTTTAGTTCGGGGCTGAGCTGAGCAGTCATATGACAATGGCAGTAACATGCAAGGGAAAAAGCAGGGAGTACAAAAGAGAGTGCTGGAGCTAAACAGCAAAGCGTTGTGTGTTCCTTGTGGAAGCCATACTCTTAATCTAGTTGTTGGTGATGCAGCAAAGTCATCTGTGACCTCCATGAGTTTCTTTGGCCTCTTACAACGACTCTACACTCTGTTCAGTTTGTCAGTTCACCGCTGGACCATTCTCACAGATCATGTGAAGAACTTCACTCTCAAAGCTTTGTCCACAACCAGGTGGGAGTGTCGAGTGGAAGCTGTTAAAGCTGTCCGATACCAGTTGCCTGAAATCGTGGAGGCATTGACCGCTTTGAAGGAGTATGCAGCAGAAAAACGGGATGCGGATGTGATCTCTACAACTGAAGGCATCTGCAAAGAGATGCAGACATTCCCCTTTGTGGTGAGTACCATTGTTTGGTACAATGTTCTCTTCCAAATAAATAAAGTGAGCAAGATCCTGCAGAGCCCCAAAGTTTCAGTTGAAACTATTAGGAAGGAAATCACAGCTGTGACAAAATTCCTTGAGGAATTTCGAAATGAGGGACTGCAGTCAGCAAAAACAGATGCCAGGGAAATTGCAGAAAACCTTAAAATCGAGATGAGTTGGCCAGAGGTGCGTCAGAGAAGAACACCTCAATTCTTTGAGTATGAGGGAAGAGAGCAGACTCAGTCAACTGCACCAGAGTTATTCAAACGACATTTTTTTCCTGCCTCTTATAGATACAGCCATGGTCACTTTGAAGGAGAGATTTTCACACATGGATACATTTTATGACCTGTATGGATTTCTGTTCTCCACTGATGTCATGCGAGACACTGAGAAGGAAGGGAGGCTGCATGAATGTTGTCACAGGCTTGAGCAGAGGATGGATGATGTTGACGCAGAGGACCTCAAGCTAGAGGTTAAAGGTGCAGTCAGATCATTCCTTACACACATCTCATCTCCATCTGAGATGCTTGATTACATATATAAGTAATCGCAGTATCGCTCTCAGACTTCTTCTCACTCTCCCTGTCACAGTAGCTTCAGGCGAGAGAAGTTTTTCAAAACTGAAAATTATTAAAAACTACCTGAGGTCAACTATGCTACAGGACAGGCTGTCAGCACTTGCAGTTCTCTCCATTGAGCAAGCAGTCAGAAAGTCACTGGATATGGAGCAACTCATTACAAGGTTTGCTGAGGCAAAGGTCAAATTTTAGTGTGATCAGTTTGTCATGCACAAATGTGGCTTAATTGTAAATGAGGAGAACGAAAAAATAAAGAAAAAGTGGAGGAACAGGAGAAAACAAGGAGAGAGAGATGACATCAGTTAAGATAAAATGAGAGAAAAAGTTGAGAGAGAAAGTGGAGGAACAGGAGAAAACAAGGAGAGAGATTAAGACATCAGTGGAGTAAAGGGAGAGAAAGAAAAGGGAGAGAGAGAAAGTGGAGGAACATGAGAAAACAAGGAGAGAGAGATGAAGACATCAGTTAAGATAAAATGAGAGAAAAAGTTGAGAGAGAAAGTGGAGGAACAAGAGAAAACAAGGAGAGAAATTAAGACATCAGTGGAGTAAAGGGAGAGAAAGAAAAGGGATAAGGAAAGAAAGACAAAAGTGAACTTACTTAAAAAAAAAGAAGGATATGTACTGTTAAAATGTTTCCTCCATAATTAACCACATCTTTTGTGCTGTTTTCTTTTTTTTTTAGTAACACAAGATCAATCTGCTTGCTTCTGCCTAAATGGAAGACCTTCAAGATTCAAGTATGTCATTATGAGAACATTTCATTTAAAAAATAAAACTTTTGTTAAGAGTTATGCCTTGTATATTGACTTTATTGACATTGAACATATGTGCAGTGTACTCTAGCACAACAAAAGTTTGTGCAGAAATATTAGATTAAAAAAAGGAAATAAGAACAACAAATTTAAGAGATAAAAACACACCATATGACAATGGATATAAATTTTGCATCCATATAAACAGTAAAGGGATGTGGAGGGCCCCATGACTGGGTTTGCCTTGGGCCCCCAAATGACTAGCTACGCCCCTGGTGGGGAGCACACCAGTTCTTACACGGCAACACGGCGTCAAGCTGAAAAGCAGCTTTTCAGTCACCAACAACCTACATGGTAATGTTTTGTTAATTTATTTCCTTTTGCAATAAATGGGAACCTCACCCAAAGAGAAGAAACCTTTGCATAATTATTTTGTTTTGCCATAAACCAAGTCAAGAACAATCCTCAAGCCACCATTGGTGACTAATCAAATTTCTTTTTGGTAGTCACAACAACCACAAAAGGCAGAATGAAACGGGACTCAAAAGATGAAGATTCTTTGCTCACTGTCTTGCAGAGATTTGGTCTCTTTTCCACTAACCTGCCCCAGACGCTGCAAAACATTGCAAACAATGACTTGGCTACACAGGATATTGAAGATGACCTGTTGAACGCTCCACAGAAAGGGCAAGATCAGTTGGATGCTTTTGTCAGGGAGAGGCTGATGCCATCTAAAGATAGAAGTGTGAGCTTCAGGGACAAACTGATCCAGAACAAATATTTGACTTTTTCCTCACTCTCTGAAGTGAAACAGTCAGATACCAAAACTGGAAAGGCAAAAACTGTCAAGGCAGACAGGAACATCCTACAGCATCTCATCACAGCCTACGAAGCCAGACATACAGTCAACCTGGACAACATAATGATGCACAAACTGTTTGTTGTACCTCTATCTTTGGCAGAGGTTAATAAGCAGCTAAGTTCAGGTTGGAAGGCGATATTTGCCAAGATCTTGACAGCTGACATACCATGTCCCAGTGACCTCAAAGCCACAGATCTACAGTGTGAACCAATGATAGTCATTGATGGACAAGCTCTAATAATTTCCATTGAAAAACCACCAGAAGCCAAGACCTTTGGAGACCTGACAGTTAAATCTGTTAAATCTGTTCTTCAAAGTGGCTCACAATTCCAGCGAATTGATGTCCTGTTCGATTGCTACCATGAGCACTAAATTAAAGGCGCAACAAGGAAATGGCGTGGGAAAGGCTCAGTGGCAATCAGACGACCAATTACAAACAGAGTGGGAGAACTGCATTGCTCACCAAGACAACAAGGCAGACATGACTCGCTTTCTCTCCCAACAGCTGATTCTGAGGTCACCAGCAAACAAAACCATAGTTGCCGCAGGTGGCTTCAGCGATGAAGAGAGGGTCAAAGCTACTGACCCAAACTTTGACACAGACAGCTTGGAAGCTAAACATGAAGAGGCAGATACAAGAATTGTTCTTCACTGCATTAGAGGCAGAGCAGAAACCATTGTTGTGTCTACAAGACAGAAAATACATCCCCATTGATGCAGTTGTGGAAAAGCTGCAGATGGAAGAAGAGGTAATTGAGATGCTTCCAGGTTTCCATGCACTGACTGGGAGTGACTTGACATCATACATTTCAGGACACACAAAGAAGACCTGCTGGAATGTGTTTAGACAGCACAGCCATCTACTCAAGGGGCTTGGTGAAGGTCCTGAACTCGGTGACTCCACCATCATGGATGCAGAAATATTTTTCTGCAAATTATTTGGTGCAAACAAGCAGGCATTTGTAGGCTGCGCAGAAAACTACTATGAATTTCTGAGTTTCGATTTCTCTTGAGTTTTACAAGCCTGAGAAGCTCCCCCACAATCCACTAAGAATGTTCAAAGAGCTTTGATTGTGTTGGGTTTTTATAATCTAGCTGGGAGTGTGCTTGTTTTGCAATTATGATGCGATTCCTTTATTGTGATGATGCCGATGATGATGATGATGATGAATTTCGGCTGGGTGGATACCTCTGGTGTGGTGGGTCATCCTGCCCTATGTGTCTACCTTGATATGTGTTGTTTTAGCCAAGTATAGTATTTTTGCTCGAACAAAAGCCACATTTCTTCCTCAGTGTAGGCCTAGACCTCTGTTGTGGGTGGTGGTAGAATGAGATGTGACGACAAATCTTGCCCACCTGTGTGCCATCCCATCTGAGCTCAGGTTTCAATTAGCATGTGTAGGGCCTAATGTCATGATACATTTTGTAAGAAATTGTCAATTTATCTTCCAATTTTAACCTCAAATGTTTTTTTTTTTAACAGAAAGTCAACACGGTTATTCACAGGTGCAGCACTACTCGCCATTTCTGCATCTGGAAATGAAACAATGCTGGTGGAATAATTTGAGTTTAAACAACAGTTGTAGAATATGTCCATGGGACAGACTACTTTACGACCATACAGGCGTCTTGAAATCCTTATTGAAGGCTGCAGGGTCATGCGATAAACAGACGGAGGGATGCGATCGTTGAAGTGTCCTGCCCCAACATTGTTAAACTCAACTAGAATCGCCTTCATCATCAAAAATGTGATGTCAACCGACCAAAAATAGTTGGAAAGCCTACAGAAACTATAGATAATGTGGCATTAATGTGACAATCACATGATTGACAAATAGACTTGGAGCACTGATGAGGATTTTTTTTTTGTAGATCATGCTTCTGCAGGTAGTTCGCTGCCCCACCTGCCCATATGGACGGCACACGCCTGAATGGAAATAGAATTTCTGCACTAGAAATTGTCATATATATCCAGCATTCAAACCTAATCTTTGACTTGTGCTTAACACATGACGGCAACTTCCTGTAGGCTAAGTTTTGGCAACGTAACTCACGCTACCAAGTGGCAATCAGTGGCGTAGCCAGGCATGTTCAAATGGGCGGGCACAGAAAAATATGGGCGGGCAAAGCCAATTTGATTTAACTACGTTTGGTGAACAAAAACGAAGGAAAGCCCTCTGATTGGACAGGCAAGACTGACAAGTACGCGGGCCTAGGCCTGTCCAGGCCCGCCCGTAGCTATGCCTATGGTGGCAATGTCCAAACCCCGCTCGCTAAACACTGGAGTCCCTCAAGTCTCAGTACTAGGACCGCTTCTGTTCTCCCTATATACCAGATTTCTAGGCCCTGTAATCACATCACACGGTTTTTCCTATCACTGTTATGTGGACGACACTCAACTCTTCCTCTCCTTCCCCACCTCAGACAGTCTGATTGCTACACGCATCTCAGAATGTTTGGTAGACATCAGCTCTTGGACAACTGTGCATCAACTCAAACTCAGTCTCGCAAAGAGCTCCCTGCCAATGTCAGGACTGCGGAGTTACTCCCCATCTTCCAGAAGAGACTCAAGACTCACTTGTTCAGAGTTCACCTGAACCCTGCATAACATCCATCCTCTACCTCACAAAAAAATTAAAAATAAATAAAAAAAACCCTACCCTTATGCTCTTGTATATTGAAATGTCTTGGCTCTTTGTAACCTGGCACTTCAGATTTGTTGTCTACTAGAAATGGTTCACCTAGCAATTGAAATGCTTGAAACTTGTTCTTGTTCTTCGTTATTATGACAAATGTACTCTTTGTAAGTCGCTTTTGATAAAAGCGTCTAATGTAAATGTAAATGTCAGCAAATGACTACACCACTACGTGGCAGCAACGTATTCATTTTACTTGACGGCAACTTCCTATATGCTACGTTATGGCAACGTCACTCATGCTACCAAGTGGCAATGTCAGTGAATGACCACACCACTACATCGCGGCAATGTAATTTGTTTACTTAATAGCAACCTCCTGTAGGCAACGTCGTGGCGATGTTGCCACGCCGTTGTTGCCACGACGTTGTTGCCACGACGTTGTTGCCAGAAAGTAATGTTGCCATGACCAAATGGCAACTCATAGGCAACATTGCCGTCTGGTTGTGTGTTAGCTGGGAATATTGCTTGTGAAGGCAGTGAAGGAATATGCACAGATAACTTTTCAAATTATCCATATGAACTGTTTAACGCAGTTTCCCTCTAAAATGACTGTACTCGGTATATAAATACGTATATAAAGACAAGTTGAGAGTGAAAAGACATCATATGTTCAGTTTCACTCTCAAACCCACCCTTCTCACCCTTCTCAGCGAGAGCCAACCTGATCCAGGGCATCAGGCTAGCGAAGAGGCAGTACAGTAGCAGGATATCCAAACACTTCACTGACAGCAGAGCCACTAGGAGCCTGTGGCAGGGGATACAGACCATCATGGACTATAAACCCCCGACCACAGACCTGTGACAGTGACACCACTCTGCTGAACAATCTAAATCACTTATTTGGACGGTTTCAAGCTGACAACAGTACCCCTGCACAGAAGTCACCACCCCCTGCAGATGACCAGGTGTTGTGCCTCTCTCCAGCCAGTGTGAGGAGATCCCTCTCCAGGATCAACGCTTGCAAGGCTGCAGGGTCTGACAACATTCCCGGTCGTGTGCTGAAGGAATGTGCGGGGGAGCTCACAGATGTCCTCACAGACATGTTGAACACCTCCCTGGGCCAAGCTATTGTACCCACCTGCTTTAAGAGCAGCACCATCATCCCAGTACCGAAGAAGGCCTCTCCATCCTGTTTCAACGACTACCGCCCCGTTGCACTGACCCCCATCATCATGAAGTGCTTCGAGCGGCTGGTCATGCAACACATCAGATCCATCCTCCCCCCTTCACTGGACCCATACCAATTTGCATATGGGGTCAACAGGTTGACTGATGATGCAATCTCCACCGTCCTCCACTCAGCACTCACCCATCTGGAGACCAAGGACTCGTATGTGAGGATGCTGTTCCTTGACTTTAGCTCAGCTTTCAACACGATCTCCCTCAGCAGCTATTCAGGAAGCTGGACTGTCTAGGACTGCAGACCTCACTATGTAACTGGTTGTTGGACTTCCTGACTGCAGGCAGTCCAGGTTGGCAACGCATCCAGCACAATCATGCTGAACACAGGGGTCCCCCAAAGATGCGTGCTCAGCCCCCTTCTCTTCACCCTGCTGACCCACGACTGCACTCCATCTTTCAATAAAAATCTCTTCGTCAAGTTTGCTGACGACACGACTGTGGTGGGGCTCATCAACCACAACGATGAGTCCAACTACAGGGACTTCAACGTGCAGAATACGAAGGAGATTGTTGTCAACTTCCGGAGAGCCTCCACCCAGCACCCCCCACTGACCATCAACGGTGCTGCTGTGGAGAAAGTGAGCAGCACCAAGTTCCTGGGGGTGCATCTCACTGAGGACCTCTCCTGGAACTGCAACACCGCATCACTCACCGGCAAAGCTCAGCAGCGCCTCTACTTTCTCCGCAAACTTCAGAGAGCGAGAGCACCTGCCCCCATCATGTGGTCCTTCTATCAGTGAACCACGAGAGCATCCTGACCAGTTGTATCACTTTGGCTGACTGTGGCTGCACTGCATCCTGTAGGAAGACCCTGCAGCGCATAGTGAGAGTAGCTGAGAAGATCGTCGGTGCCCCCCTCCCCTCCCTCCAGGACATCTACAACACACGCCTGTCCAGCAAAGCACTCAGCATTGCGGGTGACTCCACCACCCCTCCCACTGCCTCTTCAACCTCCTGCCCTCTGGGATGAGAATGAGGAGTCTCAAGGCAAGGACCAGCAGACTGAACGACGTCTTCGTCAACCAGGCAGTCAGGATGCTGAACTCCCACCCAGCACTGACCCCCATTCTTTCTCTGCCCTCTGCCTGCACAAACGATGGACATTGACATTGATCCCCCCGCGATTCCCACCCCCACCCACCCCCCACCCATTCACCCCCAGACACCTGCACACAATCCCACTCCACAAGAGCCTGGACTTTAACCCCCACCCATCCACCACCACATACCTGCTCACCACCATGCACAGCCACTTTATAAGAACACTGTCCATAGTGCTTATAACTGTTATATAACTGTTCATACTGTTTATACACTTTATATAACTGTCCATACTGTTTATACAATGTATACACTTACCATACTGTTTATATAACTGTCTATACTGTTTATACACTGTTAATACACTGTCCATACTGCTCATACTGTATATAGTGCACCTTACACCTCATATTGTTTATACTGTTTATATTGTTTGTATATATTCGCGACTTTTATTTCGTTTTTTGTATTCTTATTTTATATACAGTATTTATATTTATATTTTGCATGCGTGTCTCGCACCAGGGATTGGGGGAAATGGCATTTCGTTTTTTGTGTACCGGTATGTCCTGTAAATTCATGAAAACTGACAATAAAGTTGACTTGACTTGACATGAATATGTCAAGTCAAGTCAAAACTCATGTTTTGAGGGTGAGGGCCAAAGAACATTTTGGGGTTGCTACCTATAGCTTTATATATATTATGTATGTTGTGTATCTCCAAAGTAACTGCAATATACAATGGATCTTCCTCTTTATTTGCTAGCCGAGGTAACAGAAGCATTAGGTGTGACCTCTCGCTCTGTGGTGTTCACAAGGCCGCCGACCAAACTGGTGTATTTATACAATACTAGTGTCCAATGAACACAGAGGGGCTCATACAAACTGGTGTATTTATACAATACTAGTGTCCAATGAACACAGAGGGGCTCATACAAACTGGTGTATTTATACAATAGTAGTGTCCAATGAACACAGAGGGGCTCATACATACAATACACATTAATGCAATATAAAGCAAATAAACACATTTGTCTATGAGTGTATCTCCAGCACTTTTTATTCTAAAATATACCTTGTTGTTGTTTTTTTTTAGCATAAAAAACGCATCCCACTCTTCTTAAAGGGCATGAAGCTTTTTTCATTGAGGTTCTGGGGTACAGAGTTACGAGACTCTACACGGCAACTCAGCCGATCCAATAGATTTTCTTTGGGATTCGGGTCTGGAGAAAGTGCAGGCCACTCCATTTGACGTACCCCAGTCTCTAGCAGCCATTCCCTAATGATGTGACCTCGATGAGCTGGAGCAATGTTGTCCATGGAGATGAAATTGGGCCTGTTGTTCATTCAGGGGCACATGGACTGGATTTATGATGTTATTCAGGTAGTATGGGCTTGTCACTTTACCATTCACAAAGAGTAGGGCAGTTCTGTATTGGCTATACCAGGGGTCACCAACCTTTTTGAACCTGAGAGCTACTTCAAGGGTACTGTGTAATACGAAGGTACTGTGTAATACGAAGGTACTGTGTAATACGAAGGTAATACACTATGCTCATCTTTGAGCATAGTGTTTGCAATTGTCATCATTGCTCCTTTCAAGACCCCCCTGTCCGAAGTGTTTTTTGTTCTTTATCAAAAAAAAATTGCAGCTCTAAATTAAGTTTCAGTTGCTTTTTGTGCTTTTTCACCGGCCTCTTGAAAAATGACTGCCGTTTGCCCAGAGCTTCTTTTAACTCCCGGGCCTCTTCTGCCCGTAGTGCACTGCCAGGTGGGTACTTAGCATAGAAGCTAGTGTGGCAGGTAATGTCTCTCCACATTGTGCCGCTTCGCCGTCGCCACAGTCAAATGAGACACCACATTTTCTTTCGCATTTCCACCATGTATTTCTTTATTTTGTTCTTTATTTTCTGACTCCTGATTTAATTCAAAGTTCATAAAACATTTTTGTTTTTAAAATGTTAAATTCAATATTGTCATTGCCTTTAAATCTACATCAATGCAAATGTTATTGATCAACATTTTTCTCCATGATGACTAGTGCTATTTGTAGAACAACTCACGTGGTCCCTATGGGCACCCAAGTGCTCGTGAGCACCGTGTTGGCTACCCCTGTACTAGGCTCACCTCCCTTAAATGTGCCTGGAGTTGAGTGGAATTCATCATCCGGTTCCACAGGGCGCTGTTCATAATGAAGCAGTCATCAGTGTGGGATGTGGCCAAAGAGCGTCATCCACTTCTATGCCTTTCTTTGACTCTTCCAGTCCATCTGTATCTCCGCTGCAACCTGCTGATGACACTGTGACACTCTAAGCTCAGTGCCCACTTCCCTTGCAATGGCGAGGTACTGTTGATCAAGTGTTTGGTGTCGTCTTGGTCTTATGATATCAAAATGTGAACAGCATGATGAAGGACTGTTTAAATACCACCTCTAATTGAACCAGGAAATGTATTGGTTGATTCATGGATCAAACACCTGTTGGGAATTTAGCCATTCAACTCCTTGTTAGAGAACAGCAAGTTGTGCAAAAAGTACTGAAACATTGAACAATTGGACATGTGCATTCAAACTTTTAGAGATGGTCAATAAAGTTAACCTGTAAAGGTTTTAGTGCATTTTAAAAATTGCAATGGACCTTGTTAGGCTTTCAGGCTTTCAAGAGGTCAGCCTGGAGTCGACAGAGTAGGAAAAGGGTAAGATGTATTACAGTAGTATAAAGATGAATACGCTATAGAAGAGAACCAATATAGACAGTGGTGTAAATACTGATAGTCAATGTGGCATTACATTTCATTTACATTAGTAGATGTTTGTTGTCAGCATGCAGTGCATTGAGTTGTACTGTAGTACTGATTGTGTTTGCGGCTGCTATAAGCTTGTGTGATGGAAAATTAACCCAACCGACCCTTTTGTGACCTTACACTTTGGGCATGAGCCTCCCCTATGTGATTTGTGTATTGCATTTCCCTTTACATTTTTATGCGTGAACACCTGGGTGCGCCCATACTGGTTGCCTTTGCTGAGCTGTTTGGTTCACAGAGGAACTAGGGTTTCTGTGGCTGTTCTGAGGCCTTGGGAACAAACAGACAAATATGTCCAACGAGGACAGCAATTTTGATGGGGTGTGCCTTGATCCTTTTGCAACCAGTGGCTTGCCGACCTGTGTGCCACACTTCAGGCAAGGCTGGAAGTTATACGGCTACACATCAGACGTATGCAAACTGGAGCACCTTCGGAGAGAATACCAACATGATGATGATGCGGCAAAAAAACATTTCAAGGGTCTGATGCCCATGTCCGGCTGGAGGCCAACTTTTGTTTCAGACAGCGGCTCATATCAATGATCACATGGATATTGTTATTGTCCATGCAATTAATATTTATTTTTGTTAACCGTTGTTACCCTTATTTGTGATCACGGTCAATAAAACTTTGCATAGACATGTTCCTCGCAACTTTTTTTCAACAATTCATGGCACAGACAGACTCGAACTTCAGGCTTCAAAGTTGACAGGGCCGAAAATGTATTTTCATGTAGTGTAATAGACCAGTTGTCATCTCCCGTGTTGGCTGGATTGTTTGAAATGTATGTGTATTATTTATTGTTTGAAATAATACACTGTGGACAGAGTGGATATCCCTCTAAACCAGAGATCGGCAGACGAGCTGATAATGTTTTGAGTTCAACACTGGCGCCCCTGAACGTCAAACACAAGCAACTACACGTTGCACTGTTTCTCTGGCTCACTACGAGACCAGGTTTGATGTGGTCAACTATGGACGGCCTGTGTGTTACATAACATTTAAACGATCTGTTTGGTGTCAAATTCACGCTTTCAGAGAATTTGAAAGTGTGTAAAGACCTTTCGGTCTTTATTGGTCATTCTCATTCTTGCTCTCTGCATTTGACCCATCCTATGGTACATAGGAGCAGTGGGCTGCTGTGTTCATTTGACCCATCCTATGGTACATAGGAGCAGTGGGGCTACTGTGTTCATTTGACCCATCCTATGGTACATAGGAGCAGTGGGGCTACTGTGTTCATTTGACCCATCCTATGGTACATAGGAGCAGTGGGCTGCTATGTTCAGCGCCCAGGGAGCAAGTTGGGGGTTTAGTGTCTTTCTCAACTTTGACATGTGGACAGTTGGAGGAGGGGGATTAAGGGGATCGAATTGCCGATATGGTTAGTGGATGACCCGCTCTTTCCACTGAGCTACTGTTGCCTTCACTGGAGAGTTAGTAACCCAAAGTAAGCAGGCAACATGATACTTGGTCATGTAGCCTTAAGAACATTTTTAATACCTTATTTTGAAAAATTGTAGAGTAATGCAGCTTGTGGATGTTCCAACCCAACATTTAGAAATGTCCCAGATGATAAGCTAGGTGTAAACATTACATCAACATCATGAGAACACAAAGCAAATTATGGCAACCGGGGTAATATTTAAAATTTTTATTAACGAACATAATCTCTGCGGAAGAACAGCAGTTCTTGCGCTCTCTGTACATGCAACTGTAGAAAATAACAATTTAGACTTTTACTGATCTGTTTTAGTCCCCCCCCACCCTCCCATACCCCTCTGTTCCATATTTTTTTTTTATATTTCTCACATTTCTTTAATGCAGGAAATCAACGACGGCTGGAGGTGGTACTGCAGTCTGGTACAGCACCAACAATAGCATGAACAAAACCTGAACCCCAGGCCCTCCCCTCCCATAGCTGCTCCAACACTATGTACACAATTTAACTACATGGTACGAATAAAAAAAGGTACATTATTACATCATCACCATCACCTGTAGTGAGCGCGCATCCCCGACATTCTACACAAGTTTTACACCAGTACAAAGAGGAGGGGCCCCTATTTACAGAGCTATGTACACAAAGTCTCACAAAGCCTCACCAGGAGAGAAATATACACTTTGGAGAGACCCACTTCAAACTCAAAGAAACACATACCACAGGTGTCAGAAAATAAAGATAATAAATAGGTTATTTCTCATCATTTTTTTTTTTAAGAGTTTCTTCTCCATGCGGTTTTACACAAGTAATTTTCCATTCTCAAAATAACAAAAAAATTAAGAACAAAGACCTAGAATTGTTTTAGAATAAAAAGAAACCAAAAGAAAACTAGAAATAAATGAAAAATAAATGAAATCATGATTCTACCAGAAAAACCCAATTACGTTTATTTACATATAAAAAACAACTCTAAACAAGCAAAAACAAATCAAAATAAAACTTGAGGAGAATGTGAGGAGAGTCGAGGTAACGTGTTGTAGACCAAGTTGGGGTCCGTCTAGTTTCTGGAAACCACACACCCACACACACACACACATTTATATATATGATCTAGTTTCGGGAAACCCCTTATGGGGTTCTACTGTGCAACCGGAAGGGTCAAGACTTGAGGGGTTTCTGACTGCCAAGGTACCAAATATTAACAATGTGGACACTTGAGTTATTCAAGATGAATGTTGTCAAGTTATTGCTGTGCGTGGGGTTGGGGTGAGGGATGCGTGTTGTCGGTCAGGGGGTCTCCTCTCGCTAAGAGGTCACCATTTCAAGGCTTAAAATAACGAGCCAATCAGACGCGTGAACTGAGCAAGGGGGCGGTCAGCAATCTTAGCGGAACATTTTGTAAACAGCGTAAGTGCGCTGGGGGTGCTGGCACCGGGCTTAGTAACGGCATCCCTTCAGCTGGACGCTCTCGACAGGACTGTAATACACCAAACTAAACTAATGACAACCCACAGAACGGATACTTTCAACACTACAATATCAGCTACAAACAAAACACTAAGCTAAATAAAAGCACAACACGGGAATTATGGAAAAAAATGTTTTGAATAAAAATAAAAATACCCTACTCGCCCATAGGAAAGATAAAACTAGACAAAGCCAATGGAAATAAGGAAAAAATGGCAGGGCCTTAAAGCTCCGCTGTTCAGGTAGAACGATTAAGAAGCAGGTATGTCATTATTTGGTTCATGTTAGGAACACTTGAGTGTCGAGCTGAATACAAAAATAGAAGAAATACCACCAAACTACTGAGTGTTTGAGAACTGGATATTAATCACTGAATCCCCCAACAACACAAGCCTCACACTTTGCAGGTGGAATTTTTAACTTGCTTAAAATGATGACAGCAATTACAAGCCACACGCCTGCTGACTCTTAAAACTCTTACTGAAAACTATAGCTCAATACGACTCAATCAAATTCAACATTTAATTAAAACATGTTTTTTTTTAAATAGAGTCTGATGAAGATATAATGGAATTGGCGCCACCATGTGGGTGAGAGTTGTAATGCAGTGTAGGGGTTAAAACACTGCACACAGAGCAGGAAGATGGAAAACAATGTTGCAGAGGCATGGAGCCAACAGTGAAGTACTGGGAAAAAGGGGAGAAAATCCTTTTTTTTTTTTTTTTTTTTTTTTTTTTTTTTAAAGTTCAGTCAACAACAATTTGTAAAAAAAAAAAAAAAAAAAAAAAGAAAAGAAAAAGAAAAAAAAAAGAAAATTAACAAAAATGTAAATCAAATGAATTTAGTTAAATTCTCTGCAAATAAAAAGAAATGTGAAACCAATGAAACACAAAGAAAACATGTCTCTCTTTGCCAGGGCATATCTTTACAGGACTCAATCTGGTTTTACTGCAAAAAGGCATTTTCTTGGTTTTTAATTCTTCAGATAGAACTGTGTAGTAAAGCAACAACAAGGACAATAGCTCTGGACACCCCTCCCCCCCTCTATTGGCCTCCTGCTACATCTACCAGACTGTGTGTGTGTGTGTGTGTGTGTGTGTGTGTAGGGAGGCCTGGTTGTGTGTGTGTGTGTGTGTGTGTGTGTGTAGGGAGGCCTGGTTGTGTGTGTGTGTGTGTGTGTGTGTGTGTGTGTGTGTGTGTAGGGAGGCCTGGTTGTGTGTGTGTGTGTGTGTGTGTGTGTGTGTGTAGGGAGGCCTGGTTGTGTGTGTGTGTGTGTGTGTGTGTGTGTGTGTGTGTGTGTAGGGAGGCCTGGTTGTGTGTGTGTGTGTGTGTGTGTGTGTGTAGGGAGGCCTGGTTGTGTAGAGGCCATAGGAGTGTGTAAATCCTGACACGATGCGTTTGGCCCACAGGAATGAAGGGCAAAGTGCTGCCTAAAAGTCAACTGTACATACAAAGATTATTTTTTAGGTCATTTTCTTTTATCTTTACACTTAACTGAGTGATGTTACAGTACGTATACGTTATTTACAACTGTGCAGTAATGTGTGGCAAAATAAATTATCTAGAAGGCAGCAAGAATACATTGGTTTCAACAAATATAAAAACTGTACAGAATTTACCCAATACAACTTTTTTTCTGGTTTCTTTTTTTTTCCATTAAACTAATATTGGCTCTGTAGTGTTTCAAGACACTTCCTCAGAAACAATGAAATGCCCAAGTAAAGAAATAGACAACAAAACAAACATTTCTCTCTCTAGATCACCTTGTTACACCCGCTCTTCTGCCCATCCAGGGGTGGAGTGCACTTTGCAGTCTGTGGCCTTCGACGTGTGTCTGTGTGTGTGTCTGTGTGTCTGGTCCTCCACTCTCAGTCTGCAGATCACAGCTCAGGATGGGCTGAAGGCCCCTGTACAGCACACTTGCTGTGGGGCCGAGGTGTGTGTGTGTGTGTGTGTGTGTGTGTGTGTGCTCTCTCCTAAAGGCTGCTGGGAGAGCTAAGCTCCTCCCTCCCAACCATAGGAGAGTGGCTTTAGCCTCCTGCAGCAGCAGAGACCATTGAAATAAAAGGAGAGGGGGAAGGGAACATGTCGTCACTGCAAGCTGTCCAGGGCTCCTCCCACTCTCACAGTAAAGCCTTAAAAGGTGGAAGATCAAAGTGCAACACTTCGGGTTTCTCTCCACTAGGGTTTAAAAGTGGCTCTGCCTCTCCCCTCACCGTGGGGAGTAGAGGGGACATGTGTTCGTCTTTACTTGGGTTTCTCCGTAGAATACGTCATTGTTTCTCCCTTTCTAAACCCTTCTCATGGAAACACGCTAGCCCTTTCTGAAGTTCTGCTGTGAAGTCTCTCTGAAGAGGAGGGCGGCTGCGGTGAGGGCGTGTCCGTCCGGGCCTGGGGTGTGTGTCCGTCTGGCGTGGGGGCGTGTCCCCGTCCTGGGGGTGTGTCCACCGGGATCATGCGGGCAGCAGGACGAAGTCGTCGTTGACATCAACCATGGGCACGTAGAAGGAGGGCACTTCGTTGACACACAGGGACTTGTGGGCCGCGGGGTCCAGCTCCTGCACCTTCAGCTGCCACTCCATGCGCTGGACCGCGTTGAGGGCCGCAGCCTCATGCTGCTGCCGCATTAACAGGCACGTCTGTGGGGCAGAGGGAGTGCAATTAGTGAGTGACTGTAAAAATAGGGTGTCATAGAATTATAATTTAAAGGGGAATCAACGTGCTTGGCTATTTTCTAACAGGAAAGCAACTCGAAAAGAGCAACATCAAAAACAGAGTTGAGTTGAATCTTTAAGCACATGTATGAAGCAGCCCCCTAAGTGGGCGTGATGATACCCCTGGTTCTAGTTTGTTTTAGGATTAGTTGTTCAATCAAAGCACTTTGACAAAAAAGTGATGGCCATCATGATTTCCAATTGGGTTCCCTTTGTGCCAGGCATCGTCATTGGCCAGTGGTCACAGTGACATCAACTGGCACCAGGGGAGCCAATCAGAAGGAGTAAACAGGAAGTGATGTTTGTGGAATGGAGATGTACCTTCATGCGGTCGTACTTGTCGTCAACATCCTGGATCCAGGAGATGAACTGGCGAGCGTTAAAGCGGTCCCTCACTGACTTGTTCTCATCGCCCTGTCAGAGACAGACTACAGTCAGACATTGGGAATTTCTACTGTTGTCTGTAGTACGTATTAGTTATGCAAGATTAACCAATACAGTTAATCAATAGTAATGGATGAAGACAAACAATATAGATTTTGTCTTGAATTTCAATCATAAATCTTTAATCTACTATGCCTAGAGCAGTTCAGTTATCATTGTCTGTGTATGACCATGTATGAGTGTGTTTCTATGTGTATGACTGAAGTCAAGCTCAATGCTTGACAATGTGCATATCCGTTCATGTCATTAGCATTCAATTTGACAGAAGACATAGGCTGCTTTTAGTTTTATATACTAATATAATATACTGTAATTAACATAATACATTAAGTTCACAAACAGTGAGCAGTCTGTCTGATTACCAATGTTATTACCAAATACATATGAATGAGGCATTCAGCATATAGCACAAATGCAGTATCATTCAATTAAGCAAAAACGCGAAAACGCAATGAATTTGACATATTATGATGATGATTCATACATAAAATAATCTTCAATAGTTTCAAAATGCTGCCAAACTTAAGAAGTTTTTTTTTCCTGGTATTGAGTATCCTTTAGAATATTGGTCCAGAATGTGTTCTACTTGGAAATTAAAATAATTGGATAGATACTGCAACTGGTATTACACAAAGTGGTTTTCAAACATATAATAATGACATTTATTGATAGCAAATGTATTCATAGCAAAGGAAATCATTTAAAGGTATTGGGAAGTTGCAATTGATGGGTGAGAGAACATACTTCAATATATGATGGAGAGACCATGACTACGTTGGAGCTCATTCGAGTGGTACGTTCCAACAGTAGCGGCAATGGACAGCCGAAAGTGGTCATAATGTGGTTATTTACACTTTTCTAAACTGGATGCAGACAATGCTCACTGAAATAATTGTAAAGCAAAGCTGAATAGGAAAACATCTGGCCTGAGTAAACACCTGGTCAAACAGAACATACAACTACAAGTCAAGGACTGTACTGTGTTTATACTGAGTCTGAAAAAGTTAAACCCTTTGAATTACGAAACTAAGGAATTTTCAGTTAAATAATGAGCTAGTGAGATACGTTTCGTCAGACAACTGGGCTTCTTCACGGTCTTGGTTGATGTCAGCGTAGCATTTTTTGGTTTACCCGAAACCTGAAATATGGTCAGCCCATCCCACTCCCGCCCTGGTGTGACAGTCTGAGCCCCAGAGCTGACATCCTTCACCCTGCGCACAAGACATCGTTACCCCGCTGGAGCCACGCTGCCACCACCACTAGGTTTAGAAGGATATCACTTCCGCTTCCTCCGAGACACACTCAGCATTCTCAGGCTATGGTGATGTGGTGTGTAAAATGTTCTATATATATATAACAATGTTGAAACTTAGAAGTTTTGAGTAGTCTAATTTTTTTTAGTTATTTGGGTTATTATTACCATTGGGTACCAAATTCCAAGAACCAGTTAAAATGTGAACCACACACACACACACACACCTGTGTGTATATTAGGGGTGGAACGGTTCACAAAATCCACGGTTCGGTTCACGGTTTTGTGGTCACAGTTTTCGGTTGGGTTCGCTATTTTTGATTGTCATGTTGATTGACTTTTGTCAGCAACTTTCTTACCGCCGTCATGGTAGGTCACTCTAAATGCAAAGTGGTCCCATACAGCAGACCTAGGCCATCCTGACAATTATTACCCTGTCAATTAAGGACCGACCCAAATATATATATTTTTTCCCTTTTAGTCTGACCGATTTGCCGGTTGTAAACTTGCATTAAGACCATCACCATGACCAAAATTGTACTTTTTTTTTACTGGGTTTTTTAAAAATATAGACCTACCTACAGACCCTTTTATTTTTTTGTTGTTACTGCAAACAGAAATATTTTTAAGGATGGTGCTCTAAAGTGCTGCTGGCGCATCTTCTAACAAGCTAGCAACTTCTGGCTCTTTCCCACTCGCCATGACCACACAATTCTCCACAACAACTGACCCAATACTCTATTTCTATCTGCTACACCCGGCTACACTGCTTCGCTTCTTCTTGTTGTTTACTACTGGTGGTTGGCTTTAGGCGCACTACTATTCTGCAATGTACATGCTTCACCTATGAGAAAAATGAGCATCGCATGAACCGAACGCAACACACGCGAATCGAACCGAGACAGTCGAACCTAACGGTTTGGACGGTTTTCATAAACCGTCCCATCCCTAGTGTATATGTATATATACACACACATTTAAGTGTGTGCCTTTGTGTACCTGGCTCTCGGCAGGCATGTTGTACACCTCCGAGTCTAGCAGCATGGTGCAGGCGCTAAATGGGACCGCCTGATTGGCTATAGTCCTTGCCGCCCGGCAGTGGACTCTCAACATCTCCTGCTCACAGGACACAATCAGCTTTTCCTGGATGAGAAATATAGAGACACAGGGAGGGAGGGAGGGAGGGAAAAACAACAATTCTACATTATTGAAGAAGGGCAAAGAAGAGACCAACTCTATAGTTACACAGATGATGAGGCTTGCTTCATTAGTGGGAAGGAAAGGAGAGATTCAAGCTTTTATGATTGCTCTGCCCTGAAGTGCAGCAAGGAGGCCCTTGGTTAGATTTTGCAATGCAGCCCTGATCCCTCATGAAAAAGAAGTTAAAAACATAGAGCATACTGTGGAGGAAAAGAAGGCGGAAAGAAAGTCTGAAGAAAGAATGAGATGAGGGGAGAAGAGAAAAGAGGAGAGAAAAGGAAAGAGGGAAGAGAGAGGGGGAGAAGAGGACAAAGAGAAGATAGGAGGAAAAGGAGAGAGAAGAGCATAGAAGAGGAGAAAAAAGAAAGGAGCCAAGGATAGGAGAGAGGATGAAGGAGAGGACAGAAGAGAGAGCGAGACTGCTCAGTAGGTGTTTGTTACCCTCTCGATGCTGTGCTGGAGTCTGAGCTTCCCCCTCACTGCCTCCTGCTGTCTGAAGAGCTCCTTCAGGGGTTCCGACAGAGATGGGGGTGGAGCAATCTGGAGGAGAACCACGGCACAGTCACAGAACTGTAGCCAGGTATCTTTAGCTAACTCTGTTAGTCTTGCTCAAGGTCCTATTACACTGAATAGCCCTGATCTAGATCTTACAACACTGTAGCCAGGTTGGTAGCCCTGATCAAGGTCCTCCAGCACAAGTCGCTAGGCAGCTATGACTAAGCCTGCTCTGGCTCCTACAATACTGTTAACCAGTAAACTAGTGATGCTCTAGGTATTACAACACAGTCCAGTTAGCAAGGTAGCTAGACCTGTTAGCCGTGAGACAACCTGGATGTTACAACACTGTACAGTTACACAGTTAGCTACCCCTACTCTGGATGCTACAGTGTTGTACAGCTAGCCAGCCCTTCTAGCCTTCTATTGCGAGCTATTTAGGATAATGTAGTGATTACGATGTTTAATGTCTAATAAAATCACCTTTATGAATAAAAGCTTTTGCTCTATTACTCAACAGTAAACTGAGTTAGTACTGACCACTGGGATGTGCAGCTTGCTCAGGGGCTTGCCGTCCAGCAGGTAGGATCCCGTGTAGGTGACATACTCAGCGTAGCACTGCGGCGCCTGTGGCGTGATGTAGCACAGGATCTTCCTCTTCTCCTCAATCTTCTTTCGGATCTGCAAATACTCGAAGTAGGGGTTGGAACGGTCGCTGTGGTATGGTTCGATGTCATCCAGCTTGATGGCATTAACAATCACTGCCAGCGTCTGCTGGATCATCTCCCTTGTTTGCTGCATGGCTGTGTTAACAAGCTGCACCTGCATCTGCGGCCCTGCCGACCGTGCAAACTTCCTCTTCCTGGGGTGCTGTGTCTGGGAATCTTCATCGTCTGTCGGCAGGGGCCGCCCTTTTGTAGTTTTGCTGAGCACCACGGGAGCAGACACGTGGGCGGGGGGAACCACGACAACAGTGGTGGTTGGTGGTGTCGGTGTTATTGTTGTTGTCACCATGGTGACGGATGCCAACGCAGGAGGCATTTCCTTGGTCTTGTCTGAAGCCGGGGTGGATGGGGCAGAGGTGGGTGTAGGTGTCCTGGCGATGGGGGTCTGGGCAATACTCACCACAGGGTTCATGGCAAGGGCAGCGGTGGTTGTGATTGCGGAGATCAGCACTGTTGGCTGCTGCTGGTGCTGCAGCAGTGAAGCAGACAACACAGAGGAGGGGTTTTGCTTGCTCTGGTTGGCCAGCATCTGGGCACGGTTACGGGTCATCCGCTGAGGGACCTCCTCCACCTTCTTGGGCAGGTCGGTGGACACGGCAGTGAGCGTGACAGTCAGCTTGGACGTGGGCTCCTGGGTGTCTGACAGGTCCACAGTGCTGGAGATGGTCACTGCGACAGGCAGAGGGGGCAGTGGGCTGCATGTTGTCATCCCTAGAAGGGGATCCGGCTCTGGCCGCAGTAGCTCCACCTTGGCAACAGGGAGTGGATCCAATTTGACCTGCAGGGAGTCAGTGAGGGACTGGATGTGCCTGTGGTTGAGGTGCTGCTGTTGGCTGCTGTCCAAATCCACAGAGGAGAACAGCATGGCACCACCCAAGTCTTCCGTCGCCTCATAGAAGTTCTTGGGCTCCAGAACACCGCCCTGTGGGTGGTTCAAGGACAGAGGCACGCTGAGTGGGACGCTCTGGAGCTCAGGCTCCAAGTCCTGCTGGAAGTTTGCATGCGGGGATGGGACGACCAGGTCTTGCACAACAGCCTCCCTCAGCCCAAGAGCTGCTTCTGTGGAGGGGCATGGAGGCACTGGGAGGTCCACCTCAATCAAGGCCGGCTCCTCTCTGTGGGACATGGTGTGTCGGATGTGTGGGCTTTGCACCGTGGTCTTATGCTCAGGTAACTCAGTCTCCTCCGTCTTGTCAGGGAGGGGCAGGTCCGGCAGCGAGAATGGACCCAGGTCATCGAGCTCGTCCACAGCAGCTGGGAAGGGATCCACCCAGGGTACCACCGGCTCAGGGCTTTCAGCTGGAGCAATATGGCTCTCTGACGGGGTGTTGGTGGTGGTTGTGACGATGGGGGCGGGGGTGGGGGGGATGAATCCATGGGAGGGTGGTGGGCTGTTAGACTCGACACAGGATGGCTCAATCTCCATTTGGTGAGTGTCCTCCATGGATGGCTTATTGCACTCTGAGAAGAAGGCCTCCAGCGTTGAGGAGGAGGAAGTGTTCAAATAGTTTGGTTCCGTGTCTAGGGTGGTGTCTGGCCTCTCAGGAGAGGGGATGTCTGCCACTGCTTCCTTCTGTTCGTCAAAGTCATTGTCAGGAACGTAGGTCCTGTAGGCAGCGTAAGGCGGTGTGACGGAGGGGTGGCCGGAGATGTGCTGCATCTCATGGTCGGAGTTGGAGTAGGGGCTGGTGATCTTGGAGACAGCTGCCTCAATCTCCCGGTATGTCCGGTTTGGAGACTTAAGGAGCATCTCGGAGTTCCAGCTCATGGTGTGGTCACAGGAGGACTCGCCCAGCACGGCCGAGGCAAGGGCGTGGTCTAGCGGGTGGTGGACCTCTGGGACCTGGAGATCTGAAGACTCGGCGGTCCAGCTCTTCCTCATGGGGTCCTCGATGTGGGGGGGCAACGCACAGACCTCTGTGGGTTGATCTGGCTCCTCTGCCATGCAGTGGTCCTCTTCTTCTCTGTTGTCTACGTCATCTTCCACCTCTTCCTCCTCTTCATCTTCCTCCTCCTCTTCCTCCACCTCATACTCCTCTTCATCTTCCTCCTCCTCTTCATCATCCACCTCATCAGGCTCCTCTATGACCAAAGGTAGGTAGTCTGTGCCACTAACGGGGTCAGAGGGCACCAAGTCGGGCTCACTTTGGTGAGGCTCGGAGATGTCATCAATGTCCAGCGGTGGCAGTGCAGCGGGCGCCGGGGTCGGCGGGGCGGCAATGTCCAAACAGGGCTCTTGAGGGTCGGGCCGATGCACCGGCGTGGAGGGCTTCAGGAGGAAGCTGTTGTACATGCCGTCTGGGGTGTTCTCTCCGACCTCAGGACCAGAGAGCACTGAGGTGGCGCCAGTCTGGTGGCTTTCCAGGTGTGATGAGTCAACCTGAGGAGATAGCATCCGGATGGGGGAGAAGTAGGGAGGTGACAAGCACTCCAGGCGGTCTAGCGCTGCTTTGTCCTCTCGGAGCTGGGAGGAGGAGGACAGGTCAAACTCAGAGCCTGTGAGGCCGCTGTGCTGTCGGAGGAACTTGTCGGCCTCAACCTTGAACTCCTCCTCTAGGGGGCGCCGGACCTCTGAAGAGGCAGAGCGGCTGACAAGGGGCAGCTGCAGGTTCTTGGCAGGGGTCAAGCAGGTGCCTTCCTGGAAACTATGGGAGTTGGAGTACCTGCTGAAATACAAAGAGAACACCGTCAGACTGGGCAAGTAAAGTAAAGTAACAACACTGATTATTCAAATGATCAATTCTAAGGCCAAATTGACACTGCAAGCCAAAGTGGCCCAAATCGGAAGAAATACATAAAAAAATGTTTTAAAAAGGCCTCAGTTACTTCAATAAACATTGTAACTGATTTTTAAATACCTTTCAAAGAAGGATGGAGAACAGGCATTCATGGACATGGTCATCGCGGAGGAGTTCTGGCAGTCCAGCGTGTCAAACAGGTCTGGGTAATCTTCAGCACTGCAGGACGGTGTCCGTGGCGTCTGCATCACCTCCTCGTAACTGGGACAAGAGATGACAGAGGTCGGCGTGGGGACTCCTGTTGGCCGATTCTGGTCAGGCCTGGGTGAGGCAGGAAGGTTCTCTTTCATCTGGTGGCCTGCCATCCAGTCATTGGAGTTCTGGCGGTCCATAGGCGCAGGCTTATGGTCAGGCGACATAATCTGAGCAGGAAGGCCAACGTCCTTCAGCTTCTTCTCCTTGAGAGCAGACTCCAAGCTGTTGAGCTTCTTGGATGTCAGCTCATTGCGGTTCTTCCTCACTTCCTCTGTGGACTTGGTCCTTTCCTTGAGTTTGGGGTCACCTGATCGGTGCCTGAGCTTCTCCATCTGTTTCATTCTCTCCTTGTGTTTCTTGTGGCGCTCCTCGATTTCCTGGTCCTTGAGACTCAACATCTGGCCAAAGCTGGTGAGGCGGAGATCTCCGTCGACCAGGAGCTTCTCTCGTGGGCGGTGATCCTTCCGCACCACCTCTTTTGTCTGACTCAGCTTCTCGGTTTCATCCTTGATCTTTGACTTTGGGTGTTCCACCCTGCTGCTCTCTTTCTTTATGTCGTATTTGGGACTGTCCTCCTTTGAGCGATCCTTCAGGAAGGTGACCTGTGGACTCTCTTTGGAACTGGACTTGACATCCTCTTTAGAGTGCTTTACAGAGCCAAAGCCCTCAGTGTACTTATGCTTCTCCTCTTTGATCTTGTCCTTGTGTTTGTCCTTTTTCTTCTTGTCCTTCATCTTGTCACTGAGAACACTGCTCATCTTGTCCTTGTCCTTTTTGGACATCTCTTTTTCAAACTCAAGAGTTTTGTCGAATTCGTCCTGGCCATCAGCCTTAGAGCTATATGGGAATGTGTAGGGATCAGCCTCCAGGGGCATGGGCTCCTTCTCAAAGGGCAGGCTCTCCCTGCGACCATAGGAATCCCTGATCTCCTCCGTCTTGTCCCGTCTCTCTCCCTTTTCCTTCTTCACCTTCTCCTTGTCATGGCTTTTTTTGGAGGATGAGGAGGACGAGTGACGGTGCCTTTCCTTCTCCCTGAACTTATCCTGAGGGGTCGATATGGAGAGGGAGTCCCGTCTCTCCTCGGGCACATCTGGCAGGCTGATGGAGGAGTCATAGTAGCTGCTGAGAACGGGCTCATGACCGCGATCCGTGAAGCTGTCACTGGACATGTCGCTGTTCTTGTCATTGGAGTCATCTTTGTAGTCGTTCATGGCTTCCTCCTCCAGTTTCTCCAGGAGTGACTTCTCGTTATCACCACTGCTTTTGGAAGGTTTCCTTTCCTGTTTATCCTTGTGTTTGCTCTTGGTTTTTTCTTCACTGCCGTCCCTCTTGTCCACCAGCTTTTGCTTAATTTTCTTGTCGAGGTTGGACTCCACCAACAACCGGTCCTTCCTCTCCTTGTGCTTCACATCCACAGAGTCCTTCTTGTCCTTGCTATGTTTCTCTAGAGAGCCTTTTCTCTCTTTCTCAAACATCATCTTGTCCTTCTTCTTGTCTTTGTGTTCCTTGTCTTTCGGCTTCTCTGAAGTGTGTTTGCCATCAGCAGAGTATTTTCTGGCCTTTTCAGACATGAAGTGGTCCAGCTCATCCTGGTCGGGCGTGGAATCCTTGCGGTGGGAGTCAGACAGGCCGAGCGAATCGCTCAGTTTGGCCACACTCCCGTTGTAACTGTCCTCCTCGTCGTCGCTTTCATCTGTGAAAATGTCAGCTATCTTGTACCAGGTTTTTTCACGAATCTTCTCAGGCTTCCTCTCCTCTTTCTTGACCTCTAAGAATTCTTTCTCTTTGTCTGCATGCTTGTCCTGAGAGACCTTCTCCTTTTTCTCTTTCGTCTGGTCCGAGGATATCTTACGGTCTTTGTCTTTTCCATGAAAGTCTTTATGTTTGTCTTTGGCTCCTTCCTTCTTATCTTTGGCCCCCCGCTCTGCATCTTTCTCTTTCCCAGGCTTCTCGGTGGAGTTCTTCTCAATCTTCTCCTTGTCCTGGTCCACTCCCCTGTCTTTAGGTTTCTCCTTGTGCTTGTCACCTTTCGTTTTTTCTCTTTTTTCCACACCCTCGCTTCCCTTCTTTTCTTTCTCTTTCCCGGAGTGGTTTCTCTCTCGGACATCAGACGATTTCCCGATGTCTAGGTCCTTGAAGAAGGCATCGCTGCTGTATTCCTCTCGGACTGGATCCTGCTTTATCTTGACCTCCTTTCGTTCCTTTGTGAACTCATACGAGTCCTTGCGGTCGCGGTTGTCGAAAGTGTCCTTCTCTTTTTTCTCTTTATTATCTGCAGACTCTTTGCGCTTCTTCTCTTTCTCCACTGTGTGGCCAGAGCTCAGCTTCTGTTTGTCAGCCCAGTCTTTCTTCTTCTCGCTGGTCTTCTCCACAGACTCTTTGTCCTTCTTCTTGGAGGTGGGCTCTTTCTCTGTTCTCTTTTCGCTGTGGTCAGATTTTTTCTCTTTTACTTTGTCTTTTCGCCTGGTCTCCTCCTTGACTGTCTCCACGATGAGCTTCACGGCGTTGTTGGCTTTGTACTCCTTGTACTCCTTCACAGGAGCATCCCAGCTGTCTTCTCCGTACATCGAGGAGCCGATGGAGAGGTCCGAGCCCCATCTGTCGTGATGATCATCTGAGGCACTTAACTTGGTGTCGTCAAGGCTCAGGAAGCGGTTGTTGACGTCGTAGCTGTCATACTCCGGCTCCTCCTTCAGAGTTTTCTCCTTTTTAGATTTCTCCTTCTCTTCCTTGGTGTTCTTCTCCTTCTCAGCCTTCAGAGGTTTCTCCTCTTTTTGCTCATTCTTCTTGTCTATTTTTGAAGATGATTTGGATTTTTTCTTTTTCTCCTCTTTGTGGGTTTTCTGCTTGTCCTCCTTGGGCTTCTCCTTCTCCTTTAGGCTTCTCTCCTTCTCCGTCTTGGTCAGCTTTTCCCTCTCGTCTTTGCTAACTTTCTCTTTATTCAATTCTTTAGTTTTCTTATTTTTCTCCTCCTTAACAGGTCTCTGCAGCTCTTTCCCAGATGGCCAGTCCTTGTCCTCAGACTTGCTCTTCGAAAGCCTCTCCTCCTTTTTAGAATGGTCTTTTTCGTGTTTTGACAATTTGACCTTGCTTTCCACTGGGGAGTCCGTCTCCACTATTAGCGACTTTTGCCTGGAGTCATCAAAGTCGAAAGAGTAGCTCTTCACAAACTTCTCGTTCATGTCTTGGTTGAGAACCAGGCTGGGGGCCTTTTCTTTCTCCTTGTTTTTGTGCTTGTGCTTCACCTTATGCTTCTTCACAACTTTGCCATCCACGTCCGTTTTAGACACCGCACTGTCGGTGTTGGAGTTCTTGTACACATCTGAGCTCTTCTTATCTATTGTGCCGCTGTGGATGTTGTTTTTCTTCTTGTTCTCTTGCGTCTTCTTCTTCACCTGCTTCAGAGACTCCACGCTGGAGTCTGCAGAGGAGTAGTCCGATTCACTGGTGTGTCTTGTTCTGACAGAGTCAGAGAGGGAGCTGACGTCCGACCAGGGAGGGGACGAGACCATCTTCCAGCCATCTGTCCTCCACTGCTTCGGGTGCTGCTCTGCTAATGAGGGTGCCTGCTTCTGGGAGTTTGGGTTCCCATGGGATGATGAGGAGGCATTGAAGGCAGAAGACTCTTTCAGGCTCATGCTAGCAGAGTCCTTTATACTGTTTGAGCCCTTGTCATCCTCGCTCTCCATGTCCCCGCATTCTGAGTCCGACGTGAACTTGTCACTGACCTTTCCAAAGCGGACCTCTTTGCTGACGTTGTTTTTGGTCTCCTTCTTGCGCTTCTTTTTGACTTTGTTCTTGTCCTTCTGCTGCTTGGAGGTCAGCGCCACAGAGTCCTTTGCCTTGATGTTTGTTGCCGAGGCCGGCTGCCGAGGCGTTGGTGCTGCCGTGAAGCCCAACGTACGGTCATCCTCATCGGAAGTGTTACTGTCAGAAATAATTCTCCGAACAGCTTTCTTTGGTGTGATTTGCGAGTTGCTTTTGGAATACGTTTTGACCACCTCGGTCTTGGGTACAGGTATGAAGCTGTTGGGCTTAGGGGTGGGTTCTTTGCGGAAGTCCTTCTTGAGGAGGTGTTTGTCGTCCACAGGTGGCACACGCTCCTCCTCGTCATCCTCGTCAAACTCATACTCATCTTTGACGGGCGTGATGGCATTGGCCTTGGCTGACTCGGCAAGCTTCCCCTTGAGCTTCACGCCTTTCTCAAACTCTGAGTCTGTGTTGTTACCATCAACCGAGCTGGACGGCGCAAACGACGGGGCGTCCTCCTCCTCTGAAGATTCTGGACATAGAGAGAATAGAGGACAATATTAGCATGAGAGAATAGAAGACAATATTAGCATGAGAGAATAGAAGACAATATTAGCATGAGAGAATAGAAGACAATATTAGCATGAGAGAATAGAAGACAATATTAGCATGAGAGAATAGAAGACAATATTAGCATGAGAGAATAGAAGACAATATTAGCATGAGAGAATAGAAGACAATATTAGCATATGCCGAATACATTCCAGAAAGTGACATTCTAGCTTCACAGAGTAAAAGCCCCACCATGTCTTGCTTTGGCAAAGCCAGATGTAAACTATATAAATCAGCAACACAGTTTAATTGAAAAGGTCTACATCATACAATTTCCTGTGATGCAAGATCTTAACACATGTGGTCATGCCAGTATTCTACCTGTGGATAATAATTACACCATGGATACGTGAAGAGAGAGAGACAGCAGACAAACCTGATGAACTCTCTTCACTGGAGGTGTACGTTCCCTTCCCCAGCAACAGGTTGAGCATGGTGGGAGAGTTGGCCACCTTGAGTGCCGTTTCACCTCGCCGGTTACTCTGCCGTGGGTCTCCACCATACCGCAGGAGGAGCTTCACCACCTGGAACACAACACAGTCAGTAAAAAAGGACAAAGCTCTATAACTAGCTGGTCATATACCAATACATACAATACCTAACATGGTTGTATGTGACAGAATGTAGATATTATATAAGGCAAGGCTGTAAGCATAGTTAAATGTCTCAGGGGAACAAAGGTGACACAGTTTGTCATGTTGATTTTCACTGAAACTACATGATCATCAGTAAGCTGGAGGTTTTCCGCCTCACCTTGAAGTGTCCGTTATTGGACGCATCATGTAGCGGGGTGTCGTCGTCCAGACCCTTGGTGTTGACCTCTGCCCCCGCAGCCAGCAGCTGCTTGGCTACATCGTAGTAACCACGGTTACAGGCCTCATGCAGCGCAGTCCAGCCTGGACACAGCAACCATCACACAGGTTGTTACATCTGACCAAGAGTCAGCTCATTCTATTTTCAACATAAGAGGTTGGTGATTTTCAGTTTGTAGCTGCTAAATTGATTTTGTTGTGTTTTGTTTATTGTATTATTGTGTTTTTTCTTAGTGCTCCCACAAACGCTTATCAAATCTTTAAAACATCCCTGGAGATATCCCCTATTACAATTTGTTACATCCGACCAATGTCAAAAGAGTGACTTGAAACTCTTTTGACTAATTATGCAACTCATAATGTACATTTGTTATATAATGAAAATGAACACTTGACTTGTTAAAGTGATGTCAGCTTGTGCTTCACACCTCACACCTGGATATCAATTCCAATGAGATCCGTTCTATCTGGATATCACTAAGCATTACGCTTACCTGGATCTCATTGGAATGCCGATGCGTTTATCAGTAAGAGTGACATCTCAGCAGATAGTCTACCTATGAATCACTCTGACTCCTCACCTGCAAAGTCTTTTACATTCACGTCGGCCCCCTCGCTAATGAGCTCCTTGATGCGGCGTGCCTCGCCGCGGATCGCCGCTCGGTGGAGTCGCGTCTCGCCCCGCTCATTGCGCTTGTTCACCTTGTCTTTGGTTTTCGATGCCGAGTTTGGCGTTCCCTTCTGGCCTAGGCTCGACTGTGACTGGTGCTTTGGTGTCGTGTCTGCAAACAGGAAATAAAAAAAAGTTGAGTACGTTGGTGTGGCCGTAGCTAAAACCACAATTGAAATTCAAACTATTCAATTCAATTCAAGCTAGTGCGAGTGTCTGATCCCTCTAATTGCCAGTAGAGGGTAGTCTTGCATACCCTTAAGCAGGTGGTGTGTTGTTTACATGGGGAGACTGGCTGAGCTGGTTTGATCACATTTACAAGATTAAAAACCAAGCTCTTGGCGTGTTTGTATCTGTTTGTATCTGTCTGTTGACCTATGGTTTCCAAGTGCTAAAACGCACACGCTTAACCTGAACTACCCAAGTCTTCTGGGAAGGGGAGAGTGAGCGAGAGAGTTAGCATATGGTCACTCACAAGGTTTTTTGAGAATAAACACATCCCAGCATAATGCAGCCTTTGTAGCCAAGTGGTGGCACGCTAGCTAGCTAGCTAGTCAGTGTCATTTGTGGTTTAGGGAGGGAAGGGGGTTGTAGTCAGAAGACAACCAGTATGAGAGAGAGCGCGAGAGAAAAGTTAAGAACTAGGACTGCAAGCAGTTACAAAAGGTATTCACAGCCCCCACCCCAACTGCCCTTTTCACGAGGGCAAATCCTTTTACTCCCCAAAAGAAACACGCACACACAGATACACTCACAAAGACACATACACCCACACAGACAATGGTTTAATAGTAGCTACCATATATGTGTGACTTTGCACCCTCTATAGGCGAAGTGGCACATTATGCTAAGATGAAATACTTATATTGACACTGTGACGTCATGGAATGAGATATACAAGTTTGAAGTTCTTGCTACCTTCTGAAGAGAGTGGCGGTTGATAGAATAATGTTAGCTAATTACCATATATTATATTTGCCATACCTCAATGGAGCAATCTGTTATAATCAAAAATCCCTTTTAAATTTAAGATTAGACATGTCCATAAATCATGGACCCATGAACCCCAAACCCTGTGTCATTTGGGCCAGTGGTTATGTAGAAGAAAAGTCTTTTTGAAATATCACTGTACAGATAATCTATCCAGGCGGACATTATGGGTCCAAGAGGCAAAAACATTTTTGTCAATGAGGGATTGTTTAACTCTGACAATTTATAGCACCACTTATGGGCTAAATCGCCCCCCAATTTTTGGAGACCTGCTAATCGGGAATATGCATATATAATGGCCAAATGAGAACTTGAACACTTTTCACCAGGCAACTGCTGAGATATGGGCGTTTCCATTCTGGAATAATAATTATATTCATAATTATAACAGTATATAATTCGTACAGAAACAACAGATATTCACAATGTGAAATATTATCTAAAGCAGACATCATCAATAGGTTTTCACATTGTAACTGTGATACCTAATGTATGAGAATATAAGTTACTAACGAGTGGGAGGATAGGAAAACAGATTAGGTGAAAGAAAGGCACATTCGTCAAAAATAGTCGAATCCAGATGTAAACATATAGACAGACACCCTAAGTATATGTAAAATATACACACACAGTGATCCACACACAGACACAGAGCAATCCACTCAAATCCACAACGCCTACATACAAATACACCCCCTCCCAGAGACACACACACACAACTCCCTGTGAGTGGCCAGGGGACGATGGATGCATGTTAAGCAGGCACCTGGACTGTTGACGGACTCTTCGGCCGTCATTTGCATGAGCAGAGCCACCTGCTGGCGCTCGGAGAGGGGGTAGCCGGCCCGGATGCCCGGCATGCCCATCCCAAAGGGCAGGCCCGCCTTCCGTGTGCTGCTGGGCTCCTTCTTAATGCGCTTCCTCTCTGGACCCTGTTTCTCTGTGAGGGGAAAACAGGGGGAAGAGCAAATGAGAAGGGGCAGGAGACGAGTATACAGAATACAGAAAGGGATTGATGGAGTAAGACGGGGAGAGAGATGAGTCGAGACGGTAGAAAAAAATGTACACATTGCAAACAAACAGCTGACATTTAGCAATTTTCATTTACAATTGATTACATAGATTCTTAACATTCTTTTCACAAATCAAATTACTTATTTAAGTATCCAGACTAAGCAATACCTTTTAATGTCAGATCAGGTTATAATGCATCCAGAGACATCAGCTAAACATGTTAATCCATTGTGTGTGTGATAAACCAGACCACTGCACCGTAGTGACAACTTCCCAACTCCCAAACTAGATCAATACAACTTCATCAATACCATTACAGCTCATCAGACACCTGTTCATGCAGCATCCCTTCAGAGCGCTCTGTGTCTCATACATTGGACACACACACTATGTTACTTGGACACACACACTGCTGTCTGGTCCAGAAATGCAAACACTGCTGTTTTATTGGTCCATAGCAGGACAGAGATGATGTAACCATGTGACTACCCATTATGCTCTGAGCCACAACAAGACCTCAGTGGACGTACAGGTTACGGGGACAGATAGAGAAGTCAGAAACCTGTAGAAGGGATAGATTAACACATAAAACACATACAATGAAACCAAAAAAAGAAAGGTGGTAGAGAAGTGGGGTGTGGTTAAAAGTGAGAAGAGAGGAGGACAGAGAGAAAGACAGCAGGTGTGGCGGTGGAGCAGTTATTACAACAATAATTGGTGGGTGTTTCAACTGATCAGGTCTTGGCCAAGGTCGTCCACCTGCTGTAAACGTTGTGTGACCTGACAACAGCCGCTCGTCGTCCTTAAACACGCCCAGACCCTACTTTCAGTGGGGGCAGCGTACCAAACCATGCACCTAGCATGGAACTCTTGGTAACCCCGTGTGTACAAAGGATAGCAAAGGAATATTCTTTTAGCCCTACATGCAACACTCCCACAACAACCCTATATTATCACACAACAGAAACGTATACAAGCTGAAAACAGACAGGCAAACAGTTGCAGTTGAGATGCTCAAACCCTGGCAGACTGACACAAGAGTGCACACAAGAGTCTGCATGTACAGCACTATGTTAGCCGCACTAGCAACACAAGCAGTGCCACTCAAGGTCACAAAAAACCCCAACACAAATCAATGGAAGAGGTAGGAAATGTATATAATGAGTCATGCTTCCGTTGGCAACAGACTTGAGTACACACAATGAGTGTGTACAGTCAGAATGGTGGGAATGAACTTCCACATACATCTGCAAACATTTACAGCTAATTCTCTCTCTCCCCCTCCCTCCCTCATAGTTAAGCTACTCGCTGGCATTTGCCATTTAGACACATTCCTCCAGCAAGACTCAGACAGCAGGAACCACAGAAACAGTCCAAATGTGTTTTTTTTTTTGCAGATTGCAGAAGTTACTCGGCTAGCTATTCCAGGCTAAGTTTACAAGGCTGGGCACCAGACGCAGGGAAATAAGGCCGCTTCTCCCCAATCGCAGAGCACTGCTATGAAAACAACATGCTCGGCTACTGCGCTAACCAGACTTGGCTACAGCAGGGACAAACAAAACGATGCTTATTGCTTGTGGAACAGTCAAAAAGCTATTCATCCGAAACAAGGTAGCTGTGTAGACCAACCTAAATGCTGGTTATTGGTATGACACCATCTTATGTGGACTAGTCTAAATGCTAGTTATTGATATGCATCAAGCTAATGTGGACAAGTCTAAATGCTGGATATTGATATGGATTAAGAAAGTTCTGCACTAGTAGGTTATTGACATATCAGACATGGCAATGGAGGTGTGCTTGTGTTCTTTCATCCTGCTTTGTTAATCATAGTATATAATGACCCATATTATCATAGTATATAATAACCCATATTATCTCTGTATACATGTCTCTTTAGCCAAAATGTACAGTAGTGGTGTGCATGGAGGGCAGCCAGGCAGGGCATGAGCCACTATTTTCACACATTACAAAGAGACTATAAGATTATTTAACCTCCCTTGTGTTGAGATTAACTCCATGATGACCATGGAAACTGTGTGCGATGCATGCTAACCCTCATACTCAAAGCTCTACACAAGCGACCCATACATGCAAGGCACACATTCCCTGCTGTCATTCAGGTAGACACATGGTCTGACAAGACAGGAATAATTACGGATGGTGTGCCTGCATGGGTGGAATGTCTGCGCAGAGCTTACGGAATGGTGCTCTATATCCCAGCAGAAACATTTCACTTCCAGATGGACCTGAAACTTTATCCGCCCGGGCGGCTTTCAACTGCTCTGACAGCATAACAGAGGGAAAGCCAGTGAGCCAGCCAGGCCGGTCATGCCAAGAATAGACTGGCAACCTGAGACCGGGCTGGAGGGAGCACAAAAAACAACAGCACTGGCCTTTTTTCTATGTAGCCAGCTAACCGTTCTATTGTGTGGCTAGAGCCCAATCCAAAGGAATGGCTGGGCTTAGCCAAACTAGCACAGCCAAACGACCCAACCAGGTATGTCTACAGAGGGGATGGATGGAAAGAGCAAGAGAGAAATGCGGGAGAGGGAGAGAGATCAAGACAGAGCGAAGGGGAGAGAGGGAGAGAGAGAGAGAGAGAGAGAGAGAGCCCACCGACACACCACAAAAACAAAACAAACCCCTGCACAAACAGGAAGTGAGAGCCCGAGAGACAGGAAGTAGCCCACAGGATGCATGCTTCTGCTGTTTCTTCCATGCCGAGCATTCAAAACAAAGCCTCAGGTTTTCTTAAGAGCATCAGAAAGAAACTCCTTATTTTGCCCATTGACTAATAAAACATTCCATTCAGAAAAATAGCAGTAGGACTTTGTAACTGCTTGCAGTCCTAGTTCTTAACTTTTCTCTCGCGCTCTCTCTCATACTGGTTGTCTTCTGACTACAACCCCCTTCCCTACCTAATTAGGACTGGTTTAGGTCTGAGAAAAACATTACAATTTTACATGCTACTTGGCTATGACAACCTATAGGTGCTTTACTATCTCAATTTTAAATAAACAATCATTGTTTATACTTGTAAAGGCAATAAAAAATGTAAAATATAGTTGCAAGCAATGACAACAGGGTCCTACATGGTATATCTGACAATAGGTCCAATTCAAACAGATCCCTGAACCACATGCTGAGGCACATACAAGTATCAACCCGCTGGGCAGAACAGACTATACAACAAATGGTGAGCATGGCAAGTATCAGAAAATGACCTTGGTATGCCATAGAAGCGGGTTTACTGTACAGTATGTTAAATCAACAGAGTACATACTTGTAAAGGCAATATTAAACGTTAAAATAACAAAGTTGCTCTGGAAGTCCAAGACAGTGGAGACTAGATAGGGAGTCAGCTCACTAGAACATTTTCTCTCCAATGTTTAAGAGTTCAGGAATAACTTTGCTGCTGAAATGTGAGTGGAAGGGGACATTGTATCACAGTAAAAAACTAATTCAGGTGACAAAATGCAGAAGCAGTAACCTTGAATTGGGCTCTATATGAAGTATTTCATTAGTTCTTTGTTTTTCTGAATTTGTTGCAAATATATTGTTGTGTTTTCGTGAATGAAAAGAATCTCAGTAGGGATATGGCCGATGTAAACATGTTAGAAGTCAAGTTTTTGACTCGAGTAGCCGACAATGGGAAATCAATGATTGCAGATTGTTTGTCTACGTTCTACTGTCATCATCACATTGCACACTGAATCCAAAATTTTGGCACGCAGATTTGAAAGGGACAGTGGTCCTTCAAATCTGCTTCTTTGTCATGCATTGTTAGTTGGAGAGAAAATGTATATTTTGTTTAGTTTCTCCTCTCTCCTCCAGCTCATATTGGCAGAGAGAGCGCTGATAGGCAACAGGGAAATTCTGATACAAAGATGATGTGTGGATCTAGATGTACAATGTGTGTGCAGTCTTATCTGCAGCGCAGTATGCAAGCTGGAAATCTCCAACACAAGGCGTGGGCCAAAGGTCAGCGCCAATAAATGTCTCTCCTGGTACCCATCAATCACTCCACACAGCTCAGGCTGATCTCCCAGTCAGCCGATACGCCACACAGGACCACCACACACGCTGAGCCTCTAGAACACGCAGAAGACATGACGGGGGGCCTGCATGTGCTAAGGCAGGTGATGGAGGCGTGGAAACAGTGGGCTAAGCATCGCAGCGATGAAAGATGGAGTGCTACTATCAGTAAGGTGGGTGGGTACACATGAAGATGAGAGCACATTGAGGGAAGACATCGGTCCTCAGACAGGGGGACTGCTGCCTGTGTGTGATCTAGAGTATTTCCAAACCTTGATCCTGGGGACCCAGTTTTGAAAATGACAAACCATCATGACCCAATTCACAATAGGTTTTGCAACCACAGCATAATTCCACACAAATTAAAGTTTGTGATCATTATCACTTACATTTCTCCATCACTTCATATAAGGCCTATTGAATTAGTCAATCAGGCATTTCAAAGAGACATTTGTTCAATAACGTCATGTTATGCACTTGTTATTAACCCCCTCCTTTCAAATCAAGAACGATCCCCCGCCCTTCATGGGGCTGGTGGAGATGAAGCTGCAGGACCCCATTGTGCGCCTAACCAAGGGTCTCATGCCCGCTTCCTCCTGGTTCCCAAGTAGTCAGGGAAATGAGACCCATTCTCCATCTTTGCATTTTCGACAAGTCAGTTGCTATGAGTACATTCTGAATACTTACTATCAGAGAATTAGTCCAATGTCTTAAGGGCTGGCAATTCTTGGATCTCAATGATGCTTACATCCATCACATCCCTATTGCCATTAATAATTTTTATGGCTGTGGTGCACGAATACCAGTGCCTGCCATTAGCTGACTCTCTTTTCTCCTCTTCTCCCGTTCAGGCATCAAGGAAATTGTTCTATTTCTATACTTACTAGATTCTTATATTTATCTGGACAACAAATTCTGAGCCAATCAGAAGAAACAACGCGAAAAGAGAAAAGCATGGTGGTAATAAATCACCTATACCTCTTGGGATTTTACCATCACTCTGAAAAGAGCTCTCGGCTTTCCAGCAATCTACTGGTGTACTTGGGACTTAGTCTTGACACTATGACAGCAAAACTCTGACCTTCATGGTGTGATACTGCCCCCTTACCCAGATTCACGCTTGCTTGAGTGACGACACTATCCATAATGCACATTTTGAGGCTGATGGCAGCTGCCCACCGGGTCTGCTCTTTACGTTTAAACTACAGCAATGCTTTGCTCACAAGCGGTTGGATACCAGGCGATCTTCACAGATGCCTCGTTGAAGGTTATCACATGTCTCCCCCACTCTCTCTCCTACTTCGGAGGTGGGTTGCAGGGGTTACCATCTTTGATTGTGGTTCCCAAAGCTAGCTTGTTCACAGCACCGTGGCCAGCACCGGTCAGTTCTGATCTGTTGGACAGTTGGTTTTTCTCCTGAGAGGTTGATACTGCAGGGCAGTGGATAGCTGAGGCAATTATAAGCACTATTCTGAAATCCCGGGCGTCTTCCAACTCCATCTACACAGTAAAGTAGGCTGCTTTCTCCAAATGATGGGACAAGGAATCATGTTCTCCCATTGCATTATGAGGTGGGAAACAGGCAGTGTCTTCCAGTCCCATAGGAGAAGGGTTGAGCTTTTATCAACTGTAAAAGTCTATGCGGCAGCCATGTTTACTGGCCACGTAGATTGTGATTGTAAAACGGTTTTCTTTTGCTAGAGGAGTGAAACTGGTTTCCGGCCTGATGGCACCACGCTGGGATCTTCCCACCATTTTGCGTGGGTAACCAGGGACCCTTCAGAGCCTCTGGTGAACCCATGTTCAGGGGCTTCTGGAGGGATACAACTAGTAGCTCGTCACTTCGAATTCACATGTGGGGAGGAGGACGGGCTGTCCACTAAAACATGAGATTCTCTTGTGTGTCTGATTATTAGATATTATTTCTTGGCTTGGCTTTATATATATATACATACACACACATTCACACACACACACACACACAAAGACAAGCAGAAAGTAAATCAATTTTATTCAGAAGTGTTTAAAGCGAATATACTATTTTGTGTGGTTATGCTCATGCAGTTGACAGCTGAAAAACGTATGTATGTAATGTTTTATTACACAATAAAAATTGAAGCGCAGTCATTTATTTAGCGATTGAAAGACAAACATATTGATCGCAGAGGACAAACAGTTGCAATAAATAATTTAATGGGAAAAATTATCAAGTACTCTACATGTATATTTTCATTTTGCAACGACTGACAGAAATGTGGGCTTTGCTTGTTGCAAGAGAATAGAGGCCCATTACCCAGAATCCTTGTACCATTTATATGCTTTTATAGCAAAGATTTCCTCAATGGCTTAGTTTGTTGGTAGGATTTGTATTTTGTGAGTCAATGTTTGTAAGTCTTGCAAACTCTTTTTTACTTTAATTCTTGTCGACATCAATTTAAAATTAAAGTGGGCTGGGATATAGTTTAGGCCTTGGGATATTTGGATTGGGTGCAAAAGGAAACCAGATCCACTTGTTTTCTAATAATCGGTCGTCCCTGCAGTATGGGACAGTTTTGTGGCAGTATATGTGGGGAAATTATAATCCATGATAGTCAGTACGTTCTTTTTTTTTTGCTAGCCAGCCAAAGACCATTTTTATCCATTGGACTGACTATAATCAGTGCTTGGTTTGCTTCCAGTGGGTCTACATCATACTGCCATCTGCTGGCCAAGAGACCAATTGCACCCAATTATATTCTATACTATATTCTATGCTTTGTCAATTAACTCTTTGGTGGTCGGGATCATGCTTACACATTAGACTAACAGAAATTTAACCTCACACTGCATCTTGCATTGGAAGATGCATCAATGTATATAAGTCACATATCAGATCAGAGGTGTAAGTCAATGTTGCCTATTAGGCCTACTGAGTTTTGTTTCTATTATGGCACAGATAGAAGGGTAGTGTTATTCATTTGAGCGAATAGACAAGAAAAGGCCGACATTGTTTTATGAGAGGAGGTGGAATATAATAATAACCATGACATCAACCTTTTTAATTATATCATTATTTATATGAAAGAAAAAATAATAATGAATCACACAGTTGAGAACTCGCGCTTATGGCGATGTGTATCGAACACAATAACATAAACAATGGGTACCTTTATATGGCTATAGTGTAACATTTGAGAGACATTTGTTTGAAGGACAAGTTAAAACTGATATTATAATTATATGAATGCAGTTGAGAACTCTGAATGCATGGAGATATGTGCCGATATATTTTGATTGTTTCAGACAGATGGAACCCACACAATTATGTCCATGAGGATTAAGGCAGTTTAACATTCAATATTCTCAGTTTTTTGCTTCCAAATCTAAATAGCTCATCGACAGCCGTTGTTTCTCAGTTTAGTCTTGTTAACTCATTGGACAATGTTTCACATACATTTCCCAGAGTGCCACACAATCTCCTCGATAATGGGAAAAAACTGTTGAATATCAATATCAGTGATCACAGTGTGAAATACTGTCCAATGTACATCAGTACATCATTAGAAGATAATTTATCTGAAATAAATCTGTCCTTAAGCAGTTTTGTTTTGTAAGCCAATGTCATCAAAATAAATCCTTGTGGTGAACTTCCTTCTTAACCTTCATTAACCTATTTAATTACATATTTATTATAGGAATGAACAAAGAATAACAAGCTGTTGAGATACTCTACATGTATGGTGATACAAGGTGAGGGGATTGCTTGCAGCAAAGCCCTTCTATTCTAAACCGCAGGCTTCCTCATGGCATTTGTGAGCATTTAATCTCGCGTGACTTTTTATCTGTTACAAGAAATGGTGTGACAATCCATGCTATGTGTTAAAATAATACAATATGCTTTTTTTTCCAGGGTGGGGTGGTGGATAGTGAGAAATTGCCAAACCGTGGGATACGTTGTTTGTTCATTGCAGTAAGAACAGGTTGAGTGCAGCTGTACACAAATTCAAACCTCATCAATCAATGTGTTAATCAGGTCTATTCCAAGTAATATAATATTCAACTGTGCATATTGTTTTCTGCTTTTCACTAAACATCAGCAAACACACTAACACCACACTCTCAATGTACTGCATCATCACACTAAAAACACACTGTTACACAATCAAACACATCACACCGACAGCACACGATGAAACCACACACACAGCTCATAAGACTCTTACACAAAGGAATACTGCAAAACCTCACACCCGAGGAGACCCATCCAATCCAAACTGACACTGGCAGGTTAGCAGCCCTGCTAGCTAAACTTGACATAGGGGCCTGTGAACCGCCAAGCACTCCCACACAGACAATCAGAAAGGCCCACGTCTGCAAGGCACACACAGAGCAGGCCTTTGTAGTCCATATGCACCCGTCTACAGACCACTACTCATAGTCAGCAAGCACAGAGTTTGTACTGATTCTTATGACGGAACAAAAGCTAGCAATCAAGCAAGAACAATCTGATCAGAGGACAGGTGTGTCTCCGGATGAAGAAACCTTACTTCAGACAGCTGTGGTCAGTCCAAACTATCTCCACCATCTCCTTCATGGTTTGTGAGGCTGAGAGTCCATGTGGAGCTCCTCTACCCTCTCCCTCACACGGTTTAATGATAAAACTCAATTTATCTTCCCTCACCCTTCTCATCAACACATCAGATAACGTATGTCTACTTCCTGTCACATTGAGACCCCCCCCCCCCCACACACAACACTATGTGGTATTCCACATAGACCTTTAAAAACATTAGGAAAAACATTAGGTACAGTGAATTAGATTGTTTTGACGATAGTTACTCAGTCGGCAAGACATTAATAAGAAGGGTAGATAATGTTTAAGCCAGGGTGTCCTCAGCTGAAAGGGTTGACAGGGAACCACACAAGCCATAATAAAGTCAAAATATTTGGGTCATGTCCGCGCTTTCTTACCAGAGTCCGAGTCCTTCTGGTCTCCATTGGTTCCAACGGTGAATGGGAGCCTCCTCTTTGGGGCTTTTTCTTTCACCCCATCACCACGGTCCACCTTGGGTGTCTTGATTGACAATGTCTTTTCTTTATCCTACAGTACAGGAGAACAAGCATTAAATAAACCTAGATCAAGACGGCAACAACAATTACTCAAAACTGAGTTCTTCTGGGAAAAGAGTGGGGCAACCAAAAGCATGCTGGGAGAAAAGGGTTAAGATAGCTTACATATTAGTTTTTTCTTTACATCTTTAAAAGCATGTGAAACCTTTCCATGGAATTTCCAGCTGGATTCTGGTGACTGAATACGGGGAAACTTGAGCTAGGTCATCTTGCTAGCCTAGCTAGCTCCATGCTATAGTAACGGCCTGTCAGGATATTTCCATTTTCTTCTTCTGATTCTTTGACTGGCAGCACAGCTCAACTCAAAGAGCTTGTTGAGTGGTCGTTTTGTTATTTGTATGAAACCTCAGGGCAACATTTTCATAAAGTCACACATACGAACATGGAAAACTTATTTCTGCCACTCGGGGTCTCTCAATCAAAACATAACAAAATATGTAGTTTGGTGAAGTTGGGAAGTAGCGTCGTAGTTATGGTCTTCACCACCAGTGTTGCTGAAAATATGTAAGGTACTTGCTAACTTACCATTAGATGAGTCAACTACCCATACAGCTGTAGCTAACATTATGTAGCAAATTCACTTATGGGGTAGCCAAGTGCTGTTACAGTGGTCATAGCACTCATAGCACTCAAGTCATAGCAGTACATCTAGTAGTAGCACTGCAGTCAAAGTACCACATCTTTGTAAGATAAATCAATATTGAAATATATAATTAAATTGGGATTACCGGGATCTACTGCCTGTCGACCAGGCGACCACCCACAATGCCTTGCAAATTCCATTTTTTGTTGTGTTTGTCGACTCTTTCCCATGTTTCCCAGGATGTAAGGGGATAAACTGAAGGATGCCACTGACAGGCGATCAAATGAAATGTATTGTTACCTTGAATAAAACTTGGGATTTCTCTTGGATTGAATGTTGTTGGAAACATTTGGGATAATGATCTCTGAAACCTCCTTGCTACTTTTTTTTTTTTTTAAATCAAGCTCAAGCTTCAAGTCAACCCCTTCACTCAGGGGTGTATATAATGTACTAATATTTCTTCCAACCTATCCTAAGCAATCTAGAAGCTAACAAGAACTAAGCAGACAGCAGCAAACCGAAATTTGTCAAATCCACAGTAAAAGTCAAACAAACAAAAGTCCTTTCCTGACCCACTTCCAGTATGTTGACCCATTAGGTCAACGTACAGCTTTAATAATGGTATGTTTACCCTCATGCTCTTATTCCCTACCTTCATGCTCTTATTTGTTGTATGGCTTGGCACTTTAATCACTCTTTGTAATTTGGCACTTAGTCAGAGATGTTGTATACTAGCAATGGTTAACCTAGCAATTGAAATGCTTGAAACTTGTTCTGGTGACTTTCTTACTGTATTAGTAGCAATGAAATGTTTCACCTTCTTATGACAAATGAACTCTTTGTAAGTGGCTTTGGATAAAAGTGTCTGCTAAATGCCCTAAATGTAAATGTAAATGTTTTCATAACAATCCAACAATAAACAAAATAACAAATCAACTTGAGCATCACCAGTATGTCCACCCAGTGTTATTTCAGAGTGTCCAATGCATAGACTGAACATGGACCTGTTTTATATATCATACATAAAACAGGCCTTGATGGTGGTGCAGCCAGCACTGCTGCACGCGTGAGAAAAGCAATACTGTCAGGTTTCTCCAAGGCTGCAGGGAAGATGTGGAATACATGCAGATATAAGAACGCAGATACCATGGGATGCTGCTACTCCCTATACATCTGCCTCTTCAATGTGTAAAAATACTCCTTCCCGGCCTCATTGTCTATTATATGTGGCCAGCTGTATAAGCCCCTCCCCCTGCCACACCCCAGACACAGGACTATGATGTCATTCTACACTAGTAAGACCGTGTCAGCTACACACACAGTCTCTCACTCACTTCACCCTTTTCTCCCACTCTTTGAAGTACAGATTTTAAATAGACACAATTGCTACATTACCGCCACAAGCAGTGACTTTTTATACTCCACAGTAAACCATTTCATATCGGACCAGTAAAATTGTATTTGTTAGGATTATCTTTTCTATTACGATGTGACTCAGTAGAAATTAATTGGGTTTATTTTTGGAGCTCTGAATTAGAAATGAAGTTTTGAGATAAATGAAAAGAGACTATGAGAAATCTCTCTCTCTCTCTCTCTTTCTCTGATGCAATCCTGTGCACAGGGTTGTACATCCACCTCTACACCTTGTTTCTGTTCCCAGCAGAGTAGCTGTTAGTCCATATTCTAGTTGTTATACAGGTCCTTAGCCCGGCTGCTTGCCAAGTCCTTTGTCTGGCAGTTATGCATTTCCTTAGCCTAGCTGTTACCCAAGTCCTCAGCCTAGTTGTTGGCCAATTCCTTTAGCTAGCTGTTAGCCAAGGAATTAGACCTTGCATAGCATTGTCTGTGAATTGCTGGCCTGAGGTTAAGCCTAGCAGCATAGCATCAAAAAGCACTTCTGTCATAATCTGAGCACACATACAGATGAATTTTCAGATTGCTCATGTCAACAGCAATTAGGAGGAACATCAAATACATCTGCAATAATCTGCTATATAATGGAAAACCAGGATATATTGAAAGCTATATGCACACAAACCCGTATATTATCAAGAGAAACTATATTTTTATATCCATTAACCATCTAGGCTATTTACATCAAAGCACATGAAGTGCACATGTGTGTATATGCAGTCGTAATTTACTCACAATGCATGAGTACATGGAACAGGTAAAACAACAACAGACAGACGATCAATACAAAGGCCTTCTGGTGAACCAGCACCAGAAGGCCAGAAACCATTAGCTGTGACGCTAATGTACACATCCACATACCAGCAGCGAGGTGGAAAGGGTTTCAATGTCAGCCTGATGGCATACATAATGCTGGTAGAGTTTGAGTGGGTTCACTACATAAAGAGTATAGAGTACATAGTGATGAAGACGAGGCTACAGCACTAGCTTTCAGCATTACAGACAGACAGATGAAGAAAGGATCAACACAGCCAAACTTGCCGCTTTATATAGAGCATTGTGTGTGTGTCTGTGTGTGTGTAGATGTGAATGTTCACATCACAATGTGTGAACACGGATGTGCACTAGGGTTGGGTACCCAATTCTGTACTCTAATGATACCGACAAAATTGTCAGTACTACCGAGTACCTATCCAAGTTAAACACCTGATCAATCACAACATATATCTAAAACAATAATAATAATAATATAATAATCTGTGGGAGATGAAACTAAGGAATTGACAACTTCAACTACATTTTCAGGTAAAATAATGAGCTAGTTGGATAAGTTGTTGTCATAGATAACTGGCCAATGTGGTGGTTGATGTTAGCTTAGCATTACGGGGTATTTTCAAAACCGTATAACTTTGCTAGGCGTAATACATTTTTTAAAATTAAAAAAATATTGTTGTAGTTTCAATTATCGACAGGGATTAGCTTGTCAGTCATGTTGTTTACACTCTTGATTTCATTGACCAGTCAGCCATCCCCGCCCTCACCCTGCCCTTGTGTGCAGGCTGAGCCCCAGAGGTTACATCCTTCACCCTGGCACAGTTGTTACCCTGCCGGTAACTCTCCACCACCACTACTAGATTTTGGGAAGGATATCACGTGTGCTTCCTTCGAGGTGATGGGCTTGGGGTTGTAGGGAGGGGTTTCATTTTGTGTGGTGTGTAAATTGTTCAACATGAATAACAATGTTGAAATTTAGAGTGTGTGTGCGGTACTCAACACTAGTATGTACATGTATGGGTGTCACCATAAGTGTGGGTACATTTGGGGGGGGTGTATGTGTATTACCTTTTTCCCAGGCTGTTTTTCCACCATGTCGGTGTTGAGTGGGAAGGGATCATGTGGCGGCGGTTTTGAACCCCCAGCTTTGGGCATCGTTCAGCTCTCCCCGCGCCAAACTTCATTCACGCAGCCATGGCATCGTCATCAACCGTCTGCAGCAGACACAGACAGCCAGAGAGTTAGCAGATGGTCACTCACAACGTTTTTTGATAAAACACACATCCCAGCATAATGCAGCCTTTAACAAGTGGTGGCACGCTAGCTAGCTAGCTAGTCAGTGTCATTTGTGGGTTAGGCAGGGGAGGGGTTTGTAGTCAGAAGACAACCAGTATGCAAAGGGGTTCAGGGTAAACACAAAGATGGGCTATGTGCCTTATTCACCTAGAGGCCAAATTGGTTCTAAACCTGAGCTGACTGAGGTAATTAACTACAGAATTCCACATTTAGTTCCTCCAGCCAGCTAGCGTGTAGAGCCAAGATGGCTGTGAGGTGAAAAGTGAAAAGCAGTCACCAAATCATAGCACACATACGATATATAGCAATCATAACATTGAATTTTTTTGCAGGCGTTGAAGGCGGTACAGTAGTTAACATTGAGACAGCTTGTTGGGCCAGATTGTAAAAGGAGAATATTTCAGTGAAAGGTTCTGTCTTGGATGTCTTGTTATTCCAATGCATTAGGTGGTGCTTTACGGCACCAGGTGGCTACTGGCTAGTAAGGCAGTTGAAATGAGTTGAAAGGTATACAAATGTCTCCATCTGCGTTCTTGTGTCACTCAGTTAATTACTAGTGTATCATTATATTATCTTATATGTCAAACATAATATAAATTGGTGACAACTGTACAACATGAAAAAAGGCACATGTCTAGCTCATCAAATTCAAGTTCAGAGTTACAGCTAGGAGAGTTAGCAGGAAAGCCAGCATGGTAAGCACAACCAGTGTTACTTAGCATTGTGGGTACAAGAGTGTATGGACTGCTGCAGAGTTTAATTACACAAGCATAGCCCAGAGCAATGCATTTTCAGCACATTGTGGCTAAACTGAGGGCCCATTTCTCTCAAAAACCAATCATAGCGGAGAGATTTTACTTTCATAAACAGAACCAGAAAGAAGGGAGACAGTTAGGCACATTACGTACACAGCATTCAAGAGACAACATTGTGATTTCAGGGCATATCTGGACGATGAACTTTGGAACAAATTGGTTTGTGGAATAAAGAGTGAAGCTACCCAGAAACAGTTATTGACCAGGCAGCTCTCACCTTTTACAAAGCAGTGGCAATAGCCGTATCAGTGGACAGTAGCAAGAGAAGCCAAGAGAACTGAGCTGAGTGGCTCCACCAAGCTAAAAAATAGTATAGTTGCCCCCTCCCAGAACGAGATGTAATGTAAGAGATGTGGAAAAGAAAATCATACAAATGGATGAATGCTAGTAAAAAGGCTAAGATTGCCATAACTGTGGAAGAAAGGCCACATAGGGTGAATGTGTTAATGCAAAATCATGTAAACTACTGGCTATGTCTACACAGAAAGGACCAAGTCCTTCCTAATACTAACAACACAAGAGTCCAAACCACACATCCCAACTGAAAACCCTGAATGCTGTACTTGGCAGACTGGGGGACTGCGTGCGCAGCAAGGAAAGCGTAATTTCTTCAGGAAGTTACTGGAATCCTTGTGGCACACCATCAATGCTGCAGCGCTTCACAAGTCACCAGAGAACATCAGAGCCATCGTTGATGCCTCAGCACCCGCAACGTGAGACAATTACGTTTTTTTCTCAGAATTATGAACCATTACGGACGGTTAATTCCAAACCTATCCTCCATCTTGAATTGGACTACTGCCTGTGAGTCAGCATTCTAGTAGGCAAAGCAGACACTTTTTTTTCAAATAAGGTATTGACTTAGTATGACCCAAAGCAAGTTATCTAGCTCACCTGCGACGCATCACCCTATGGGGTGAGTGCAGTCATTTCTCAGATCCTGCCCAGCAGCGAGGAAAAACCCATCACCTTTGCGTTTAGAAATCCCAGCAAGGCAGAGCAGAATTATAGCCAGAACCCTGGGTATGGTATGGAAGTATGGAAGTTCCACTAGTACCTCTATGGTAGGAAATTAACATGGTCATTGTCCCCTGCCTACCACCTTGAGTCCTAAAAAGAGTGTTTCTTCAATGGCAGCAGCCAGAATGCAGTGATGGGCGTTCATCTTGTCAGCCCATAATTACACCAAGAAAGCAGAGTTCCATGCTAATGCAGATGGACTTTCATGACAAAGTGAAATACATAAACAAAGTCGACATTGCAGATTCATTTTACACCCACCAGATGGAAACACTCCCTGACAGGGAGAAGCGAGGAGAAACGATGAGACATGTCTGACCCCACAATCTCTACTGGTAACAACATGGTAACAACTAGATTGATAAAATCACCAGAAGTGAGCCATTGCTAAGCCACTCACCGTCCATCAAGGATGTCTGATGTGGGGCATTGGGCGATTGTACCACTGAAGCTCTGCCCCATGGGTTGGCTGAGGAACACGTCGCACACCCAGTGTGCAAAGAATAAAGAGTTTAGCTTGCAGTTATGTATGGTGGCCTGGCATTGACACTCAGATTGAGCTTCAGTCACAGTCCTGCCAGTGAGTACTGAAAGCTCCATGCCTTTCCACCCCTGGATATGGGCCATTAGCCCATGGAAAATGATTGACATTGACTTTGCTCTGGCTCGTTTGAAGGTGATGTTCATGGTGGATGTAGATGCTCCTAAGTGGCCAGTGGTTTACATCATGGACAGTACAACCTCTAGCAAGACTATCCAAGTAATGAGGGGCCTTTTCAGTCACCATGACATTCTGCATTCTTGTTAGTGAGAATGGTGCTCAGTTCTGTTCAGAAGAGTTGGAGGAGCTATGTTTCGGAGATCAAACGGAGTGAAGCACATTCAGTCAGCGCCCTTCCATCCCTCCACTATTGAGCTTGTTGAACGTTTTGTTCAGACAGAAAGCACTCTGAAGGCATCAAGAGGGAGCACCAAAGTTGCAGTGACTGGACACATTTCTGTTGACATACTGGAACACCCCTCACGCCACTACCAAGGAGTCACCGGCTATGCGTTTCTCAAACGCAAGCTATGCTCTCTTCTGGACACCATCAATGTAGCTAGTGCGGTAAGACACACACGAGAGCCTTAGCAGCTACGCTCTCTTCTGGACACCATCAGTGTAGCTAGTGCGGTAAGACACACACGAGAGCCTTAGCAGCTACGCTCTCTTCTGGACACCATCAGTGTAGCTAGTGCGGTAAGACACACACGAGAGCCTTAGCAGCTACGCTCTCTTCTGGACACCATCAGTGTAGCTAGTGCGGTAAGACAGACACGAGAGCCTTAGCAGCTACGCTCTCTTCTGAACACCATCAGTGTAGCTAGTGCGGTAAGACACACACGAGAGCCTTAGCAGCTACGCCGCCAGGTCCAGTCCAAGCCCAGACTGTGGGTGAGACTCTCCTTGTTCGCAATTACGGTGAGGAAGAGAAGACGCCTGAAGTTGTGATGTCTCAAACAGGACCAGTTCCTACACTCTGCGTGTAGTAGAAGTGTGAAGACGCCAAACAAAATCTGATATTTACATGTAAGACACATCTAGACCAGGAGGCACAATTGTACACTTCACACTACCCTGACATACGTGCTACCCCCCTGCATATCCCACTCCAGGCCAGAGTAGTCTTCAACCCGAACAGGAGGAAACTGAAGATATTGTGATCGTGCATGTTCAGCACATCACCAAAATAGAGTTCCCACATGTTCCAATATCAGAGACTAAGCGATATCCTTCAAGGATCCCTAAAGCACCTGTAAAGCACCTGTCCATTATTAGAGACTTTCAAACAATAACACCAGTTGCCTTCAAAGAGATTGTTCTTTAGTTTAAAGATTAACCAGTTCAAATTAGCATGGCAATGTTATTGTTGATTTCACTTCCTACGGTATTGCTGAAGAGACCTTAGTTATGTTAACAACCTTATCATGATGGGAGGACATCAGTGTGCGCAGTTCAGTGTCAATTGGATGCCTTGTTATTCCAATGCATTAGGTTTGCGCTCTTTGGCACCGGAAAAGTGTAGTCGATCCACTGTTCTAAAGTTAAGTACAAAAGTAGTAAAGCAGAGTTAAAATGGATACCAACACCTCTACCTGCATTCTTGTTCACTCAGTTAATTACAAGTGTATAATTATATTATAAAACAAACATAATAGGTTCCAGTAGGACATGTTTGATTACACCACTTTCAGGAGAACCGGTTGTGTCATTGGGGAGGCTATTTAGGGTGTGTGTGGAGGGGGGGGGGAGGTCGGGGGGCAGTGTTCTAAACACTGCCGGAAACACAACATTGGTACACAAACACACATAAAAACATACACCAATAATCTATGGCATCTTGAACAAATTCTGTGCACTATTATGGGGCTTTTCATCATCAACTCTGACAAAACAAACAAAACAAGAGACCCCATGCAGAGAGACAGCAGTCTCTCTCCTCCGTCAGCTTTTAGATCTGATTACAGTGTGTGGGTGTGAGTGTGTGTGTGTCCACACACAGAGTGGGGAGAGGGCAACAATGAATGAGTGTATAGCATAAAGAGAGGCAACGTGTGTGTAAGGCTGTATTAGATGAAGTTCTGTCCTGATTCAACACTAGACTGCTTCAGAGGCCCGCAACCCCCAGACGGCCTCTAGTCTCCCATTGCAACAATACCTTGAGGATATAACACTAAACCCTGTTCCCGGAGGCTTGTGCTCCTGTGCCATACATACCATACCATGAAATGTGTTGCATCATCTGCAGGTGAGAACCACGAGGGGTGTGGAGAGTAGTTACTGCCAACAAGCTGAATAAAGCTTCAGACGGCCAGCTTACGACAGAGGAGGCCATAAATAAACACACACACATTTCCATACATCATATTGTCTGGAAAACTCCACTCTAGATTGAAAAACAACAGGACCTGGCTGAGACCCAGACCTAAACCAGGACCCAGGCTTATACGACTAAAGCAGCACCTTTAAGCTTATGCGACCAGAACCTTAGACTGACCCTTATACAGAGACAAAAACCAGGACCTACAACTTCTACCCAGACCTGAACCAGGACCCAACCCTTACACCTAGACCTAAACCAGGACCTACAACTTCTACCCAGATCAAAAGCAGGCACTCTGCCATAACCTGATCCATGGACTCAGGGTGGGGATTAGCAGCCGGACCAGCAGGCATGGCTGTAGGGGAGACAGCATGACGTCACCAGAGGCCTGCTAAGAGCCACAGAAGATGATTGTATGGTGCAGAGCCAGAGAACCAATCTCTTTCTATGAAGGACGTGAGCAGCCAGCTTGGCGCACAAGCACGCGCACACACGCACACGCACACGCACACACACACACACACACACACACACACTGGTTCTTTCCATTCATCACAGTGTATTCTAAACTCAGAGCCACTCCCTTCACTCTCAGGCCAGAATGCAGCACTCGTCCTTACCCATAAATACAGTTTAGACAAGGGAATGCTGTGTCACTACCGATGCGTCTGCAGTATTATATGTGTACTTCTACTGCAAATGTATACAATGTTTTATTATAACCTGATTCCTGCTATACCCTACACTGCCTTACCCTTAATCATTACAACCAAATTACTATTTATGTGTGATGATGACGATAAATATGTTATAATTTACAAATAGTTTGACACAACACAGGCAAAACAAAAGCACATCACTGTACAGTGTAGAATATAGAAAATATTGGTGATATCAAAAGTATAATTAACTGTACAGTGCATAGCATATCGACATAATACAATGCAGCATGCTGACAGCATACCTGTGAAATCCTCCATAGATCACTGCATAGTGTAGCATAGTGTGTAGTTGGCAGATGCATTAGGGGCAGATATCTGATGCTGAGCAAAACTCTACTGTATCCTGGCAACCAGATCCTAGCATTCAGTTCAGTCCCTGACCTGAACCCATCCAATTCATTACAGGAACACACACCCACACCCATGCGTAAGCAGTGAGCACACAGACACAAACAGAGACGTAACTAGATTTAAGAAATCTAGCTAACAATTAGAGTACAATGCAAGGACATCAGTTAGTGCAGAGTATGTATTGAACACAAGTAGGAGTATGTATGCCTAACCCAAAACAACAAAAGACAAATGCAGAGCTGCAAACACTCTGTACCAGTGTACAAGAGGTGAGGGGTGAGTTGTGAGATTGACAAATGGAATAATCTTGGATCCGGTACACTTTACCTGCAGAGCTAAGCTATAGCTATGTTGCCAATAGGACTAAGTTTTAAATTGTGCAACCTTATTTTTTCTGCCAGTCACCATTGGCCACCAAGAAAATTAAATGTGCGAAAGAAAAACAAAAAAATAAAAATCATACTTTTTCTCACGCCCTGCCCATCCAAACCCAGCCTCTTCTACAACAGATGCAGATGATGTAGAGACCAATTCCACCAGTGAAAGTTCTCAAGTGACATTTGAGTCATCCCAGCCTAATGCAATCAGTGTGCAGTCGTTTACAGATGACGATAACCTAGCGCAACGAGTTCAGTCTTCCTCTACCATCCCTGCTGCTCCATCCCTATGAGACAGTTTCAATCATCAACAGTTCGCCTAGTTACGGTATGACAAGGGGAAATGTACTGCCCCTTTTGTGCTCAAGCAGGACAGACTGCTGGTAAAACATCATTACTGGTTTAAGTCCCTTTAAAAAAGAAACATGAAGAAGAAGAAGAAGCATGGTGACAGTAGAAAACATAAGAATGCCAGGATGGTGACACTGCTCCATCCTTCCCCTTCGCTACCCCAAAAATGAAAGCAGTGCAACGTGGAAGGGAGAAAGCTGCAGAAAATAGATGAAAGAATTACAACTACAATTCGAAACAGCTTCCATGCGGTGAAGGAAATACCATTCATAGGTTAGTTCTCACGTATGACACAGCGTACGTGCACAGTGCATAGGTTGCATTGCAACCTATGAATGAGTTGAAAAGCCGTGTGCTGGAGGAGGCTTTGTGTGTGTGTGTGTGTGTGTGTGTGTATGTACATATATATATATATATATATATATATATATATACATACATATATATATATATATACATACATATAATAAAATGTATAAATGTGTCTCTTTCCCTTCATCAGCTGTTGATGATTCATACTTCATACCCTCTCTCACTCTCCATACCCCTGTGTCTTCATTTCATTTCAAGCCTCTATCGCCCGCTCCATCACAAGCAAAAAGCTGAAATTGTCACAACACACAGTAACACGTGCGCACAAACACACACACACCCACACAACTTGTTGCTTGGCAACTCAGGAATGTGAGGGATGTGGGGCTGTGAGAGAGGAGAGGTAGGAGCGGCTGGGTCCTGTGAATATCAACCCAAACCAGAGGCAATCCGGCCTTTCTACTTACCAGCACAACGCTGCTTTTCAGAGCCTCAATATAATACACAATGCATATTGAACACAAATCACAGGTCACAAAGGATAAGTCATTGAAACATTCCAAAATGACAATATATGACACTAAACTGAGAAACCCATAGGGGTGCATGTTGTTATCTTATGATGATAGACTTCAAGCACATGATGAGAGGAACAGATCAAGCATACAAAAACAGAAAAGAAGAAGGGCACAGACCAAAACTTCTCTTCTTCTCTTCATCAATCAAACACCTTCCAAGCTTCTTAAGCTTGTCACCTTAATATAGTTTTTCCCCTGTACGTTCCTTTGCACTGCACATAGCAAGCGTCATACTGACGAAGTTAGCCATGAATTATATTCTTCAAAATGAGTAATTCTGTGTACTCTGTGGTTAACAGCAACTCTCTGCTGATGGCACACAGCCAGAGTGGTCTCCAGAGAAAAGAGGGAGAACAGGAGCTAACCACCATGTAGCTGGGGGATTCAAGCATGGCAGCTGCTTGGCCTCAAATGCTTCAAGGACAAGAGACTACTGACACCATCTGAGAGAATGAGTGACAACCTAGCCAACTAGCTACCAAACATCTTGGTTCCACAAAAAAAGTCTGCCGTCATGTGGCCAATGTTGATGATGAATGTATGTTTCCCCACAAAAAACAAAAAACGCTTCAAATTGCTGAAACTTATACAAATCACTCCCAACAGTCCAAAACCAAACACTCACACCTGTGTTCAAAATACACTGACCACTTAGCCACACCAGGCGTTTTGCTTTTATGAAGAAAGGGCCCGCTTGACATTGTGGCCCAAAGACATAACTGTGCTACAGCATACACTGTGTGACTAATAGTTTTGCCCAGCTCACTATTTGTGGAGAAAGAGTGAAAGTGACAGAGAGACGGAGAATGCCATAGAGAGAGAGAGAGAGGATGCATCATTGCATGATTGATGGGACACAGCAGTGGGTCTCCACATGAAGATCAGCCTAACATGAGTGTACAGTGTCAGATGAACTGGTGCATTGGTCAGCTGCTGTTCACAGAGTCTACATTCACGGCAAGGAGCTAAAAAAAAAAAAGTATGTGTAAGAAGGCTCTTCCAGAAATAGAGTGTGATCAATAGAAACATCCCCAGCTGTTCCCCTCGGAGGCAGTGGGCAGAGCGACACATGGATTCAATGACCAGCGGTCCTGAGTTGTACTGTGCGCTCTGTAGTGAGGGCTAACTGAAATTACAGGGGTATGTATAACAGGGAAGAAGAGGGTCCCGGACAGTGTGCATGCGCAGGCTTTCCCACTAAAAGGTTTAGTGTGTGTGTGTGTGTGTGTATGTGTGTGTGTGTGTGTGTGTGTGTGTGTTTGTGGGGGGTAATTCTAAGAAAGAGGCAAGAAGTGGCATAAAACTGTATGCTGACTATTTGAATATCATCTTTACGAATAGACACAAATTATGACCAATCGTGGGTTTAAAAAAATAAAAATCTTGTGCATTATAATCACCAAATCCAACCGGCAACATCCAACACATTTAAAACACTGACCACTTAGCCACACCAGGCGTTCTGCTCATATTATGAAGAAAGGGCCCGCTTGTGTGTGTTGTAGGCAACATCTGAGAGTCCCCAAGTTCATCTGCCAGTGTTACATTCAGGCACTTGTGGTGGACCTTTGCTGTATGTATCTATTGGAGATGGAATCCTCAAACCAATCAGTGAATACATGCTCTGATTTGCCAGAAATTAAGCGGGAGCGCTCTAAAAGCTCAACTGTCTCATACAGCCCAGTCAACTAGGAACAGACATTCTTGCATTTCACGAAAACCTTTAACATTTCAATTTAACATTTCAACAAATTACACTGAAATGATAGCTCTTACATCATATAGGTAGAAAAAGAAAAGAAATTCACTGAAAGGGGCTGTGCATTTTTACTGTATTCACACTGAGTAATATAGTGATCTAAAGCAGGGAACAAATGGAACAATCCTTGGTCCAAGTGTAGTGGTGTTAACTGAAAACGAAAACGGTGAAACAATTACATTAAAGCGACAATGCCCATTAATGGCAAAAGAGGCAATAGCCGGTCAGGTTCCAGCCATTAACAATGCTAGACTGCTGAGTCTGTCTTTTGTTACCCGCTTTATTGCTTTATTGAAGAGCTCTAATTGCGGACTTTGTGTTCTTTAAGGACATGTGTAAAAAAAAAAAAGAATTAAAAAACTAAAATAGGCAGGGATAACGCACACACATACTTGGGCTGATGAAAATGATTCTCTCCGTTGGTAGTGCATTTTCAGTGATCTGCTAAATGAAATGGTTCCGCATTCATTCTATAATGCATCTATAATGTATACTATCTATGACGCGCATCATTCACATGAAATTAGCTTTTCCAATAAGTCAAACGCTTCAATATTTTATTTTTTAAGTTTTGTCGTGATGGGCTGTGAACACCGTGCCTAATCAGATAGAATGCAGTTTGCTTCTCCACAGAGGCCGGCCACTGATTTAATTGATGAATTCATTGCATTCATATAAATAAGCCTACGTTTTATCATTTTAACAAATGAAGTATATTAATATGGTCACCTCGCCTAAAGACAGCTGTGGGAAACCCTGACGTGTTTTGCTTATTTCTTATGCATGTAAAACATAGCTAGACAAAGACAACAAGGGAGAGAGCTATGACATGCAGTGAGGAGTTATGGATTAAGAGAAGAGGTCAAAATATCTCGTCTGGGGTAGTGACGGGGAAAAGGAGAGAGAGACCGAGATAGCGAGAGAGAAAAGTTAAAATTAATTTTATATACTTATAAACACACCTTAACATTACAGAAGCAGGGCTGTAAGCTTACTTTATTAGATGGTAGCACTGGTGCTGGCAAGCTTAAACTGTCAGTAGCACAAGTAGCACACTGGTGGACTGGTGGGCAACAAATACATTGATTTATTGTTGACTCATTTGAACTGGTTCTTCACAAAGAAAAAGAGAGATGGGAAGAGAGGTCCTTTCGGTCTTTATTGGTCATTCTCAGTATTCTTTATATATGGGAATGAAATTTGCTCTCTGCATTTGACCCATCCTATGGTACATAGGAGCAGTGGGCTGCTGTGTTCATTTGACCCATCCTATGATACATAGGAGCAGTGGGCTGCTGTGTTCATTTGACCCATCCTATGGTACATAGGAGCAGTGGGCTGCTGTGTTCATTTGACCCATCCTATGGTACATAGGAGCAGTGGGCTGCTGTGTTCATTTGACCCATTCTATGGTACATAGGAGCAGTGGGCTGCTATGTTCAGCGCCAGGGGAGCAAGTTGGGCACAGTGTCTTTCTCAAGTACACTTTGACATGTGTACAGTTGCAGGAGGGGATCAAACCGCCGACCCTACGGTTATTGGACGACCCACTCTATCCACCTGCTCTATACACCGAGCTACTGCCGCCCCATATGCTTAAAACAATGTTTATTCTTGAAACATAAACCTGGGACACTGCTTATAGCTGGCCTTGAACTTTAAGTAGAGGAATTTAATCACTGGCAGTGCCTGCACAGCTATCCCAGGAACTATGTGTGAAATGGGCTTAACTATTATGGACCATTATATTGTGAAAATGGAAATGTACAACAAACAATAAATCAATTAACAATCAACAGCAAAGTAAGACATTATTGAGAAAAACTGATGGGGTATGCAAGCAGCTGGGCTGCAAAAATACCTCAAGCGTTATTTTAACAGTTCCTTTGAAGGAAGATCATCAGTGCCTTTTCTTATTTTCTAGCGATCATTCAACCAGAATAGTGCGTTTGTTTTGGCATGCTCTTGAATAGTGGTAGTAGTCTACAGTACAATAGCATGTGTACTTTCAAAAACACTACAAACAACCATTTGAGTTTCATGGTCATTTGAAGTAAGCAACCCCACTTAAACCTGTGTGTCTTAACTGGAACTTAATGGCCATTCTATTAAGTATGCCAGACAATTCCATTTCAGTTCTTGTTCTGTGTTTGCCTTTCTACTACACATTTCTACTAACGTTGTGCAACGCAGTGCACCGACCTGCTGATTTGAAGACCAGAGAGACTGAATCCCTCCACATAGCAATTTTGTTTTTGGAAGAACTATTCCAATAAAACATGTGATTTAATCAATACAACCATTTCAGAAATGAAATGTTACATTGTGGTGCTGGGAAGGAGTTTGGTGGCACAGGGCCACTATTAGCCTGTTTGGGCAGATACCTGATATAAATATCGCAATCTTAATATAGCCAGACAAATATACAGTATTTCCAAAATTATTCCATGTGAGGGAAAGCAGAGGGCCCAGCCCCGTCATACAAGATCCTGGGCAGGGAGAGCTTTCGCTTTTGAATTGTCACTTTTGAATTTCGGGAGTGATTTTGGAATGCTCAGCCCCGCCACACTGATTTAGAACAAATCTAAAACTTGGTGTAAAGGCCTTATCACTTACTTATAGGCCAATGATGTCTGTCTGGATATATTTCTCTGTACAGTGAAAAATGTGGTAAAAAAAATGTTCTTCTAATGTTCTTCACAATTTGTCTTCAATCACAATTTTTATGTGTATGTGTGCATGTGTGTTGTCAGTAGTAAAATAGAGTGCCTCGGTCAGAGGCATAGCTGTGTCTAGGAGTAATGTTGGGTCTAGGAGTAATGTTGTGTCTCGGAGTAATGACATGGCCCTGTAAATTGCTTGAACAGGGCAATGGGGTCGGCGGTGCATGGGCAAGGAATACATTTCGTGACTGCTAGCAGTCCATTATCATCTTGAATTGGTAACGCCCACAGCTCAGCCTGATTGCACAAAAGCTTTCAAATTTGTGGACTACAGCATTCCCAGTAAGCAGGTCTCCAAAGAATTTGGTACCACTTCGCTAATTTGTGGTCAAATTTATACGCTCAGCCCCACTGCCATGATGGCAATATGGTCTGAAACTTGACATACAGGCCTTATAACATATTTGCCCCTCGGACCAATCATGTCTATCTGGATCGATTTTTCTGTACAGTAAAGGTTTTGTAAACACATTTTTAAATCTTAAAATAAACCACTGGAGAAAATTACCAATGACCAATTTGGTACATGCTCTATTGACATGTCTCACTTAATGTAAGACAAAAACTTTGATTCCATTAAAGAAATCCAGCAATAACCATCCAGCTGCTTTTTATGAAACTTTCCACAATGACTAAAAAGGCCACAGAAATAAAATAAACTGTTTGGCCGAATGGTGGCACTATAGCAATTATCTGAAAATGCAAATTTTGAACAAGCTTATCTTCTTACATTTAGCAGACACTTTTGTCCAAAGTGACTTACAAGTCCATTTGTCAGAAGAAGGTGAAACATTTAATTGCTGTTAATACAGTAAGAAAGTCACCAGAACAAGTTTCAAGCATTATAATTGCTAGGTTAACCATTGCTAGTATACAACATCTCTGGCTAAGTGCCAAGTTACAAACAATTAAAGTGCCAAGATAATACAAGAGCATGAGGGTAGGGTTTTGTTAGTTTTTTTGGGGGGGATGGATGTTATGTAGGGTTCAGATGAACTCTGACCAAGTGGGTCTTGAGTCTCTTCCGGAAGATGGGGAGTGACTCTGCAGTCCTGACATTGCCAGGGAGCTCGTTCCACCACTGTGGTGCCAGAACGGAGAAGAGTTGTGATTTTGCCGTCTGACCTTTTCCTCCTTTTATTGATGGAGGTACCATTGGACCAGCTGAGGAAATTGAGCGGAGTACTCGAGCAGGGGCATGCAGTGAAGGACAGTTGGTTGTCGAGTATTATGCCAAGGTTCCTTATGATCAGTGAGTCACATACTGTAATGCCCTCGACCGAGACCAGTAGCTCCCTGTGAGGGCAGTCTTTCCCCGGTATGAAGAAAAGCTTGGTCTTTGCGAGATTGAGCTTGAGGTGATGTACAGTTGTCCAAGTACTTATGTCTGCTAGACATTCTGAGATGCTTGTTGCAGTGTCTGAGGGGGGGAAGGAGAGGAACAGTCGAGTGTCGTCTGCATAACAGTGATAGGAAAAATGTGTGATGTGATTACAGAACCTAAAGATCTGGTATATAGAGAGAACAGAAGCGGTGAGCCTTGAGGGACACCAGTGTTTAGTGAGCGGGGCTTGGACATCGATCTCCTGAGCCCCTAGACCTACAGTCATTGCACACAAGTGGATCTGTTCATGATAAACAAATTTACTGCAAGAACCTAAATCTTCCACCATTTTGAATTCTGTGAAAATCAAGGTTTTCCGACTTGGATAAAAATCCTTTGGTACCCACCATCTATGGACCAATATCTGACAGCTAACGAGGAAGACGTCTGTACACAAAAAAACGAAGCCACCAGAAGCCAATAAATACGAATAGGAGTGTGGCTTAAAAACAGGTATAGAATCATATTGATTATTATATTATACTTATATTGATGTGACATGAGGTGATATGATCCATTCCTAATGTTGTTCTAAACAAGATGAATCAAGTTTCAGACAACCATCAAAATGGGCGTTGCTTGGGACCAATATTACCACAGTTCCTAGATTCAATGTTTGATTGTTGTGAGTCATTGGGACTGTTAGGGTTGAGGGTTCTACTCAAGTAAGATCAAGTTGAATCACTCGAATGCACCAGAGGCCCACAATGGTCCAATCAAATTTAAGGAGCCAAGGTAGGGTTGACTTTAGCAAAACATCATCAAACTGTGTGTAATCAAAGGACCATGGGTCATTGGGCAATTATACTATGTAAAACAAAGGATGATATAATAGCAATTATTAGGCTTGGCCCCTGATGAATGCTGTTTGCAGCTGTAATTGTAATATTTGTCATGTCAAAAAGGGTTGGTAGCTCAAGCAGTCGTGCAAGCCAAGGAGCTAAAAGGGAAATTCTGGATACTTTTATCTGTGCTATACAGCACTGCACATCGAACCCCATCCCCCTATTAAGTTTAACATGGGTTGTATGTTTGTTCTATGGGTCAGTGTATAGTGAGATCCATTGACTGTTCAGCTATCCTTACATGATATTGTAGTATGTTACACATTTCTTTGTACAAATTGAACAGCTTTAAAAAAACAAAATCGGTCAGTTGATAACTCAATTCTGCAGCAGCCCCAATTCAGAAAGGGATAGATTTACACTGTTAATTGTTTTTATTTGATATATTTTTATGTACTTTTCAAATATTCATTCATAAAACACAACAATTATTCAAAGCTTGAAATGATGTATTGGTGCCAGCACTAAATGTGGGACATTCTTCTCTAGTAGACGCAAAGAGGGTGAAATATCAGCACTGTACCGCCCAAATATGGACACTTGGCCACGTTAAAAAGGTAGGAAAACACTAGCTACATAAAGGCTTATTTAATCAATAAATATGCCTTATGAACTTTAATCAGTTTAGTTTCATCACATAGGCCAAATACAGCAAATACAAACCTACATAGCCTAGTAAACCAGAATAAACCAGAACACTGGTCGGTGTTCCCAGAAGAACATCAAAAGGAATAAAAATGTCCACACCGTTGCGATCACATCTCTTCAGACTATAGTGTTCCAGGACACATGACCCCCTGTGTAGTTACAAAGGGTGAATAGAAACACCTAGCAATATCACAACCCGCTAGCATCAAGAGCTGCTAAAATTATAACTGGCTAACAAGATGGCTAAAAAGATGATAAGCTAAAAATAACTAGAAAAAAACAACAACCAGCTAGCGTGAGAATGGCTACCAAACAGAAATATGCGCGCGTGCACACACACACACACACACACACACACACACACACACACACACACACACACACACACACACACACACACACACACACACACACACACACACACACACACACACACACACACACACACACACACACGGGACTTATCTAAATGTAGACGTGCTTTGTGCTAAAACAATCTGTCAAATCTCTTTCTCACATTGATCAGAATGCAAACAACCACAAATACATTCCTAGCCACCCTCAGCCACATTGAAGCAGGGGCAGAGGGCTGCGATGCGCAGCAGTGAGGGGCTAAACTGAATGCTAATGCTGGTGCAGCAGAGTGCCGGCAGCAAGGCCACCAGATGAATTATAAATCACTGGGCTGGGCCACATGGCCGCATGGAAGAGGTGCTGCATGGCTAGATGGACAAGGTGCTGCATGGTTAGATGGACAAGGTGCTGCATGGTTAGATGGAGAAGGTGCTGCATGGTTAGATGGACAAGGTGCTGCATTGTTAGATGGACAAGGTGCTGCATGGTTAGATGGACAAGGTGCTGCATGGTTAGATGGATAAGGTGCTGCATCGTTAGATGGACAAGGTGCTGCATCGTTAGATGGACAAGGTGCTGCATGGTTAGATGGACAAGGTGCTGCATGGTTAGATGGACAAGGTGCTGCATGGTTAGATGGACAAGGTGCTGCATGGTTAGATGGATAAGGTGCTGCATCGTTAGATGGACAAGGTGCTACATCGTTAGATGGACAAGGTGCTGCATTGTCACATGGATGATGTGCTGTATGGATCAGGTGCTGCATTGATGATGCAAGGGTAAAGTGACAGCTAATTTGAAAAGCCAAGAGGTTAGCAGATGACCTCATAGGGGTGTCTGGTATAGACAATATAGAAGGTACACGGGTATGAATTTGCCCTACAACATGAATTTTGTCTTAACTGTTCAAAAGGCATAGAGTAAATTGATATAATAAAAAATAGCAACAATAAAGTTGAAGCCTTATGACTGATCTGTGCAACTTGATGCGGTCAGCCACCCTACACATCCCACTCCAGGGTTTTCCCAAAATAATGCAACTGTGGTTCAGTGCCAACATGTATATTTTTATTTCTATATCGCTTAAAAAAGAAAAACAACAATATCACATAATAAATTAAATGTTGTGCGGAGGAAGTCAGCATCTTTTGGATCCAATCTTGGTTTGAGTCCAACTTAAAGTCTGGTTACGGCAGAGCTTCAATTTAAAACGGGCTAATAGTTGCGTAGTAGAAAGTACAACACATTCAATTCGATTTGAGCGATTGTTCTGTGTTTAATGGGTTGTATTGGTTGGACAGTGCTGGAAGTTATAGCGTGGCTGTATGTATGGTGTATCTTCTATGATCCAACTGTTGCTCCCGGTTTTGCTGTGTGCTAAAGGTGCTGGGTGCTAAAGGTACAGGATACACTAGTGGACATGAGCTAATGTCTGAATTGTTCAAGACAGCCATCCAACCAACATGCTATATACTGTTATACCCATAACTACTTGCCATCTTATCAATGATCTTCCTGCACAATGAAATTGTCCAAAATCTCTTGGTATCCTGAAGCATTCAGAGTTCCTTTCACTGGAAGGGTCCAAGCCCAGCTTCTGAAAAACAACCCCACCCCATAATCCCCCTCCACCAAACTTTACACTTGGCACAATGCAGTCAGACAAGTACCGTTCTCCTGGCAACCGCCAAACTAGACTGGTCCATCAGATCGGAGTATACTGTGTTTGAACGGATGAATGTATGCTTAAGTGTGAGAGTGGAAAGTACAGTATGTTCTACCCTCAGGGAAGCAATTCACCGCCATTCACACCAAACCAATAGTTTCCTATTTATCAGACACACATACCAGATGTATGCAATTAAACCAAATAAAGTCTTTCACCCATAAGCCAGGGCAACCCTACCATTGAGCAACGAAAAACCCTGCAGAAAACAAGGGTCCATTCTGTCCCGGAGGTACAAAAGGGTAAGATACTGTCAAGAGATGCCAATGTCCTCGTTTGCATGCTGTATATAACACACAACATTGAACTGTGCTCAATCCTATGATTAATCTATAATGCAGTTTTGTGATGGTGTAATTTAATAATAGGAACTGGTTAGACTGCCACAAGCAAATATTACTGATCTTCCATTTTGAAACCAACTGACTGACTATTGCGGTTAATCCAAACATTAGCTCCAACAATGATGCTGCGTGTAAGTTGTTACCTGAAGAAACCACCTAGTTGGTAAACTTATTGAAAAGCATGAAACCTTTGCTGGAAAGGCCTGAGCAGGTGAAGGTGTGTGTACCTAACAGTGGATGGCCTGAGCAGGTGAAGGTGTGTGTACCTAACAGTGGATGGCCTGAGCAGGTGAAGGTGTGTGTACCTAACAGTGGATGGCCTGAGCAGGTGAAGGTGTGTGTACCTAACAGTGGATGGCCTGAGCAGGTGAAGGTGTGTGTACCTAACAGTGGATGGCCTGAGCAGGTGAAGGTGTGTGTACCTAACAGTGGATGGCCTGAGCAGGTGAAGGTGTGTGTACCTAACAGTGGATGGCCTGAGCAGGTGAAGGTGTGTGTACCTAACAGTGGATGGCCTGAGCAGGTGAAGGTGTGTGTACCTAACAGTGGATGGCCTGAGCAGGTGAAGGTGTGTGTACCTAACAGTGGATGGCCTGAGCAGGTGAAGGTATGTGTACCTAACAGTGGATGGCATGCCGTGAACCCCATCCAGCAGCTGGAAGTAATGAAAGTTTGCTGAAGCGTAGGGAACCATCAGGTGGTTCGGACCCGGAGGAAAGGTTAGGGGTGAGAGGTCAGCAACCCTGGGCATGCATGTTGGAACACAGAGTGCTTGCTAGTGAGGTAGCTAGCTGCTTGGGGTCAGAGTGTAGGCACAACACTTTTTTGTTAGACATCATATCTGGAAATTCCTTTGTCAAAACATTTTTAATTTAACATATTTAGCTATGGTGGTAAAACTCTCCATAAGCCTAATGACATAAGGAATTTTTATATCATGCTCCAGCCTTGCTAGCAACATGCATCTTGTAGTCAGAACCGAGCACTGTCTCGCAGAAAGCTATGCTCTAAGAGAGAGAGTCACAAGGACTTGTGGGTAATTCCCCTCTCTGCTCTACAGACAACTTTCTACTCCCACACGGAACAGTTGGAATTTCCTGTTGATAGCCAGGAGAAAACGTCCACCCAGGCATGCAGCACCAATATGGTCCCAGATCCAGTGGAGGAGAAAGAAAAGCATGGACGATCAAACCACATCAACGTGATGCAGGGAGTTACTCTAGAAAACCCAAGAGCCCAACACATTGGTACACTTTTTTAATGACTGAATGATTAGACAGAGTGTGGTCTATTATTGAAAACAACACAACGATGAGCGAGCCCCGACACTCTCTTTTTACTGCAGCGGTGACCGGGTTGGCTGTAGGTCCAGCCTGGGTGTGTGATGAGGGTGTGAGATTGTGAGGTGGTGTGTGGGTGTGAGTTTGTGCGTGTATGTGTGTGAGGATGTGTGAGTGTATGAGGGTGAGTGTATGAGGGCATGTGTGTAAGGATGTGTGTAGGGGGTGGGCTACAGGACAAGGTGGGCTTTGACACAGAGTTGAAGAGGAACATGAGAAGATAACTTAACTCCTCCCCAGCCTGCTCACCTTTCCTCCACAATGTTTTCACTTTGTCAACAGACAAAAGGCCCCCAGCCCCACCTCTTCAGCTAGGAGGAACAGATGCTCAGCGGTGTGATCAGCCCTGGCCAGATCACTACCTACCTGCTTTTATTGATATAACCATCTAGTGTTGCTGCCACCAGTTGGCCACCATTAGGGAGACAGGCTGTCACGCCATTTTCTGTCAGCCTGCTTGTATGTGTGTGTGTATATCAGAGGGAGAGAGCGAGTGATGTAATGGTGGAGTATTTCTCAGGGACAAAGAGGCTGGGGGAGGGGGGGGGGGGGGCAGGGCGGCATTGTGCCTTTGCTCCGCCCTTCCTCCTGGTTTTGTGCGGTTGAGTGACTCATCAAAGCAGACCCCCACCCCCTGCTTCAGAGGAGAGACCCGTCCTCGTTGAAAGAAGCCCTGGAGAGAGCAGGAGAAAAGGACACACATGTGGCCCCACTGGGCCCTTCAGAGATCTGGGTCACGGCACCACATCTCTGGCCTTTTAAATGGCCCCAGAAATACTGTGGGCCTTCAGTAGACAGACAGACACACAGACAGACACACACAAGCGCATTTCACTCAGACGCATTGAAAAACACACACAGTCCCATAACCTTACTGAAGGGAGTGCATGTGAGGAGGCCTCCGTGTGAAACTAAAGGAGCTCCTGTGTGTGTTTGTTTGAGAGCAGCAGAAGGTTGCATTCATATGCAGATAACACTGCACTGTGTGCAGGAGAATGGATGGGCTACATCCCCAACACTCAATATATATATCTCACCACACAGCAATATATATACCTTCTAATACACGACATACATACAACAACATATATACAGTACTTAGTAAATCAAACAAGCGCTCCCTAAATTTGTAACCACCGATGAGTTGGACGCTGACAATGCATTGCATCACAGTATATTTGTAAATCTTCAAAAGCATGGTCATGCTTTAAATTAGAATAAAACATCTGTTAATTCGCTTTGCAAGATGTCTGGCTTTTCACACTAGCACTACCGGCATGTGTTAACACCTGAAAATAAAGCGTACAGGTGCTATTCTCGAAGGTGGACAACCAGAAAAGGCAAAAACGTGGGCCCATTAGGGTGCAAGTACTACCAAAAATGATCAATCGAATGCATGGCCCATATCTCAGCGAGTACCCGAGTACGAGTCCTCATCTATTCTTTTTTTTTGTTTTTTTTGCACAACAAAGTATGCAAAATGTTTTCGCAATAGTTTCCACTAACTTATCAAAAGTCAGTATGAATCTGTATCTTATATACTCCATTATGAAACTGTATTTTATATACTCCATGTGTGTAATGCAAAGGCTTAGCTGCTCAGTTTTTGACCTGCTTTTTACTGCTGACTGTGTACACATCGCGAGTCACCACAAAAAAAAACAACCTTCAAATTCCATAAGCCGTCATTGAGATGTGTAATATTTCGGGATGTATTGTACTTTTTTAATTGATGCCCACATTGTTTTCATATGTGCATGTGGTGAACTGCTTTCTTTAATGCAGTCTGCATTTTTTGATCACACATTAAAAGGTTTAGTGTGTAGAAATTAGTAGCTGAACAGAATTGGCAGACATGGAAGATAATATCCATAAGTATGTTTTAACGAGTGTATACAATAAACAATTATTGTGTCCAAATGGGGTTTGAGCTGAGGACTAATCCACACACTGTGGCATTACACTGAGAAACTTCACCCCCTCTCAGATGCAGACATATTAATCAGCCACTGGCCAAACGGAGAGCACCATGTGTCACACATACAAAATCTATGTTATCCTATGTGTCTTGTGAAGCTCAACCCTCTATCAGACGCAGATAACATAAACCACTGCCCAGACAGAGCTCCACAGATCCACACAGACTGTGGCGTTACACTATAAGTGCCTGCCTGCCTAGCAATGCTTAGATGGAACATGTGTGGGAGAGCCGACCCAGGGAGGACACCCCAACCCAGCTCTGCCTATTTCCAGTGTGTTTATTGGGGGTCAAGCAGCGAAGCTGTGAGACACCCATTGTGTTTCTATGTTTTCTTATTATTATTATTCCTCCTCTGCCATTGAAGTCTATGGCAGCCCATAGAACGCCTTGGTAAAAAGTGCTGAAATTTGGCTGAAAGTTTCGGACCACTGTACTGACCACTCATACTAATTTACGGACCACTAAACCCAGCTGTCTAGCGCCACCAACGGGTCAAAATTTGGCCGAAAATTGAACTGCTTGGTCGAAAGTTATGAAATTCAACGCACAGATTGGGGACAGTCCCATGATCACTCTCACCAATTAACAGAACTCTATGCCCAACACCACCAATGGGTGAACTCTAGCACCACCAATGGGTGAAAGTTGGACAGCCATTCCTGACGTGGACCTTGACTTGTGCATCTGATTTTCACAAGTGAGGTAGCATTGTGATTGGTCAAGCCAATTTCAATGATCTAGGGCCCGTCACTTTCGGCCATGTTGGACCTCCGCCATATTGGATTATGTCAGAAAGCTTTAAAAATCTTCACGGGTCACAAAGTTCATTCAATTCGCTCGAAACTTGACACAGTTGATCTTCAGACCAAGCCGCACAAAAGTTATCTCAAAGATTGTTCAATTTTAAGTTTATTCTCCCGTGAGAGCTAATCGAAAATGGCGGCAAACCGCCAAACAGGAAGTGGGCTGTCGTCTCACCGATGCTATGACTTAGCGTAACCAAACTTGGTACCTGGAGTCAAGACACTGTCCAAATCACTTACACCAATTGTCAGGCCTCTGACTGAACGCTCTAGCGCCACCACTAGTTCAATGTTTGACATGCATTTATGCTTGTAAATTCTTTGAAATGCATGCTGCTTACTTTGTTTACAACTCTGTGCTGCATAACGTCACAATCACTCACATCAATTTGTGTGCCAATGCATTGAACGCTCTAGCGCCACCATGAGTTCAACTTTGAACATGCATATTTGATTGTAAGTTCTTTAAAGTGTGTACAGCTTATACAATGCTTACAGTTCTTTGCTGCATAACTTTCCATTCACTCACATTATTTTTGTGCCTCTGCATTGAACGCTCTAGCGCCACCATGAGTTCAATATTGGACATGCGTATTTTTGTGAAACATTACCCAACAAAAACTTGGTATATTCTCAAAACCACACTAATGATTCATGATTAAGAATTTACGACTAGGTGTGCAATAATAATCCACATTTTTCTGTATCAACACCAAACTTGCTACATAGACTCAAGATAGCCAGAAGTTTCAGGCCAGCAGCTCCGCAGCCCATCTTGACCCCCTCATTGCTGCATAATTCCACAAGTGGCACATGTTGTCCTTAGTATTAGGAAACAACATTGTTGAATATCAATAGGAGTTTAATAGATTCTGAAAGAAATCTGTTCTTTTTCTACAAAATATTTTGTTTTACAATCGTCAAACTAAAATCACTGTTGCACTTCTTTCTAAATGTTCATTAGCATTTTTAATTATTTAATTAAAGGAATGATAAAAAAATAACCCAGTCAAGCCATTTAGAAGTCCAGCTATACTTTGCATGCATGGCAATGCATCTCAGACACCAGAACGCAGTTATTGTAGTTTGTGTAAGGCCTTGTGGTGTATGTGGTTGTTGGCTGGTTTAAGCAGCATCGCCTCGCCCGACTGATTCTCAGGGTGAGAGAGGCTGCACACCTGTGGTGCATTGAGCAATCAATGTGCCATACACCGCATCACCACACACAAGAGAGATCTTGGACATGGCAGCATGCAACCCCTGCTCCTATGTAGCACTGTATTCCGCAACTCTGCAACAAGCCGGTTTAAATATCATCATTCTTTGTCCTGGTTGCTGGAAGAACCATACAATCTGAGAGATTTAGTCTTGAAACACTAAATATATTTGGTATACTTGATATATTGCTGATAATATATACAGAGGAAACAGTTACATTTCACGTTGATGCTATCATGACTGATCTCCTTAGCTTCAAGCAAAGAGCCTCTTGGTTTAGAATGGTGGCTCTGCCATCCTGATTACAGAACTGTAGCCTTTGTGGAAATTTGGGCACTCGTGTCCTTTGCCCTGCAAGTTGTTTTTCACACGGTTGGGATATATCCAGCAAAATCACATCGTCATGGCCTGATTTTGCACTGACTGAGTTGTCAACGCTGTCATGCAAAAGACGTACTGACGCACATGCTCCACTGAGAGGCTAAACACTTTGCATGCATCCCCACTGACGACTAGGCAAGATCTAGCAGTGCTAGATGCTAAACACACTCTTGTGCTGGATGTGGCATGTAGGTCATGGAACACCCCAGGGAGGCGTCTCTCTCTCTCTCGCTCTCTCTCTCTCTCTCTCTCTCTCTCTCTCTCTCTCTCTCTCTCTCTCTCTCTCTCTCTCTCTCTCTCTCTCTCTCTCTCTCTCTCTCTCTCTCTCTCTCTCTCTCTCTCTCTCTCTCTCTCTCTCTCTCTCTCTCTCTCTCTCTCTCTCTCTCTCTCTCTCTCTCTCTCTCTCTCTCTCTCTCTCTCTCTCTCTCTCGACAGCCATGTGGGCAACATATTGCAAATGAACACAGCCTTCGCAGCAATGGCGGCTCAAGAGGAGCAGCTTAAATGAATAGACAGAAAGCGATATTGAGAGGGATAGACAAAGTGAGAAAGAAATATAGAGAGAGGAACAAATTGAAACAATGGTGGAAGTGTGTGTGGAGACAAAATGGCAGTTAGCTGTCTGGCATGCTAGCAGCAGCACTGGGCACATTCCTGCTGCAGGGGAGCGAGAAAAGGAGAGACAGAGATAGAGAAAATATGAGTAATAATTGGAGGAAATAGCAGCCATGAGGGAGAGAGAGCTACGTAGCAATGTTGTGAAAGTGTTTTTCTGCATAACAGTGTTCACGTGGCCAAGTCTCGACTGCTCTTCCTTTCCAAGAGGGAGGGGAGGGCGAAGGAGGCGTAAACAACACCAAGGAGGAGCCCTGCAACGGTAGAAATGGAAGAGAAGAGGAGAGACGAGAACAGAAAAGAAGAGAGAACGTCCAGCCTGAGCAGTAAAAAGACCAGGCTCACCATGTGCACCTGGTGAGAAGGCACCACCACCTCTCGTACCATTCTATTTTAGCCTGGTAGGACACCAGGCACCACTGGTACCATCCTCTTTAAGCATGGTAAGAGACCAGGCACCACTGGTACCATCCTCTTTAAGCATGGTAAGAGACCAGGCACCACTGGTACCATCCTCTTTAAGCATGGTAAGAGACCAGGCTCCACTGGTACCATCCTCTTTAAGCATGGTAAGAGACCAGGCTCCACTGGTACCATCCTCTTTAAGCATGGTAAGAGACCAGGCACCACTGGTACCATCCTCTTTAAGCATGGTAAGAGACCAGGCACCACTGGTACCATCCTCTTTAAGCATGGTAAGAGACCAGGCTCCACTGGTACCATCCTCTTTAAGCATGGTAAGAGACCAGGCTCCACTGGTACCATCCTCTTTAAGCATGGTAAGAGACCAGGCTCCACTGGTACCATCCTCTTTAAGCATGGTAAGAGACCAGGCACCACTGGTACCATCCTCTTTAAGCATGGTAAGAGACCAGGCACCACTGGTACCATCCTCTTTAAGCATGGTAAGAGACCAGGCACCACCGGTAACTATCTTGCCAGTTCTTTGAGGGGAAAGGCGAAACCAGTCTATATACAGTTTGACTTCATGACTGGAGCTCCATTGCTCCGTTTGACTTCAGAAACGTTCAAATGCAGAGGTTTCACAGCAACAGTGAATAGTACCATCTACAACAGTGAAAATACCAGTAACAGTCTAAGCCATCAACATTAGTCTATATATCATCTATATATCATATTAACTGTCAACCATAACACTAATATGCCACATTACAATCTAAACCATCCTTTCCTAAACTAAGAGTTTATATTTTAACAATGCTATAATATAGGGATCAATTTAAAGAAAAGAAAGCCTTTAAAATCATCCTTGCGAATCATTACATTGCATGGCATGGCAACAGTCTTAAACCTGTTGTTTCAATGAGACTCATCCCATCACACCAGGATGCATTCACTGTCAGGTCTTGACAGTTCCAGGTTGAGTCAGGCTCTTATTGTGATCCAATTAGTTTTTGTTTTTTTTGGTATGCAGTGCTATGCATCTATAAATGTCAGTTTCAGTTTTCGGGACATTCCTGGCGGGCGGTCACTATTGCAAACCTTGTCAAACCCGTGGGGAACTCTGCTTACTCAGACCAGCCACTAAACCTTGATGAACAAACCTATTTTCTATAGCCTCTCAACAGCAATACATGACTGCACAATGGATGTCAGGTCAGCATCATTCTAAAATAAGTAAGTAAAATTAATCAGAATTTGTCCACATGTTGTTGTTGAAAAATGGCATGTCTATTATTTTTTTTAAGAAATTTGATTATTGCTGTGATCTTATTTCTGTTGTTCTGTGAACTTTATATACTTGAGCACACTCCCTACTCCGGCAAATCTTTCAACTTCAGACTACAAGCTCGTAATGAGGTGATGAGAAATTTAACATTACATACTTGAGATGAGTGATGCGTTGCACAATGTTGAGTTTTGCACAAAGTACATCACAGTACTTTTCAAATTAAACAAATACATTTCATATACATCATTACCAGTATACACCATCAACCAACAGTCTTAACCATCTGCAACATGTTATGTGGGTGGGAGAAGTCATTTGTAGCAGTAGTAGTAGTAGCGGAATTATTTGCTTCCACAAAACTAAATGTAATCATAGTAGAAAAATATTAATGGTGACATCCTACAGAGAGGGCCTTATAGTACATAGGCATGCAGTTGATTCACTCAACTGATCAACTGTGATCTGTTCTGTTCAACCACTATATTTAAAAAAAAAAAAATGGCAGACCATAATGGACCTAGAACCTGAACGTTAAATCTAAACACCAACCAATTTGGTAATCCACACAAAATATTAAATTGCAGAAACAATCAATGTTGTACAGTGAAACCTCTGTACTCAAATGTCATTAGTTCCAAAAGGCTGTTCGAGTTGAGGATTGTTCAAAAACTGAAACAATTTTTCTCATGAAGAATGAATGTAAAAATAGATCAACCTGATCTAGAGGCCCAGATAATTGGATATTTAGACCTTCACACAGTATTTCCATGTCAGTGCCTAGTATTGCAACATCAGCTGCCTTTATCACTTCATTCTTTAAAATCGTAAATATTGTCAATTTGGGCATGCTATAAAAGGTATAAAGATCATGCTGTGAGATGATTTCCTTATTCAACTCGATGTTTGTACGCACTATTTACACATTTCCTTAGCATCAGCGCTACTTCTCTTCTTTGGAGGCATGATGGAGGACTTAGTTATACAGTAAAGTTCAAATGGAAAAAAGAGGCACACAATAGCAAACAATGCAAAGCAAATGCTGCCCAGACATAAACCTGCTCCAGCGTGAGGCCATGCGAGGTGAAGCGGTGTACTATGTCACCAAAGTGAGGTCAGAAATGTTGAAGTTCTGGGATGGAAGTCGTACATCTTTTAGTTTGAGAAGCCATTTGTTCGACTTGAGATGCGTTCGAGTACAGAGGTTTCACTGTATTGTATTTTTACCAAATCACAGTATTTACATAATTGCAAAATATATCATGTTGGCATTCAAAGATCATAATATTGTATCTCGATGTCCCTTTGATCCCAGTCCTTAACAACTTATTGATAGTCTACATCGCCAACAGTCAACCATTATCAAGTCTATATGCTACCAATAAGAGTGTACATCTACTATACACCATCAACACATCTATATGTACCATTAACAACATTCTATACATCAACAGGCTTAACCATTGACATCAGTCTATATACCATCAACAACTGTGACAATACCATTAATTATTTGCTAGAGGCAGAAAAATCTAATGTTGTGGCTGCACTGCTTGTCGCTGCGCTTTTAAACTGCTAGTTGTGAGCAGGGTTTGGCTGATCTAAAACTTGTCGGATGGCTAAAACTGGCCTATGACAGTCCAGATCAATAGGCATTGCAGTGGATCCAGTTCCCTTTGAAGTACTGCTGGATCTGGTTTCTTAATCATCCTTCCCAACCCCCAGCTCTGCTGCCGGCCTCCCACAGATTTTCCAATAGAGCAGCTTTCATAGCCAAGAGATGGGTTTGAGGTTGGGTTGTTAGGATTTTGGGTGGGGTCAGAGATCCAGTGGGGCAAGGAATGCAGAGGGCAGTGGTGTTCGCACTAAGCTATCAGTTTGGATACACAAGGCATTTACAACATTCAAAACCTCTGTAATCAGCCATTAGAAGCCATTATCCCACCAGAAGATTCAGAATGTGCTTAGTTGCTTGGGAAATGGATCGATAATTAACAGATTTACAGAGAGGCAGTGTATATTCTCAGTCAAAGACAACAAAACGACAAAATGCCTTAAGTCTAGAGGGACATCTTGGCCTCTCACAAGTAGCATTGATGATAGCATTTCTAGCAGGTCATACCAGCTAGGGGTGGCAGTAGCTCAGTGGGTAGAGCGGGTCGTCCACTAACCGGAGGTTTGGCGATTCCATCCCCACCTCCAACTGTCCACATGTCGTACCTTACAAATGTACTGATGACCAACACAGTACTGACGGATGTACCCTGATGCACCCACCTGAATATGAGGAGGGGGAAGGACATGCTTACTCCATACAGAAAGGCTTCCGTTCGGTTTGAACCCGAGACCTTATAGACCTTCTAGTCATGGTCAAACAGAGCTGAGTAGAGTCCTTGTGACTCAGCACATAAAGTTAAGACATTCACAAACCTCAGATATAGCCAAACAAGAGGAGCAGAAATTGAAACCACAACAAAGTTCCTCACCCAAGGCTATCACAGAATTTGATAACAATAACAGGGCCAACACATAATGAAAAAAAAGTGTGAGAAGAAAACTAGAGTAAAAAGAGGAAGGCAGGCAGTCAGACCAAATAGGCTTAATAGCAGACCACAGAATATTCAGGAGAGATGAGATGGGAATAAAGAAATAACATTCAAGAGCTTTGAGATAATACTGCCTAGTTACTGCAGCGTCACAGCCAAAGCACAGTCCACACACACACACACACTCACCAATTATTTTGGGCTGTGAGTCTATTATGGTTAATCAGGAACTAAATTGGAGCGATTAGGAGCTGATTGGAGGGCCTGTCGCTCATATCACCCAATTCACAGAAACAGGGGGTATCTGGAGGTAGATGCACACTGGTAACTAATTGACTAATAACATGGAAGGGTAGTGGGCGATGGAGGGGTGGTGGGGGTTGTGCAGGTTATAGGGAGGAGGGAGGTCAGAGTGAGGGAGGGACACACTAAAAGGACTGGTCAATTATTGATGAAGAAGGGAGGGGAGGGGGAGACAGCACACACAGGCTAAAGGGGTTACATTTCACATTACATCACCACAATCTCCTCTTTCTGATGCCCAGGCCTGGATCGTGTCCTTCCTCCCCCTATACTCTTCTCTCTCACAATCCCCTCCTCCTTACACCCTCCCACTGGCTTCACCTCCCAAGAAAACGACAACGTCTTCAGCCAGCACGGCCATTAACCCATGACGGTCCACAAAAACACAGACCCTGATACTCGTAGCTCTCTCTTTCAGAGATCTCTGTTGGTGTATGAGTCTGTAAGAGAGAGAAATGCTTTTCTCTACTAGAGAAAGGCTAGACTGTGGAGAAAGAAGGCACGAGTTAGAAAGGGTGGTGGTATAGAGAGGTTCTTTGAAGAAATCCTACCGCCTGATGAGCTAGCATGACACCAACTTGTCCGATCACCTCATCATTAGAACAACACAGAACAAACAAGCAGGTGTATTGTATCTAAATAACTATTTAATAGTGCTCAGTCTGAACATTGTAATATTCAGAAATTCGTTTGTTACGTAGGTATTCAAATCTCAATTTAGAATTACTTTGTTTTGTAAATGATGAATAAATTATGTTTTTATATTTGTCTATGTGAACAACAGGGAGAAGGATAGGTAACATATTGTCGAAATATCCCAGTTATGTCCCACTGAGAAAACAAAAAATATATATGTAAGATATGTATGAGGTGCGAGACATCCCTAGTTCTAGATTGCTTCACGTCTCAATTTGAGGTAGCAATAACCGCCAAATGGCACAACCAAACATGCGTTTATACCCAAATTATATTTTGTAAATTTCGTATTTGGATATTAAACCATGAGGTGATGACTTTGGTAGCCCTTTGACACCTGCCATCCAGTGTGAGAATCGACAAGACCCACACAGAAACGTTCAATTAACTGGTTGGAATTATAATAATATTTATCAAATGATCTTGAGTTCTCCCTAAACCCTTTGCTTTCCATGGTGGCACTCCCACCATGGAAAGCAAAGGGTCAAATCAAAGAAATAAGAGGTTGGGGCAAGTGGGTGTGGGCAGGGGGCAAGTGGGTTAAGAAGGGTCTTCAAAATTAGCAGCAATTTGCTGCCAAAAGACAGCAAAAAGCCTGACCTAATAATAATGTGTTGGTAGTTTAATAACTTGTAGTATTTTTTTTTCCTTATATGGCAATCCATCACCTCCAATAGCACGTGATTTCTCTGCTGCACTGCAGCTCTGTGTTACAGCCTCACTCGATCAGATCGATCAGGGGATCTGAAAACCACTGGCGTCCATAAAGCAATCCTCCGTGATATTGTAGTTTTCCATTTTGAGCGATTGAAAATTAGAAATGATCAGTTGATGTACTTCAGCAGTGGTCTCTGCTCTCACTAGTGCTCAGGGCTGCCATCTTTCACATGTTGAGACTCAAACAAAAGACAAGCTATCATGCCACACCTTGTCTAGTACTTGTCTGTACTCAGTCAGTTTGTGAGCTGTTTCGCTGTTACTCAAAGTTATCGTATAATATAAAAATGATTTTATGAATCCATCATTTTAAAATTTTAATGTAAACATGTTCTCATGTAGGTTCTCTGAAAACCCTGCTAGTGCTAAGCAAGATAAGAGCATGTGAATAAAAGACATGCACTTTTCTGGATGACTGATCACCAGAAAAGGAAAAACTAATTGTTATTCGTTACTGTAAGTATTATGCCTAATTACCAGTTATTATTTTTAGGAAGAGATTTTTGATAGAAGGACAAGGAGTGCAAAGAGTTGGTTTGTAAGGAAAGATAATTAATTTGACAATTTATTTAAATTGAGATTAATTTATCTTTTGAGATTATGCAATTTCCCTCAGGGATCATTTAAGTTGTCATTTAAGTCTTTTCAAAAGAATGTACCCAGATGTATGGTACATGCCAAAAAACCTTGCATTGCAAGCATTGAGCAAGCATTGTGAAATTCATTAAGGAGCCACCATATTAAAATGTTAGTGGCACCAGTGCCACCAGAGCCCTGAACTGAAATGATGGATTTGAGTAGATAGTAGGGGGGCAGCAGTAGCCCAGTGGGTAGAGCGAGTGGACAGGAGCGGGTCGTCCATTAACCGTAGGGTCGGCGGTTCGATCCCCTTGATCCCTACTTCCAAACTGTTTGCATGTCGAAGTGTCCTTGAGCAAGACACTGAACCCTGAACCCCAACTTGCTCCCCTGGTGCTGATCATAGCAGCCCACTGCTCCTATGTAAAATAGGATTGGTCAAATGCAGAGAAAAAAATTCGTTTCTATATCTAAAAAACATGTAAATGACAAATAAAGACCGAAAGATAGATCATATGCAGGGTTTTTCTGATCATGAGCACAAACATACATGTGTACCATGCCTTAAAGTTGCAAAATGCTGCTATTCTGTATTTCACTATTTGGCAGTTTTATTCCCGGTGCACTGTGCAGATTACAATTCAGCGCAACCAGATTGGCATATTGCCGCAATTGCAGCAGTAAATGAGAGCAATGCAGAGAGAGAAAAGCTTTCTCAACAAATATATATACTCAAAAGGCATTTTTGCAAGTCCAAGTCTCAAGACTATGAGAGGCAAGTCCAAGTCAAGGACCAATTCTTTGGTCCCAAGTCAGGGTTAAGTCTCTTTTGGTTGTATCTCTTCTGATACATTTTTATTTAAATGGGTACATACAAGACTGAATTGTATGCGCTTTAAGTAATATACTATTTTCTTATAAAGTTTCTGAAAATACATAATTACATAACTTGATGCGATGCTGCAAATAAACTGTGCTTTAAACCATCCCAGTTTTGTAACGTAAAGGCTCAGCTACACCAAAGGTCTGTTCTTCTCTCTTCTGCTTTTACAAATGGCATATTATGGTACATTATCACTGTTGTACAGTGAGAAAAAAATTAGACAGAAAATTGCCGCTGTAACCTGCAGACAGAACAAATACTAAATTACACCATTGTAGCACTGCAGGCTCGAAATTGCAACCGTTTTGGTCACATATAAATGCTTCTGAAATTTAATCTGTGCAACCTCAAAATAAAATTGTTCAGTTGCAACCTTTTTTTTTTTTCCAGTATAACGCCCCTCCTCTGTATGTGTGCTACTTACTTAGTATGTACCACATTACCACATTATGTACACATTTAACTTTATTTGTATTTCTTGTTGGTACATTAATAAGTGTATTAAAAGAAACAGGTTCAAATTAAATACAAAAAACCTGCCATAGGAAGTTACCGATACATCTTCAGGGTAAGTGAGGGCTGGCGCTACCATTGCAAGTTGGCTGGGGTGTTCCCAGGGCATGTACCAGTTTGGTGGGGGGGGGATTATTGCTGAATACTTTATAATTTGCACCATTGAGGTGCCCTGGTAGCTCCCCGGGTAGAATGTGTACCATTAAGGGTCAGTCCTTGTGACAGCAACCCACGGTCATTTGCTGCATGTCTTTCCATCCCTGTACCATACTTTCCCGTCTAATCTCTACTAAAACCTGACTTGCCTGAGGTTGGGCAAATCAGAGGATCAATCGTAAACAACCAAGATGGCTCTAGCGGCATAGCGATGTGGAACGGTCTGTAAAATCTGGTACCAAGAAAGTAATAAACAAACTGGATGGTATATTATTATTAGGCCTGCACGATATCAGCAAAATGTGCGATGTGCGATCACACTGTTCAATATTGCGATGACGATATGACTTGCGATAATAAATAAGAAAAGAGTGCAATTTTGGTCATGGTGAATACGTCGATATGAATTTAAACAAATTTGCATATCGTGACGTCACCGACTGGGTCTCAACCCGTAAAAGTTTAGTGGTCTCCTTGACATCAGTCGACACGTCACTTTATAGCTGTGTCGAGATATTTCAATGCATTGTTTTATGTAGAACCTATTGCTGCGGTGCCTGAACCCAAAGTTATAACTATCCTTCTTATAACTAGCCTTCTATAACTTTGAACGGTGACCGCAAACATTTTATTTACTGCAGCCGCAGCCATCATAACAGACCAGCGCGAACCAGTGATAAAATGAGGCGAATATAGAAGAAAGAACGTAGCCTACGTGTGTATGTAGGTATGTATTTGCGATACTTAATAAAATATAATTAAAAGGGTTTTATTGTATTTGCATTAGTTGAAGAGTTAAAAAAACGGTCAGTCTTCTTAACGTGAGTTTACAACCGGCAAGTCGGTCGGACTCAAAGGGAAAAATAAATATCTGGGTCGGTCCTAAATTGACAGGGTTGGTCGGGTTTACAATAAGTACATTTGTCATACATTTGTGGAGTTTGGCATGTGGAAAGCCAAACAACCACCGTGCAGCAGAGACTGCTGCACGGTGGTTTGGCTTGGAAGCCCCGCCTCCTGGTCTGCGCCACTAGAACCCGGGACTCAGACAGGTGATCTTTGTGTTGACCGTCACATCGCTAATTCCAGCGGGAAAATCTGTTGAACATCCAATCTTTCCAACTTAAATTTCTACATTTAAACTGCATAAGTTGCTATTGAGATGTGTGATTTGTTTAATACACCACCACAGTAGTGCTCTTCGGCTGTACATGACATGTTCAGTTTTGAAGTCATGACGATACAGGTGTCATTATTGAAAAATGTCTCAACCGAAAGGGGCAACTTGGCCTACCCAGGCTAGCTACTTAGCATTGGCAAACAAACTTATTTTATACAGCCTTAACAACAATGCATGTCTATGCGTCTGCAAAGGCTTTTGAATATTGAATTACATATTCTGCTCAAAACATTGCAAAATATGGATATAACCATAAACATATAACATCAAACATGATTTTAACATTGCAATTGCAAAAAAACATCAACAATTGTTTCGGGGACCAACTACATTTCCGTGCGACCTACTCAAATGAGTACACTACATTCACTACATTAAAAACAACCAACTTCAATGATAGTAGGCCTATAATATATAAGGCTAATAGCAGCAAAATGTTCTTGATTTTGAACCATCATGCATCCAACCAACATCCATCCAACCATTGTTTATCTAGCCAAAAACAATGATCATCAACAATTGATTATTTAACAATCGACTTTTTAACCATTATCTAACTCCATGGCCAGCAAACCCACTAACTGCTCCTATCCTGTCTCCGACATTTGAGCAAAGGGGTGATGCATATTGTCCAATTGTGCTTAAGCATGACCGTAGAGTTTTAGAAAAGCATTGTTGTAGAATGTGCACATCATTAACACATCACTGTCTCACGTACATCTCTGCTATACTCAAGGCAGGCGTCTCAGCATGGAGGAACTAATTAAAGGAAGCCCTGTCTCCAAGAGAGGCTGTGTGGGTGTAGAGCTCCATGTGCTCATGGGATGTGGGTGGGAACACATTGCCAGGTGGGGCTGGGGAAGGTCTAAATCAACGCCACAGCTCGGAGCTACAGCTAAACACAAGTGGAGCAGCGAGGGTGAGTTACACATACAAACTCAACACAAATGCAACAAGACCCTCTGTATTGCATAACAATGCTCACAAATGAACGAGACAACAGATATAGCTGGTACAGTTATGTAGTACAACAAATATCTATCATAGATTAAGTGAAGGATTTCTGTAGCATTTGTAAATATCAGCATATTTTAATAAAAATCCAAGAAACCCTTGTTTCTATGAATATCAAGAAGCTTTCATTGCCTCCGTGCTTGTATTTAGGTGAAGAACAAGTTATTGTAGAGTTATGTTTGTAGAGTGAGACAGAGAGAGAGAGACTTAGACAGAGACAGACAGAGAGAGAGAGCGCGCTTGCATGGGAGAAAAGTAGAGAGGGAGGAACGATGTGCCGTGTGTGACTGGCCTTATAAACATCATCCCTGCACAAAATAACATCCTGGGCAGCTAATCTACTAATCTCGCCGTCACTGACAATGTATTCAGGATCACGGAGAGAGAGATTCTTGGTTCCTCTACTCTGTTGTTGCAGAGATGACTCCGCCCCTCCCCCAATACTACCTCCCCTCCCCCTGACTGCGGCAGGCAGGCATGCAGGGCAGATGGTTTACTAGCAAGCAGAATGACCCAAGCTAGCGTTCCTGCCTGGCTTGTTTTGAACCTGCAGTCCCGGGCCAGCACTCATTTAAAATACACAAAGGCCTTTCACTGCAGCCAGCAAGGGAGGGAGCTAGCCACGTAGCTAGCTAGCTGCCTCTCCTTTAACACACACACACACACACACACGCACGCACGCACGCACGCACGCACGCACGCACGCACGCACGCACGCCTAGCCCATCCTCTTCTCTGCTTTATTACTTCAGAAACAATTTTCTTTTCTATTATCACCATGGAGAATGGCAAGAGGAAGCTAGTTATGTGGCTCCTTTAGGTCGCACAAGCCCCCCTCCCACCCCCCCAAAAAAAGCATAATCTAAACACAGACACGCTTATTTGCAGAACATAGTCTAATCTGGCACCATTTAGTGCATATATATATATAGCTAGAGCATAATAATAAGGACAATGGTGATATTGAAAATAGCAACAATGCGTTGTCTACACCTGTAGAATAGATGGTATGTTACTGTCTACACCTGTAGAATAGATGGGATGTAAAGACAGTCCTGTCTAGCATGTACACAACAGTTGTATGCCGATGGGCCATCATCACATGCAAACAATAACTGGATAAAATAGAAGTACTCTCATGCCACAAAGAAAAGCCTCTCTCTACTGCAGGGTTTGAAGTGTATAAGAGCTGTTAGTTTGTGGCAAGGACAAGCCAAGAGTCGCAGTTGCGCTGGGAGGGGAAAACAACTGTTGCATAGCAATTGCTAATGGGTCTGCTAATTCTGGCTATGTGGTGTTGTATAACAGAAATGTGTTGGGTCGAAGGTGGCAAGTACTTACTTAGTATTATGGTTGGAGTGTGTGTTAAGAACATTAAAAAGTAAAAAAAAAAATGTATGTCGCTTTGGATGTTGGCGATGGGTGCATTGTAATAAAATAAACGGTTGTAGGAGGAAAATGTTTGGAAATGTTGCAAAGTTTCCAATAACTAGCTTTCATTTATTTTGTAAATTCAACATAATAAGCCTTCGCAGCAATGAGTGTTTTCTAGTTTTAACATCTCAACCCACAAAATGCTACGACACGTGGGGCGGCAGTAGCTCAGTGGACAGAGCGGGTCCTCCATTAACCGTGGGGTTGGTGGTTCGATCCCCTTGATCCCCCCTCCTCCTCCTCCAACTGTCCAATCGCTTTGGACAAAATCGTCTGCTAAATACCCCTTTACACGTGTTAGCATATAGCTAACTGCAGCTGTTTAACAGCTTGCTGGACATAACACAGCTACTGTAGACATTCCCAAGCAAAGTATTGTCAACTATGCATCACCCCTCAGCAACGAGCCAAGAACTTGGTGAGTAAATGGTGAGCTCAGTGTAAAAATGAAAAACAAACATGATTAAGATACGTTTCCACTGAACAGGTTTTTGTTTTTTTTATGATATCTTACTTTAACCACACGGTGAAAAATGTGATTCTTCTTCCCGACCAGCTGATTATTAGTAGAGTCTGGAATTTGTTTGAACATGAACACAGTTCAGTATTCCTCGTCTCCATTACTCGCCTTCCCTCCACTGGAATGAGAAACAAAAAAACCCATTGCAGTTAAGAACTATCTCCCGCCGGTTGCCTAGCAACTTACGCAAGCAAGGCATGTGCTTGCTTGTGTGAGTGCACACATAGTGACAGAGAAAAACACACACACCTTGCTATGTTCAAAAGACATACTTAACATTAAAGTCTAACCTGATACCCTGTATTCAAGGCTCAGAACAATAAGCCCTTGTCTTTGTGATAAAGGATTACTCCCCAGCACCAACAGTGAAACTATACCGCAAGCACGCTGTATTTATGTGTTTGATGCCTGGCCTTGTGAGCCACGGGTGATGATGCCACAGCCATGCCCATCTCCAACCAAACAGCAGAATGTGTGGAGAACAAAACTAGCCTACTTGTATATAAACCAATGGCAAAATTGGTAGCGGTGGTGCTGGTTGAAGAGAAGAGGAAATATGAGAGATGGAGCATAATGAAAAAACAGTGGAACAATGATCACGCTTTTTGTCGTAAAGAGAATACTTTCAACTTTTATAGCTGGTGAATTTAACCAGCTTATCATTGACTTCCTAGTGAAAACTGATATGCACAATTCCAATGACATCAAGCTAAGCAGGTTTCTTGTCAATTTAATAGGTACAGCCAGTAGTCGACGACATTATGAAGTCTGAATTGACATGAAGGAAGTTTTGTGGGTTAAAATACCTGATGTGGAGTCCAGCATTCCCACTTGACAAAAACAAGTCTGGTGTCTTCCTGTGTGTAATCACTAATCAAACAAGCTGTGCCTCATAGAGCAAGAGACAGACACTGGAGCCAAGCCAGGCACTGGGAGGCTGACTGCAGCTCCTCTGCAGGTAGCTCACAAGCTACCAGCTGTAGACTGCTAGTCAATGAGTATGATGTAAACAAGCTCCAAACAGCCTTGCAAGGTTTCTGTAATAACAAATAGTTGGGCCTGAGGATCAAGGATCAAGGATCAAGCAGAGGCCCAATCACCCAAAGGAACAGAAATCATGTCTCTAATTGCCAGTACTGCATCTCTACAGCTAATATTCCTCCCAACTGTCTGACTGTCTCCCAACCATCAGAAAGTACCCTAGAAACCAGGGGTAGCCAACACCGTGCCGCCAGCCCCTGGGCGCCCATGTCCAAGTCACCATGGAGGAAAATGTTGAACATGTTTATTTCATTGTGTTGATCTTTTTGAATCAATAACATCCTCCTCAGAAGTCCACAACATGGGTGTTATCCTGGACTCCTCCGCTCATTCCAGTAACATCAAATCCCAAGTCGCTTTCTGACTCCGTGGCCCTCATCCACACAGTCATCACATCCAGGCTGAATTATTGCAATGGAGTTGTGTCTGGGGTGCCCAGCAAAGCCCTGGACAGGCTCCAGTGTGTACAGAACTCAGCTGCCAGGTTTCTCACCCGCACCAAGCCCTGGCAGCACATCACCCCCTCCCTCATCCACCTTCACTGGCTTCCGGTCAAGTCCTGCATCTCCTACAAGATCCTCCTCCTCACCTATAAATCCCTCCATCACCTTGCACCTCAGTACCTGAGCGACCTCCTCCACCCCTACACTCATCACCCGCCCAGCACCTGGCGGAGCTTCGGCGACAGAGCTTTCAGTGTGGCAGCCCCCACTCTCTGGAATCTATCCCGGCTGAGATCTGCAACGCCGCATCCATCGGCACTTTCAAAAGACACCTAAAAACATACCTATTTCACAAGGCCTATGGTCTTAATTAGCTCTGTCACCTGTGTTTTTTGTTTCTTGTTTTTCTTGTTTGTTCCCTTCATATGCTGTGTAAGTGTCATATAAGTGACATTGGGTCCCTTGAAAGGGGCTATATACATAGTTATTATTATTATTATTATTATTATTATTATTATTATTATTAACACTTGCATTGATGTAGATTTAAAGGCAATGGCTATATTGAATTTAACATTTTAAAAACAAAAATGATTTATGAACTGAACTTGTCTGGAGTTCAATCTCACGTGCACTCTTTGCTGAGACAACCCAACGAGCGCACATCAAACGGGGAGCTAGATGCAGGTTCTATCCTCAAAATGAAGAAAAACATGTCGGAAAAGTTAAAGAAAACTTGGAAACATTTTACGACAATACAAGTGTGTGTGCCTCACTTGTGGGGCGACTGTGGTGACGGCGAAGCGGCACAATGTGGAGAGACATTACCTGACACACTAGCTTCCATGCTAACTACCCACCTGGCAGTGCACTACGGGCCTTTGCCTGGGAGTCTGCCATCAACAGTGTGCACAGCTGAATATAACAAAAAATAACTTTTCAGCTTGCTTTATGCTAGGTTTGATAGCAAAACCCCAGATATTTTAAATTTCCTGTTCTGCCAAAGGTGCACATGCACCAAAACAAAACAAAAAAGCTTGTATAGACGAAGAAGACTTAATACTCCGGTGCATGAGTACTCTCTATCTTAGCAAAGCAGTACAATTAAAATATCTGGCTTTTTGCAGACAAAGGCATCTTAAAAGAATAATGATCAAGAATAATTTGAAAATGATCTGTTTACCTGCCTGGACTTCTTTAGATTATAGCAAGCAACAAACACAGTCATATCATTGAGTTGTGAATGTTTCTTTCAAATATCTTCCGCTTGATGTTTAGTGAATGTTGAAATAATAGGCAGGAGCTATGTTCAGATGGAGTCTACACTCGGTTTGTAGAGTGATATCAGATCTCTAGAATCTGTGCCCTACTGCACATTTAAAGATGTTTCTGCCGGAGCAGAATGTCCAGCGCCAGGTGTGGCCTGTGCCTCCTCATCATATCAGGCCAGAGACGGCAGCAGATGAGATGGTGCTGCTGTGGAACAGATGTCACACAGCAGCATGTCTCTCTCCACCCACATCACTATTCCAACTCAGTGGTTCTGTAAAGAAGAGTAGTGCCCTTTTGCTATTGGCACTTTTCGCCATGCTCTGTCAAACTGCGCTGCCTTTCCATTACCAGTTTAAATGCACCGAGCAGTGGCATGTCGCACCTGAGATGAACCATCTCCGCAGTCTGGCCAAAGTGAGCTCAACCAACCTCCCAGTGGGCTGTGGTGGCGTCATCCCTGGTTGCCGTTTGGAGCAAGAAATGGTCTCTCAAATTGTAGGAATATAGACCTATAAACTCTAATGTGTAAACAAGTCAAATCAGAAGTCAAAAGTGTCTCAGTGAACTATTGAGGTTAGGAAGCAAAAAGGGAAAATATTGGATGTTAAACAAAGATTAATCATCACAAATAGAATTGCGTGTTTTGTCGATCTGAAAAAAAATCAATATATAAATGTCTCCTACACAAATAAATTCAGTTTCACAGATGGCTATAATATCTACTAAAGAGGCTACAATAAGTGGAGGGTTGTGTCATTGAATCAAGACAAGCGCATCGTCAGTTAAAGACACACATTCAAGCGGTTAGCACTGTTGAAATTGAGACGCAAATCCCATCTGCTAGTCAGGCCAGGCTGTAGGCCTCTCCGCAATCAGGAGCTGATTCACAGGATCTCAATTCATATTACATTACAACAGGGAGCATTTCATACAGGGAAACTGACATACTGCTGAATGCTACAGCCAAGTAAACTAGATTGTAATACATGTAAACAAATTGAGGTGAGACAAAAAAAAAAATGTATGACTTAAAGGGTAACCAAACATGTTACTGTGGTAGTCAAACAACAGTATTATAGTACTGAAACAACAGTACTTAAGTAATGCAACATTAGTAGACAAGGGATGAAAGGAAACTTTAAATGTTTTCCTACATCAACCAAATTACCTTCCACTAACAAAGGCAAACCCTTTTGATGTCAAAACGAGGTGGTTTAAAGCATAGCTTGCTCTTTCCTATGATCCAAGGGAGAGAATCAGAACCTCCACTAAATATTTGAAGAGCTCTGCTAGAATTCAGCAGAGCTGAATGTCTTTGCCATGATTGTGTGGCCCTGCCCCCTCCTACACCCTGTTACATCATAAGCATGTTGAAAGCTGCTCTATATTTAGCAGCCTATCCCCACCCCCCACACTGCTTTGCACTACTCTGTCAGTGCCTGGTTTTTTCTCTCTCTCTCTCTCTCCCTTTCTCCCTCTCCTCTCCCCTCCCCCCACCAGGAGGGACGAGAAGGATGAAAGGAGAGATAAAAGAAGGGTCATATAAAGGAGGAGGGGAATGGAGTAAATAGACATGCTGTAAATAAACCTCTACACAGAGAAGTCACGTGTCACTCACACACATGCATACTGGGCAGTCTGGACATGAGCAGCTCTATAATGCCTTATCGCAATACTCAACTTCTGTACAAAGCTTTGCTCTGCAACACCGGGCTGTATGTGGATGTAGGTACGTACAAACATACATATATACATATATATATATAGATGCAGACATACATACATACACAGTAAAAAAGTATCACAAAGCTGCGGTGGGTAATGACCATGGGGATAACGCGCTACCCCCTCCTTCCTTGAATCATTTGTATATTTTGCATTGCGTTTGAATTGGAGCTGAAACAGTGGGTTTACTTACACTTCAACAACTGACCTGTGGACCAGATTTTGTCTACACCATAGCCCTAAAAATGTACATATCACAGACACACAGACAGAGATACAGAGAGAGCAACTTCGGGAGTCAGAGTACAAGTGAGAATGGGAGAAAAGTAGAGAGGGAGGAACCATGTGCCGTGTGTGACTGGCCTTATAAACATCATCCCTGCACAAAATAACATCCTGGGCAGCTAATCTACTAATCTCGCCGTCACTGACAATGTATTCAGGATCACGCTTGTGGTTTAGAGTGGCCACAATGCGGCTGTGGGCTCCATAGTGACGAGGCATAGGGGACTCTGCTGGAGACAGGCTGCCGGTCACCTGCAGCGCCCGACAGCATCATCACCTCCACTACAACATCCAGCAGCACCACTTCACCTGGTGTGATGTACACTACAGGATGGGGGAAACACATTCCAGTAGCACCACTTCACCTGGTGTGATGCACACTACAGGATGGGGGAAACACATTCCAGTAGCACCACTTCACCTGGTGTGATGTACACTACAGGATGGGGGAAACACATTCCAGTAGCACCACTTCACCTGGTGTGATGCACACTACAGGATGGGGGAAACACATTCCAGTAGCACCACTTCACCTGGTGTGATGCACACTACAGGATGGGGGAAACACATTCCAGTAGCACCACTTCACCTGGTGTGATGCACACTACAGGATGGGGGAAACACATTCCAGTAGCACCACTTCTCCTGGTGTGATGTACACTACAGGATGGGGGAAACACATTCCAGTAGCACCACTTCACCTGGTGTGATGCACACTACAGGATGGGGGAAACACATTCCAGTTGCACCACTCTGCATCTCACTAAACTGTCAGCATTCAAAACAACATATTTCTTGAAGGGATGTGACGTCCAACATATTGTCCACCTATGTCATTATGATCAACACCCTGGCTGTTTTTTTTAATCTAAATGTTCTAAATTCTGTAAATTCTTCTGTTTGGATATGAGCTATGCGTTTCAAGTTTATTGTCACATACTATATAACGTACATCATTGGTGGTGATTGCTGGTGGTTGATGGGTGCGGTTTGAGGCCAAGCTCTGGTTTGCCTAGCAGCATTGTGACACCGTTTGAATAGCAATGATGGGACGGCAGGCTCTGGTTATAGAACTACGCTCAACCGGTGACGGCTGCTTCACCCTGTTCCTACAGTCTGAGTATATCTTCAGGTAATAAGGAAGAATACTGTACTCACTACCGTGTCCATGTCTTCCTAATGCCTACAGAAGGCCGCAGTTGGCCTTTGCACTAATGCACCTACGTGAGAATGATGGTTGGTCTGCATGGGTGTGGATTGTTGACATGTGCACAGCTTGGGATTGGCTGTGTTACTGAACCCCTATACTAAGCATGACTGAAATAAACCAACCAACACTGTGAGGACTTTCTAAAAGGACGATTGAGACCAACAAGAAAAAAAAACTAGAAAAGCCCAACGCGCACACACAGTATGCATCAAAGCATAACCCGACACATGAGTCACCATAGCATCAGTCTTGATCAGCCTTTTGAATAATCGACCGAATGTCCACACACACACACATTGTGTGGTGTTCTACTGTCAGTCGGGCTAGCCTGCTTCTTTGAAGATGCTCCACATTATCTGGACAGACCCTCTTCTCCAAGGGGGTGGGCTTGTGTGTGTGTGTGTGTGTGTAGCAGATATCATCCTACTGCTCATCACATAGAGTTTCTAGTTTCATCAACTCCCTTTCTTCTCACTTCCCTGTCTCTCTCGCTGCCTTATTCTCCCTCTTCTTCCCGTTTTCTCTCTCAATCCCCTCCCACCCCCCCTTATATATTCAAAGTGGGCCGGCCAACAGGCAGTTGCTATAGCGACACTGGAAGGGTTAACCCTATTGGGATAGCATGAAACTGGTGGAGGAAGAGGTGGGAAGCAATCACATAGAACACACACACACACACACACACACACACACACACACACACACACACACACACACACACACACACACACACACACACACACACACACACACACACACACACACACACACACACACACACACACACACACACACACACAAAATACAATTCAACCCAATCACTGATGATGCCACTCTAATGAGGCCGAAAAAAATGTGGCCGCACATGGAGTTACACAGACAAGCCTTTGGACAAGTACAGATGCACGTACTAAAGCGCAGAAAAACATGCACATTAATAAGCACCCATGCAGGTGGAAGTCACAGATGGGTCAAAGGTCAAACCTTTAGGAAATTGTCAGGTGATAAAACTGTTGGCTAAAGAGGTTAACCACAAACACATGCACACACTATTTGAATCTAGCATTCTACTCCAGTGTAGATGGGATTATAAAAGTGAACACAACACACAAAGAGACAAAGAGAGTCAAAGACAAAGGTCAAATATAGTCCCATCCAGGTAGGACTGCCGTCAACCACAGAAAATCTTGGTAGACTGAAATGAACTTACGACGAATCAAAAACAAAACAAAAAAAAAAACACATTCTGCACGTTGTCTCGAGATTAGCTCAATCGGCCACAGGTCACTGAGTGCACTGTTCTCTACCTGGTAGGCTAAATATAACAGAAGTGCTGTTTGGAGGTAATCAGTAGGTCAGACTCGGTTACAGAGGAGCTTCAATGTGAAGTGGGTCACACACCAGACAATCACCGTGCTCAGCATCGTGGAGTACAAAGGTCGGAAGATTTGATTTTAGTTCTTGCTGACTCAAGACAACATGGACAAAAAAAACTTCCACCTTACATTATGCCTAATATTTTTGACTGACATGCCTACAGACCTTTTTATCGCCACACCGATGACTTGTTTGATGACATGGTGTGAATCAGTTTGGAGTCAATTAAATGTTCAGTAAGTTACGACTTGTAGTCTCCATTGATCTGGGCGAGTTAAAAGTTATGAAAATGGGAGTGTTTTGACTGTCTCTTATAAGTTTAATAGCAATATTATCATAAAACCAAACTATGGAACATTATTGTGTATATATATATTAATAATCAGGACTGTACATGTCCCCCTGAAAATAATTGATTAAAAAGCGCTTTTCTCCTGGAAGTAACACCAGCGTTTGTATGACCAATGGGATTTTGGTCAAAGAAGAGCAAATTGAGCATGCAATTTGTCAGCCTTACGTCGAGGATAAATATCCTACACCCAGGATATAAAAATCATCCATCACCCTAAATATAAAAATGTGTTGGGTCAGGAATCCAAAGACACAAGTCGCCAACACAACTTTTGAGCAAATTAACAAAGTGATTGTTTTTCAAAATGAGTGATTTTTGTTTTTTTGCAGAATCTGTTAGTTGAGATCACAGAGAAGCCTCTCCATGTTTCAGATAACAGTATTGGTTTCATTAAAAGTATACATTTTATGTTTAAAATCGGGTGTGCCAATAGAGAGGTGACAACTGCAAATCTTTGAGGCTTTTTCTCAGTTTTAGCTTTTGTGATGTGCCTACATTCAAATGGCCACAACGTCTCCAAATATGATCATATTTCCATGTGTTACACATCGTTGGAAAGCTTAGAAACTACACTTTCAGAATCTGAAAGTGTAGAAACTAGACGACTTGTGTCCCTAGTTTCCATGACCTGACACAAATATATAATATAAAACCTTGCACAGTCAACATCAAAATGATCCAAGTTGTCATGAGGTAGTGACCAAATATAACCAAAACATCCTACATATTAAATAGCATGCATTTGGATAATTATTTCACTCCAGCCATGTATAGAGAGATGAAGCACTAGGTTCCCTAGAATGTAGGAAGCCCATTTAAAGGGTCGTTGTCAACATATTATGGACAGGCTGCTAACGGATGGAGTGAAGAGGCGAGGCTAGCAAGGGTACAGCTGCCATTTGATTGGAGCAGAGAGTAGTCAAATCCATGCAGCATCAGCAGTCATTGTCTAGACGAGGCAGTCAACTCCAACCTGCCTCATCAGCACGTTTCCTCCACTCCACACCAACGCCAGCCATGGCTGAGCTCACTAAAACACAGAGCTACAACAGCAGAACCATACAAAGGAAGCAAAGCTACGCAGGTAGGTGCTAAAACAACAGTACTCAACACAAACTGGAAAAACCTTAATAATTCACACTTTGCTCGGATGTCAGTCTTCTGCTTTGTCGCTTTCATGATCACTGTGTGGCTCAACGAACCCATGACATATAGCCAGAATGATGGCCAGACCACATGCCCCACCTCCTGCTGTACCAACAACCTGAGGAACATCGTCTGGATCCTAATCGTAATAATAATAATAATAAATCTGATTTATATAGCGCTTAATATGATACTCTAAGACGCTTTACATATTGCCCTATCAAGAGGAATCAAGATCTTCTGCTCTCTGTGGTTCCTGTAAAAACTGTGTGTGTGTGTGTGTGTGTCTGACTAGTATGGTAAGTATGGTCCGTCCTGTTTTGCCGGTTTAGCCTGAGAATCCATGGAAAACAACATAATGCAACACTACACCACAATGATTATTAATAGCATATGTACACATGAGAGTCTTAGCCGTTATTAGGGCTCTGAAGTGCCTGACTGGCATTGATCAACGTCACCACAAACAAATTCAACTAACTGCCACAACCAAAGGATTTCTGCGACAAACTCGTCCAGGAGAATTCTCTGTTCACACTTCTCTGTTCAGTGAGCTCACAGCTTACTGTTGGGCTGCATTTGGCTTGTTGATTATCTCCATAGCTAGGGAGAAACCTACTTGATGCTTTACCATGACAAAAAAAACTTGCATTAAAATTGAACAGTGTTATATTAAGGTTGCCATGGCATGGTGCCAGTAGGTACTTCCATCATCTACGACAGTTAAGTGTGTGTCAAGTGATGATGTTCTTTGATATCTTTATGATTTGTATTTAGTTATTAGGTCTATTAATGTAGAACTATAGGTCATAGCTTACAACGAAAGGTCCTTTTACATTGAACAAGATTGTTCATTATGGTTTTCCCATGTCAAAAACAATAATTACTAATTAGAGCTGAATGGGACTGTACACTTATGCTGCGCTTTCCGTTTTCCAAAAAAATACATTTTTTAATCGCACCAAGGTTGAATTTTAAGGGGCTATAGTACAACGCCAAGGTGTGTGCATGTATAGATGCATGGAGCTCCTGGGCAGCAGTTGATTTTGATGTCAATGTCAGAGAGAGGGCTAAACCTTCTCTCACTTATATATAATGCTGTGTGTGTGGAGATGTGTGGGGCTCTGTCTGGCCAGCTGTTGATTTTGATGTGTGCATTCTGGAGGGTTAAGCTTCTTGGACACATTCTGGCGCATTTCATATACAACATTACTCATTCTAACTCTCCTATCCCATGGGGATAACACGCCCTACTCTACAACTTTTACTCCAAAATAATTGATGTTTTAAATAGGGTTGCACCGAATCCAGTATTCGGGTTCGGATTCGGCCGAATATTGGGCTTTTTTTAGGGGTTCGGGTTCTGCCGAACCTTGGCTTTTTTTTCCGCCGAACCCAAATCCTACGCTTTCACTGCTCGCGCTGGTCGACGTAATTATCTGTTTACAAAAAGGTGGCACGTTGGAATGCAGTGGCTATAGCTGCGAGAAAGCAAAAATGGAAGTAGTGGACAGAAAAAGTGTCGTTTGGCAGTTCTTTCAGATAAAAGAAGGCGATTGAAGTCGAGCTACATGTTCAATTTGCAATGCCGATTTGTCTCGTGGTGGCAATTTTTTCCCAGTGAAAATTAAATACAACGAAAAATACACTGATGTTGACGTTGTTTACTTCATTAATGTGTTTAGTGTTAATGGAGTAGAATTCGGTATTCGGGTTCGGATTCGGCAGAATCTTAACCAGTGGATTCGGTATTCGGCAGAACCCTAAAAATCTGGATTCGGTGCATCCCTAGTTTTAAACACATTCTCTCTAGAACCGATTCTCCATTCTGGACGACTGTCCAACCATGGTGGTGCAACATGGCCGCCTCTATGGAACTAAGTCCCATGAAGATATTAAGTGCTAAAACTAAGAACACATAAAACAAAACAATTCTTATTTTCATGGGATTATACGCCATTTAAAACATACTTATGAATGTTATATTCATAAATCCGTTCCACTAGATACCACTAACACCAAACGCCAAACCACAACAAACAACTTGTGTTGCTTACCATGTTTACCAAAATATGCAACAGCGCTTTGGTTTAGTTCAGCAACTCGATGCTAGGCTAGTCATTCAATAGGCAATTACATTGATGTTTTAGCTAGCGATGACAACCATTGATAGCAGCAACAACACAACCTGTGGTTGAAGTTTAAAGGATTGTCAGGTACTCAGGGGGAAGAGAGGAGCCACGATAGACAGCAACTTTTATACTGATGTCTTAGCAAGCCCCCGGGTGCACCTTGCATACACTCTGGGTTAATTGTTGGCATTGCTTATGTAAAGATATTGTCCCACTAGTGGTGAATACGCGTTCTAAAATAGGGTGGTTGGAACCTTTGATATCCATTCTCCAACAAAAGAGAATTTAGCAGCTCCCATAGCTGTATCATAATTTTTTTCAACATAAGTATGCACATATGAACTGCCCTAGCTAGGTTGTTTTCTCCAATAGTGCCCGATAACTAACAAATCCACAAGTTTTGATTCTGTGTTTACACAAACATTTGGTGAAAATAGAAGGGAGTTCAACGGTTGTCCAACATCCCAATTTGAACCAAAATCATGGCTCATTTACATCTACCCTGAAACATTATGAACAATAAACCTGGGGTCTTAACAACCCAGCCATCCTTTAAGTTGGGTGTGTTTGTAGCCCATTAGCGCCACTTTAGCACCTTGCTAATAGCATAACACATGTAGCCTCATCTCTGCGTTTGAGGCACTGTTTTGAGCAACTGGTTAAAAGGACACAACCTTATGTATGTGGTTGTAGCCCTGATCATTAGTTGGATTAGTTGCACTGGAACAAGCTAATTTAAACAAATGTGATTCAATGCTAACAAAGTGGTTAGTATGTATCATAGCACACCCAGCCATATTCCTGCGTTTTAAGCCCTGTTGCTCCATCAGCATGCAAAGGTATGGGACAAATGTGGTTAATCAGGGCTCAAGACTAACATGTTCTACTGGTGGCAGTGGAGCAACAATCTTTATAATTCAGTGGCACCCTAACCAATTTGGTATAACCCTATTTAACCACAAGGTACCATCTCTGTCTGTGTACATTCATTTGAAAAGATAAACTCCTGTATAGCTTCCAGTACTGTTCCACACATTCAGAACCACTCACCAACAACAACAACTATCTAATATTCCATGTCAAAATGTGTTGGCTTTCTACTGTGCAGCGCTGCCTGACCCGGCGCTCCGTGGCTCGTCTGCAGCCTGCTTCATGTTACTAGGAACCATGAAGAAAGTGCTTCATGTTATTAGGAACCATGAAGAAACACACGCTTTTGCTTTTTTCACTGGCACCATGCGACCTACGAACACATTACCTCACATCCACATAATGAATGGTCTCAAATGCGACTATTTTGGTCAGTCTTCAGCTGTGTTAAATGTTGAGTAACACAGCACATGGACTTTTAGCTTTGTTCCTAGCTCTGTTGCTCTATTGATATTAGCTTGCATGCTTAGCAACTGGTAACATGCTAGCATATGTATCATGAAAGCAAAGAACCATTGGTAACACTGCTTTCAGAGTCTGCCTGTTCCTTGAAACATTGGGTATGAAAGACAGTGATAGAAAGGGGAAGAAGGGAGAGCAAGTGAAAGACAAAGCTGAAGGGAAAGGGAGAAGGATAGAAAGAAATACACTCATACAGAGGTGGAGAGCGAGAGAAAGGCTTGCTTGAATCAGGCTGATGCAATCTAATGGAACATTATATTACAGTATGGAGGTTTGTGGTGGGGTGGTTACTAAAGTAATGGAGATGTTGCTGCTAAAAGAGATAATGCTGGCACCCGGGGTGGGAGTGTTGGTGGTTAACGATGCCGGTGGTGGTGACGTGGTTAATGATGGCGGTGGTGGTGACGTGGTTAATGATGGCGGTGGTGGTGACGTGGTTAATGATGGTGGTGTTGGTGACGTGGTTAACGATGGTGGTGTTGGTGACATGGTTAACAATGGTGGTGTTGGTGACGTGGTTAACGATGGTGGTGTTGGTGACGTGGTTAATGATGGTGGTGTTGATGACGTGGTTAATGATGGTGGTGTTGATGACGTGGTTAATGGTGGTGTTGGTGACATGGTTGTGATGGTAGTGTTGGTGACGTGGTTAACAATGGTGGTGTTGGTGACGTGGTTAATAATGATGGTGTTGATGAAGTGGTTAAGGATGGTGGTGTTGATGAAGTGGTTAAGGATGGTGGTGTTGGTGACGTGGTTAATGATGGTGGTGTTGGTGACGTGGTTAACGATGGTGGTGTTGGTGATGTGGTTAACGATGGTGGTGTTGTGACGTGGTTAACGATGGTGGTGTTGATGACGTGGTTAACGATGGTGGTGTTGATGAAGTGGTTAACGATGTTGGTGTTGGTGACGTGGTTAACAATGGTGGTGTTGGTGACGTGGTTAACGATGGTGGTGTTGATGACGTGGTTAACGATGGTGGTGTTGATGAAGTGGTTAACGATGTTGGTGTTGGTGACGTGGTTAACGATGGTGGTGTTGGTGACGTGGTTACCAATGGTGGTGTTGGTGACGTGGTTAACGATGGTGGTGTTGGTGACGTGGTTAACGATGGTGGTGTTGATGACGTGGTTAACGATGGTGGTGTTGGTGACGTGGTTAACGATGGTGGTGTTGGTGACGTGGTTAACGATGGTGGTGTTGGTGACGTGGTTAACGATGGTGGTGTTGATGAAGTGGTTAATGATGGTGGTGTTGGTGACATGGTTAACGATGGTGGTGTTGGTGACGTGGTTAACGATGGTGGGGTTGGTGACGTGGTTAACGATGGTGGTGTTGGTGACATGGTTAATGATGGTGGTGTTGGTGACATGGTTAACGATGGTGGTGTTGGTGACGTGGTTAACGATGGTGGTGTTGGTGACGTGGTTAACGATGGTGGTGTTGGTGACGTGGTTAATGATGGTGGTGTTGGTGACATGGTTAACGATGGTGGTGTTGGTGACGTGGTTAACGATGGTGGTGTTGGTGACGTGGTTAACGATGGTGGTGTTGGTGACGTGGTTAACGATGGTGGTGTTGCTGTACGCAGCAGAGCTGAAAATGTTGGCGGCATCCCATTATCGTACACAGCAAATTGCCACAGGAGTGAAATAAAACGAGATTGAAAAACAGAAAAAAGGACCAAAACATGAGAATGAAAATGAATAATTGCTCTGCTATTCTGGTAGGAAGATCAATCAACCAAAGTGGAGATGGGCTGTGGGGATCCAGAAATAGCGAGAGCACCACGAAAACAAAGAAAATTGAATGATACCAATGGCAAATGAGGGGATCTTCGGAGGAAGGAGAATGTTGTTGTTGTTGAGCAGGGGGAGGAGAGGGGGAGGACAGAGGGATGAAAGAGGGGCGATGAGGGAACAGAGTCATTTGAGAGCTCGCCTTCAGAGTGCAGCATGAGCTTGGCTACCATTGGTGGGTTAGGGTGCCTTGGTTCTCCCCCAATATGCCGCCAAATATAACCTCCACAACTGGAGCAGATGTTGAATAATGAAGCACAGCATCTTCTAGAAAACACAACCAAAAACAATTAGGTAAATATTGAGAATGTAGAAGTGCCTACAAAAAATAGAAAAAAAAACTACTGCAAGTGCAAATGTACACACAGCTTATGCTAACTGCTAGTTGTTAGCGGTGATGTTCCAACATAATTTAGCCTTCATTACAAGGTTCCCTTTCTTTTTCTCCTTGGTGGATGTGGTAACAGAATGCATGAGGTAGAGGGGAGCCAGCCCTCATCAGGACAGCAGGAAACAACACACTGGGGCATCCTTGTACGGGCAGACTGCATCAAACAGTGAGACCAAAGTTTAATTCTCTGAATCAACACAATACAGTCCCTTCCATGCAGGAGACAGAGTTTTAGGAAAAGACACGTCCTTCTGGTGCTGTCTAATATCAAAGCCTGTCTATCATACTCTCGTTGAAGCTCAGAGATGTCTGACCCAGAGCCTGCTTACAGCGCATGTTAACCAGGAGCAATGGGGACATGGCTAGAGGCTTAATTACAGAGCAGCATCATATCATATACATTAGGTATACAGAGCTCCATCAAAGAGCTAATCATTGTAATAACTATATGACAGAGGTTCAGCATCAGCTTTTATCATGGCTAACTATGACAAAGCTCCACAACTGCGCTCTATCACAGAGCTTGCATTGCATAACTACTAAATTTGGCAGCTTTGTTAAGAACTCCGGTTAATCGTTGCCATTATCTTTGTCTAGATGAAATGAAAGAAAGATGAAAGATGAAACATTCTTCATAATTTTTCTGTTGAATTCACCCCCTCTTGCTGTGTAGATGCTTTCTGAAATTGAGCAGTTGGCGATCAATTCACATCGATTATATTCCAATTGAGTATTTAGCAGCCACCAAATCTGTATCTGTGTTTTGTGAACCGGCTAGGTGGCTTTTTTTCAGTAGCACCCACAAACAAACAAATTAATTCTGAATTCTGAGTTAAGAGCAATATTCCATAAGTCGTGAGGGCAAGTGCATGAGAAGGCGTTAATAAACTGAATGGAACGCAGCTCAAGCATTCTGTGTTTTGAGTCCACTGCGCATGCTCCGGGAGACTAAGGGGCAAGCAGTTACAATTATTAAATGTACTGAGTGCTCATAACCAGGATGTTACATGTGCTGGTTATGAGCACTGTGGTGAATTCTGGAAGGAACTGTAGATTTTGAATTGCTTTGGCCCATCAAAAGCAATGGACTGGCTCAGCAGAGAAAACGTTCAATTTGGACATAGAATGAGACGGGCAACTGAACACATACATGAATGGGAACTGAGCATTTCATAAGAGATCCAAAGTGAATGCAAAGACTTTAATCCAATGAGTTAAAATAACACCCCCTCCTGCGCTCTTATTGAAATGTTGCTCTGCACTCAGAATCCACAATTGTCTTTGCACAAAATTCTACCAGTGCACCTCCAGTCCATGAGCATGCGCCGTGGCAGAATCCAAATTTGTGATCGTGTTCATTTGTAGGCACAATTGGATAAATTGTATTATCAGTACATCAGTAGGCCTATAGCATTATCAGCATTTCCTGATAATGCTTCATTGTGAACAAGAAATCAGTGTTGAAATCAAAGTGCAAAAGACACCTTGCTTTCATGAATAATCCACCAGTCACCATTTTCATACAGTGCTTATAGTCCTGGCTGCACAGAGTGAATTACAGCAATCAAGGCTACAAATGTGGTGACATACTCGCATGGCCAGTGATCATTGCTGTATTCACTCATGTACCATCCAGGGGATACAGAGATACGGCCGCCAGCCATTTTTAGTGCCTGGCGGCCGCAATTTTTTACCATCTGCAGGTATATCTTGTGCAAGACGATAATCATCTTTGTTCACTGTCTTAATGAGTGAAAGGAAAAAAGTTTTAATGCCATAAAAAAAAATGCATCAAACTTATTGCTGGCAAACAAAACTATTGCAGGTGAGCGATGGCATGTAACAAAGTTAATTTCAAATTCAAAGTCACCTCAAAATTTTGAGGTACATTTATCCAATAACTATAGTTACATTGCAGGTTTAGATTGTTAATAGGAAATATAACTCATCCCCAAAAAAATTCTATTACAGTAAACTCCCCAATAGTATAAAAGGTACAGTTCCACCACTACCAGCTACATGACTGAATCACATCACTAAACAGATGTACAACAGATGTACAGTCATCACCGACCCCCTCCTGGACCCTCTGCAGTTTGCCTACAGAGCCAACAGGTCTGTAGACAATGCAGTCAACTTGGCCCTCCACTACATCCTCCAGCACCTGGACTCCGCAGGAACCTTTGCCAGGATCATGTTCATGGATTTCAGCTCTGCTTTCAACACTATCATCCCGGCTCTACTTCAGGAGAAGCTCTCCCAGCTGAGTGTGCCTGACTCCACCTGCAGGTGGATTACAGACTTCCTGTCTGACAGGAAGCAGCATGTAAAACTGGGAAAACACATCTCCGCCTCACAGACCATCAGCACCGGTTCCCTCCAGGGCTGTGTTCTTTCTCCTCTGCTCTTCTCCCTGTATACAAACAGCTGCACCTCCAGCAGAGCTATTGAGTGGATGGAATGTTGCTGGAGCGTGGAGCGTTTTTTTATTTAGACGCCGGAGCGGCCGCTCTGTTCCGCTACAATTTCGCTCCGATACCGCTCACACCACGAGTCTGAGGCATGCCTAAATCCAAACGTGTGTCTTCTTGTTGCACTTGTCTATCTTTTAAAACAAATGTTCTATGACAAAACCTCACGTCACAGGAACAGTTTTTTCTTGTCTGCTACTAGCCTTGTCAACAAGGCCCGGACCCCCCCTGACACTGACTCTCTCCCTCCCCCCACACAGACCTACATGCTACATTAATGTGGCATCTTCAGACTGTCTGCGTTACATTAACGCACAGTGTGTACTTATTCGGGACCTCCATTTTTTCTTTGCTTGCACTACTGCTCCGTGTTCATTGTATATTTATATTATTTATATTTTAATACTGTTTTTCTTTGCACCAATTACACCAAGTCAAATTCCTTGTAGGTGCAAACCTACTTGGCAACAAACTTGATTCTGATTCTGATTCTACACATTAATATTAAAATAAACACATTACTCAAATTATTGAACAGTTATAATCCAGTTGTATAATATATGATTCTGATTTACTGAAGTAAGGTTTTGAATGCAGGATTTGTACTTGTGTAACAGTATTTCTACAGTGTGGTTTGCTACTTTAACATCAGTAAAATAGAGTTTTTCTTCTACCAACGCTGCAGTTATTCATTGTGCTTCCAAATCCATCTCTGATGCCACCTCCCTGTCTACCAAGAGTACCTCTACATTGTCTGTACCCACTTCTGCCTCTGCTCCTACTGAGCCTGATGAGCTAACCACTGCAGATGAGCAGTCACCTTCTGCACCCTCTCCCCAAAGAAAGTGACCCATTTAGAGCAGTTGCCTTCCACGTTCAGATGGCAGCGCTTCTCAAATGACAATTCCATGTGCCATTTATACTAATTACAACAAAACCAGCTCAAGGCACAAATCAACCAAATACACCAATTCTCAGCACTCTAAAATCACTGGCATGTTCCTGCTCTGAAAAGAACAAAGTCAAGTGAAGGTGACCAGTCAGCTGGACAACGCAAAGCTGGTGCTGTATGAAGCCACAAACTCCAAGGCCCAGGAGGGGGGCCCCTGTTCAAATTAGTTAAAGATAAGAGACATTTAAAAATAAATAGCCTTTTGACAGAGATTGGTGTCCTGGCCTCTACGTCTCTTACCTTTACAGCAAAAAAGCTGTTTCATACAGTTTGCGATACACAGCCACACAAATGCTGTTCCGTGGACTAAAAAATATGTCTGTAGACTCACTGATCAAGAGCTCCATCACAGTAGGGTTGGGCAGTCATCTCCATTTTAATATTGTCAAATCATGGTTATATGGTAGTTAATATGGAACAATGACAAAAGAGTTAACATTTTATTCAAAATATTAAAGAACCAAAAAAAATATTTTGGAGCAAGGCCCGTCAACAACCCTTTAGGTCTGATTGTTGCAACAATATCAGAGCATCAGGTTCCATTTAACATTTCTATCTTATATCTAATGTGACAATCCAAATCATATCCATGACGTTCTAGTCTCATGGAGCGCAGAGCAAAGTTATGGTGAGCAGGCATATGCAGGAAGGAGATGTGGAATCTGATCCTTAGAAAAGAGACGGCAAACTGGAAACGGAAAACTTTGAAATTGGCTCATCAATCCTGCTGATTAACGGGGCTAACTAGATGGACATTCTGCTCCACCAGAAACATCTCTAAATGCACATTGGGCACAGATTTCTAGAGATCTGATATCACTCTACGGAGTGTACATAGACACCATCTGAACATAGCTCTCCGCCTCCTGCCTAGTTTCAGCATTCAGCATCCACTTAACATCGAGTGGATGATAGATATCTAAGATATCTAAAAAAATAAAAAAAATAAACAAAAACATTCACAACTAAACGATATGACCGCATTTGTTGCTTGCTATAATCCAAAGTAGTCTAGGCAGAAAACAGATAATTTGGGAATTTTACATTTTGCAGTGTTTGTCCGCAAAACACAGGGCAACTTAATTGTCTTGCTAAATATCTGGGGTATTGCGGTCAAACAAGTCTTAAGAGTAATATTTGGAAGGAGGCAGAGGGCTACGTTCAGGTGAAGTCGCAAATTGGCACAAGCCTACATCAAAAAGCTAAATCACAACAACATCAGCCGTAATTCCTAATGGAATATTGTGTATTGTATTTATTGTATAAAAAGGGTCATTTACAACGGGCAACGTGGTGAACTTGGACAATATAAAGATCCCAACCAAACATTGGGGGAAGTAGAGGAAGGAGGTCACCAGAGTTTCACAATTTAGTTTCCTGGATGCACAACTGGTTCATACTAGGGCTGTATTGGTTTATGTGAATCACAGTTTCTTTCACAGTTTTCGGTTTGGTCTACCATATATATTAGGGGCGTGACAGTAAAAATATCAATACTCACACCATTTCCATACATAACTTGGATTACGCATTACGCTTTTCGTGCAAAACATAGGCTACAATTTAAAGACATCTTTGTTACTGGTTGTGTGTATAATAAAGTATAATCAAGTCACTGTTAATAATGTTATGGATGTGACTCCAATGACAGAGTGAGAACATGGGTGAGCGAGAGATATTGAGAAGGAGAACGAGAGACAGAAACAGAAGAAGAGAACATGATGAAGCAAGATGGAGATGGAGATATACATTGTACTTTCGCAATGGAAATGTACGTCTTCCATGCCAATAACCCCTTCAAGACAGAAAGAACTACAGACGGAGCGAGACATGAACCAGGGGACTCCAGCTGGCTGACTGTGTTACACCCTCCTCATCCGTGGGCTCCTTCTTCTATGGTCATCGATGCTTCCCCAAACAATATGGTTGAGACTACCAGAGCCAACAGTGTCTCTTCCTCCTCCCTTCACCCCCTCCCTGAGTCCAGTGTCTCTTCCTCCTCCCTTCACCCCCTCCCTGAGTCCAGTGTCTCTTCTTCCTCCCTTCACCCCCTCCCTGAGTCCAGTGTCTCTTCCTCCTCCCTTCACCCCCTCCCTGAGTCCAGTGTCTCTTCCTCCTCCCTTCACCCCCTCCCTGAGTCCAGTGTCTCTTCCTCCTCCCTTCACCCCCTCCCTGAGTCCAGTGTCTCTTCCTCCTCCCTTCACCCCCTCCCTGAGTCCAGTGTCTCTTCCTCCTCCCTTCACCCCCTCCCTGAGTCCAGTGTCTCTTCCTCCTCCCTTCACCCCCTCCCTGAGTCCAGTGTCTCTTCCTCCTCCCTTCACCCCCTCCCTGAGTCCAGTGTCTCTTCCTCCTCCCTTCACCCCCTCCCTGAGTCCAGTGTCTCTTCCTCCTCCCTTCACCCCCTCCCTGAGTCCAGTGTCTCTTCCTCCTCCCTTCACCCCCTCCCTGAGTCCAGTGTCTCTTCCTCCTCCCTTCACCCCCTCCCTGAGTCCAGTGTCTCTTCCTCCTCCCTTCACCCCCTCCCTGAGTCCAGTGTCTCTTCCTCCTCCCTTCACCCCCTCCCCGAGTCCAGTGTCTCTTCCTCCTCCCTTCACCCCCTCCCTGAGTCCAGTGTCTCTTCCTCCTCCCTTCACCCCCTCCCTGAGTCCAGTGTCTCTTCCTCCTCCCTTCACCCCCTCCCTGAGTCCAGTGTCTCTTCCTCCTCCCTTCACCCCCTCCCTGAGTCCAGTGTCTCTTCCTCCTCCCTTCACCCCCTCCCTGAGTCCAGTGTCTCTTCCTCCTCCCTTCACCCCCTCCCTGAGTCCAGTGTCTCTTCCTCCTCCCTTCACCCCCTCCCTGAGTCCAGTGTCTCTTCCTCCTCCCTTCACCCCCTCCCTGAGTCCAGTGTCTCTTCCTCCTCCCTTCACCCCCTCCCTGAGTCCAGTGTCTCTTCCTCCTCCCTTCACCCCCTCCCTGAGTCCAGTGTCTCTTCCTCCTCCCTTCACCCCCTCCCTGAGTCCAGTGTCTCTTCCTCCTCCCTTCACCCCCTCCCCGAGTCCAGTGTCTCTTCCTCCTCCCTTCACCCCCTCCCTGAGTCCAGTGTCTCTTCCTCCTCCCTTCACCCCCTCCCTGAGTCCAGTGTCTCTTCCTCCTCCCTTCACCCCCTCCCTGAGTCCAGTGTCTCTTCCTCCTCCCTTCACCCCCTCCCTGAGTCCAGTGTCTCTTCCTCCTCCCTTCAGCCCCACCCTGAGTCCAGTGTCTCTTCCTCTTCCCTTCACCCCCTCCCTGAGTCCATTGATAGTGCAAGAGGGGTGATGGGGGGTCGGGGGGGAGTATTGTTACAATGTAGCAACAGATGACAACACTATAGTGAACACCAGCTGCCTGCTCTTTTCATCAAAAATTATCTTACACACTCACACACACACACGGTGTGAGTGTGTATGATATATAGAGCAAAAGGGAGGAAAAGTTGAATCTCTCTCTGTTAGAGCTCATAGTTTCTCTCTCCAGCCATCAAATCAATTAGCTCCATTTGAGTGTCCACATGAAGCAAAGCTGGGTCCAGACAGGCGGCAGACTATGGCCAGGCTGAGTGTGGAGTGGAAAGGGTTAAGTCCATACAGGCTCATCTGTTTCCTCTACTGGACTCCTGACACAGAGACACTGGCTCTGGTCCAGCCATGATGAGCACGCACACGTGTGTGTGTGCGTGTGCTAGGTTTCCAGCACAAAATCACAAGCTTACAATGTCACCTATTGTTTTCAAAACTTTGTAATGCAGGATCAATCGCAACTGCAAATGCAAAAACATTATGGAGGAAATACATGTCATTTCACATCAATTCTGTTTGTAAAAATATATTTAACACTGATCCATAGCAAATCCACCTCTATGCACACACGCACGCAGATAATTAATGTGAATTGCAAGACAGAGCACATAAACAGAGAGGGGGTGTGGTTTGCCCAGATTAAGCTTGGTTAGAGATAAATGGGGCGTGGCTTGAAGAGATGATCATGTATGGCAACATACCAGACAAATCATGCCACTTAAGTTCTGAACCAAGTACAAGTCCAATTCAAACCTGCAGAGAGATGCTCGTCTATGAACATCTGTACATAGACGCGCAACTATGTACATCTGTGTGCGCATGGAAGTGTGTGTGTGTGTGTGTGTGTGTGTGTGTGTGTGTGTGTGTGTGTGTGTGTGTGTGTGTGTGTGTGTGTGTGTGTGTGTGTGTGTGTGTGTGTGTGTAGTAAGGGAGTGGTGGGGGGTTACTTACAGTGTCAGAGAACAAGGTCAGTCCATCCCTGGAGAGGTGTTGGATTACTAACAGAGAGAGCACAGCTACTTGAAACCAAGGTCACTGCTCTGTGGCTGGGGGTGGGGGAGGGGGTAGGCTACAGGACACCCACACAAAGCACTAAGAGGTTGGTGGGGTGGAGAGAAGAATGTATCCCTCTTTCTATGTCTTGTCTGGATGCAATTTCTCTGTGGGGGGTGTGAGTTGTGCTCCTGTGTGTATGCGTGTCTTGTCTTGTGCGTGTGTGTCGTGCAACAGCGTGTGTGTCTTTTGTGTGTGTGTGTGTGTGTGTGTGTGTGTGTGTGTGTGTGTGTGTGTGTGTGTGTGTGTGTGTGTGTGTGTGTGTGTGTGTGTGTGTGTGTGTGGCTTGTGCATTTCTTTCTCTTATACTCCTTTATACTCCCTGTTTTCAGGTAAAAACTTCCTGAAAACAGACACCGGTCTGACATCAGAATAGCAGCCATTATTGGGTCATTATGGATGGAAACAGGATAGCAGATACACCCTATGCAGCCCACACTCTCCTCCAGTCTTTCATAGTCCACTACCCAGCATCCACCATGTTCCTTCTTTCAGAAGATCACTACACAATAACAGCGTTCGGTGATTACAGCAAAGTCGATGATAGAAATAGAATTCAACAGCATCAGTTGGGTGAATGTAGGGCCCGCTGCACCAGGCTGGACCCGCCGTCATGTGCATCGCTCTCAACTGCAAAGCTGCTACGCCTATTTTGAAAGTCTTTGTTTTTTGCAGGAGGTGACATGACTTTATCTTGGAGTGGGGATGTTTGCCAGTTACAGGGTCCGTTCCACACACACCCAGCGCACCACACTCTGATCAGCCTACATGTAGGACACATATATAGGCTTACATTACATTGGATCCATATGTACTTATATCCACCATCTGAAATGAGCTGTGGTACCCAAGGTCATTTTTGTGGTTATGAACCACATCATAACACATGGATCGACCTGTTGTTTATCACATGGTCAGCAAGACGCAGGTGATGTCCAACTATACAATACCAGGTTGCATCACAGAGCCAGTTTGTTCGGCAGACTGACAAACAGAAAGCCATGCCTAGCAGCGCTGGTGCGGATGGGGGACATATTCACAGCACATGGAGGGAGGAAAGGGGTGGGACAGGTCTTATCTCAGCCTCCCCAGCTTGGACCAGTGCCCAGCAGCTCTAAAATTAGCCACCAGGTCTAAACACAGAGCAACTCCTCACTGATAGGAACTTGGCTGGCTGCTGACATGCCAGAGATGGAGCTAGCCCCTAGTTCGAGTAAACAAGCCTGACAGACATACAGGCTGGGACCACTAGCCTCCACCTCCAGCGGTACCATGGACCGCTAGCGTGGTGCCATCACCAACCACATAAAGATATAGAAAATACACAGGGTTTTCTAAATGTTCATGGCGTAACACAGTATGACAAGAAAGGATAGTCTGATTTACAAATGGGAAATGGCAGCCTTTGATGAAATATCATATGCAGCATAAAATTTCAAGTACCATTTCAAGAGTTTAACCAAGTTAGACAAATAGTGTTGTAGGATTGCACTCCGACACAAACCAGTGGTGAGAACATATTTTGTGCATGGACGTGTGCAGAAAGAGTTACCAATCAAGGTTAACCCCCATTACCAACTGTATGCAGCCTCTCTCAACTGTGACACCCTCATTCTGTGCTCCATCTTGCCTAAAAACAAGGCTTCACACTGGGAGAGAGACACAGAGAGTTGGGGAGGTTTAGGGGACAGATTGAACCACAAAGACGGAAGGAAAAAATAAACTGACAAAGAAGGGCAGGGCAATCAAGACAGTGCCAGGCGGAATTTAGATGGGACAAACAGTGAAGCAGAAAGCAAGAGTTAGCCAGTAGAATTAAATAGACGTCATCATTTCTTTAAGTTTGTGGTTGAGTGGACAATACGTCTGTCTAATTAGCTAACAACAAAACATTTTTTTCCATTGACATCCACTGCTGACATAGCGATCAGTCATGTTTCCAAGAGTGGCCAAGCTGGTGTATTTTTTATAGAACAAACATTACGGCACTGCTTAAGTTTTCATGCAAGTTTTAAATTTGTGGAAGCTAAAAGGACATTGACAGCAACCCTATTTTGGAAAACAGCAAGGTTAAATTTCCCCACCACCATTTGGCTGATAAACATTGAACAGATATTTTTGTGCACTGCAGTCCAAAAAAGCTAAAAAAGACTTTCACCTTTTGACATGGCACTATCTGTACAAGTGACAGATGAGAACAGTTCCCTCTGCTTAGCCTACATAACATTCAAATGGAAAACAGTTTTAGTGGTAATGTAGTGTGTAATGATACACACATTTTCTACCTCATTGTAACCAACATGTGTGTGTATGAGGTGAGGTTGTGCCAACATAGAAGAGCATTTGGGAGTACTTAAAAACAATAAAACAAGCCATGCACCTTGAGTTAAAAAACAATACATTGACCAATTACCAGCTAGATGAGCTCCATGCACCATCTGCGCCCCCCCCCCCCCCCCCCCACACACACACCCACACACACACACACACACACACACACACACACACACACACACACACACACACACACACACACACACACACACACACACACACACACACACACACACACACACACACACACACACAGCCCAAAACATCAGCAATCACCATGCCAAAACACAAAACTCTGTGAAAGTGCACAGAACCCTCATAGTGTCCCCACCCCCACACCCTCTCTCTAACCTCACCCCTCACCCCGGCACATGGAAGACCTCACATTCCAGGTCTGGAGATGTAAGCCGGGCCAGCAGTGGGCCAGCTAAGAGGAGCCTGTCTCCCCTCCACAGAGGCTCAACTGTTCCCTCAAACAGACTCCCTCTATCTGCTGCAAGGACTGTGCCTGTCAGGGAAGGAGGGGAGGGACGGAGGGAAGGAAGTGGAAAAGGTTGGGAAAATAAAGAAGCCTACAGTGGGGTACTCTCTCCGGTGTGGGAGGAGCCCTGCTAACTGGGGAGTTATGTAATATGACTGTAATATGTAATATGACTGTAATATGTAATATGACTGTCAGGGCCGGCTGGCACACAAGGACTGCTGCCACACACACACTAATTATACAAATGATAGAGAGAGAGGAGGAGAGAACATGGAGACAGAAGAAGTGAAGAAAAGAGATGGAGAAAAAGAGGAACAGAAGAGGGTTTTGGGGAGGAGTCAGAGCCTATAATCAACGAGGCGTGCACACACAGGATACAGAGTAAGAAACAATACACACACACACACACACACGGATGGGAGCGTGAGAGAAGCAAGAGAGAATGAGATACTCTAGCTTGTAGGGTACCTTAGTCTGTGTCTACTAAACAAGGGGTGAAGTGGAGGATTTAGAACGCTTAAAAATACCATTGTGATTTACTTGGCTGCTGCCAGGAACCCATGTGACTGGCATCACATGAGCTAGGGAGGGAGAGCTGGGCGTGTGGAGGGCTGAGTCCTGTCCCTGAGGTGGATGAGGCTTTGTGATACGTTCTCCTGCTTCACGCTGAAACACAAGCGTGTGCACATAAATATGCACACACCAACACGACTACGTTGGGAGTAGCAGGGGGCGCAGCGTGCAAGTCTCATGCCAGTGGTGATGCCACAGCCAAGGCCCCGCCTCCCATGACAACAGCTTATTAACATCCTGCTGATTAGTCCGATCACATTTTAGATGATTAACAACACCACGCTATAATAATACCAGAGTACTTTGTATTCGGATATGTGAACATTAATAACTTCGGTAGCACTTTGACCCCTGCTATACAGTGCCAGAATCTGCAAGACTGACAGACAGACAATAAAAGAACTGGATGTAATGTAATGTTAATATTTTTTAAACATTCTAGGGTTCTCCCCAGGATGTTTGCATGGTGGTGCTCCCACTACTCAGTTGAACCACAAAAATAAAGAGGTTGCAGAAAGCAGGAGGGGTGATGGGATTCAGACGGTTTTTAGTGTGTAATGTATTAAGCAGCCATTGTTTTATCAAGGCCAAAAGGTACCAAAAAAGCTCTATTATCAACAGGTTTGTAATCGTGTAGCAAATACAGCGCCTGTGTGATTTCTCTCTTAGCATAGCACTAGTCCTTCCATGCGATTTGCTCAAAACCTTGTTGTTGTTCAAAACACCTATTTGCTTTGTGATGACATCTGCAGATATATCGGTAACCAAATTTTTGTCTGATCACTGTAGCTGATACTAGGAAAATGGTGAAAGCCATGCTTGTCTACCAAGTAGATGTCATAACCTAGTTTAACAAGTGCTGCTGGAGTCAACTTTCAGCACTGTTGTTAAGAGTCTGCTTTGCAGAGGAGGCAGAGCAGTTTTTCTTCAGCTCAAGAGTGGGTTGGTGCAGCGCAAGTTGACGGTGCCGACTGTTGAATTCAGTCAGTTCCTAACTAGTAAATGCAATGAAATTCTGGACATATAAACCGTATGAAAAAAACTGTATGCCATTTTGCTTTATTTTCGTCTACTACATCATTAGCTTGGCGCTTGTCGTAGCCAGCTTGCTAAACCTGGCCAACATCAGCTATTATTAGCATAATAAACCATGACTCAAGGTTTTCCACACAATGTTACGTGGATAAATCTCACAAAATTTGTTTCAGCCCAAGTTATACTATGCAAAGCTTTTGGTCAACTGCAGCCTTACCCAGCGGATTATCCCAGTTTTTACTTTCAACTTTGAAATAAACACACTCTACTCTGATGTATACAGTTGGTAATACATAGAGTATGCACAAAGAATAGAATGCATAGTTGTTTGATTTCTTCATAATTAAGATTAAAATTAATACTGTCAAATATATAAAATCAATTTACGCATTTATTTTAACTGTGGTGGCTAAGCGGTAAAAAAAAGTTGTCCGGTGGATCATAAGAGAAAATCTAAGTAATCTGCAGTTTGCAGTGCCATTTTTCTTAAAATATTTGTTAATTGTAAAATTGTGGCTGAATGTTTTGGTTACCAAATTTGGGGCATGATAATCATTAATTAACACATCTTAGATGGATCTGTAGCTTGTAGCAGCCTATAGTTTAATAATTCAGCACACCAATTTTATGGCATTGTTTAAAAATAATAACACTGGCTTGTTATCGGATCGGCACTCTCCAAATATTGTATGGGTGTACCGGTTGGGCTCTAGTTCAAAGTAGGCCTACTCTCATTATGTAAACAATGGGTCTTCAGAAGGCTACATTTAAGCGCTGCCGTCACCATGACTTATGAGGGGATTCCAAAGCCACTGACGTTGACGCAACAATCCTACATGATAATGTACCTTTTCTTTTTGCGTTAATAACATACTATGGAAGTTAAAGGGAAAAACTTTCAGTTGACAAAAATAGGATTCTGCAGCAGTGGTCTCCACAAACTTGATGTGAAAAATACGCACAATGAATGTACTTTTTCTTTTTCCTGAACATTCAATCATTACCAGTATGTATTACCTACTTTATGAAAACATAACCGCCCCACAGAAGGAAAGATCAACTGTGTGTGCATACACTGTCTGTCTGTCTGTATAACACTGACTAACCCAGCCAGTCAGGACAGGCTTGCTCCTACTCCATACATTCCAGCAGAAAAGCATTAACACAGCCGCTGCTCTGCCCGAGCGAGAGTGAGAGAGAGGCTGCAAAAAGCAGAGAGACATACCGATTCCATGGCTGAGGGAGAATCCGGGGGACTAAAATCCAGTGAAAATAAACTGCTGCTGCTACTTGGGTTGTCCAGGGAATCCTGGAAAACAAGACACAAACAAACAGACACACATTAATAACATATCTATACATATACATTTCACAGAGGCTGTCGTGGGAGAAGCAGGGGACAGTCACGTGTGGAGCCCTTCAGGAAAATAAATCTGTGTTACATACCCGGCAAAGGTGACCTTTAACCCAGTTACTGGCCTATCGGTACACATGAGGGCATTGTTGATCATCTGTCAGGGATTGTCACATTCTCAGGATGGATAAACATGGTGCTGCTAACCAGTAGGGCTGTAGTCTACCAAAGACTCTACCTGGTAACCTCAATATCAAAGTGCTGTGTGGAGGAAGTCAGTGGAGATCAGATCCACTCTTGGTTGGATTCCGACCAAGGCAACGTCAAGCGGATCATACACCAGACAAGCCACAGAGCACAGTGTCTGGCCGCGTTGCATACTAGAAAGATAACACACGTCGGAAGATTTTATTTGATGTTTTGTTCTGTGTTCAATATGATGGCTCGCAATGGATGGCACTACGATGCCACGGTTCCAATTCTAACTCACACTAGAGGTAGATGGTATAAAACAAGAAAGTACACTGCTGTGAATTTCAGCCAAACTGTTAGAGAGTAAATTGCGAAGAGTAAATAAAGAAATCAAGAAGAGAAGCACTTATCACTGATCTGTGCACCCCACACCCCCCACTCCACGCTTGTGTTATAATGTAGTAGTGACACTGCGCCGCCAAGTCACTTTTGAAAACAAGAGGGCTGTTGCGACACATATTTAGTTGACGTCGTTCTATTTTTCTCCATTGAATTTCTGAAATGGTGCACTTGGTTAAAACACTTTTTTTTTATATCATTTCAAAACAAAAAAACTGTTTTTAATATAATGGGTTGTAATGAATGGTGCTGTGACGCATACCAAGGATTTGAACAGTGCTAGATGTAATAGTGTGACTAAGGCAGTGCCAGTAAGGTGGTGTCATCACAATCTTGACTTCAGTATGCCGAGGTATGCCTACTTACCTCTCGATAGACACTGAAATGACACCATAGCAAAATCCTAAACCAAGAAAAGTATTGCAATAATATATGACAGACCATGGAGCTTAATTTGAACTTAATTTGAAATGTATTTAACCTTGTATTATGTCAATGCAAGGCAACATGTTAAAAGTTGTGTACTCAACATAAATATGAAGGGAATGTTTTCAGTTTTGCTAACAAAAATTTAACTTTTCCTTAACAAGCATACTTTTAGGTATTTTTGGTGTTATTATTTTTGGAGTTTTAACCAAAAAAATAAAAATAAAAAGTTAAATAAATTGGACATGTGAAATCCAGAAAAATTCTGGTTCTCTCCAAATTGTTGGACAGTTCAACTTCACCATTCTACTAGCATGTCAATGTGCTTCTCTGTCAGACTAATGCATCAAGGACTGCAGATAATGACTGTGTTGAAAACTCATTCTCAAGGGCAGCTAGAGGTTGGAATGCACAGGTTCTGTCTGGAAAAATGTGCAAGTGTTGGCAGGGCAGCTGCATGGTTCTTTATCCAGGTGAGTGAGTCTTCGGAAGCATCAATTTGTAGAACAAGAATTCCCTCTTAGGGACAATGTCGAGCAGCCAGCTTTCATATGTTGCTGTTAAGTCTATTCTTTTTCTAGTCCATTTTGTCTTTCACGTCACGTGAAAGAGATTTCTCCATCCTTCACTGTAAATATTTGCCATTTCAGCGGAAGTATGGAAGACAACATGGGGTCCTTCTCCACTTAATGAATCTGTTAAGGTGCATAGTTGGCCAAGTACCTCACATAACAGTTTCCAATGTTGAGTCTTAAGGCATTAAATGCCACCTCCGATTGTCAGCTGAAACAGCACAGACAGCTTGTTGCTGAATACAACATTTGTCCATCATCTCATTGGTCAAGTTCCAGTGTGTAGGCTCATGGTACATGAGCTTATGCTCAGGTACCTTCAAAGCCTTCCACTTCTCCTTCAAGCTTCTCATCATTTTGTTTGACCTGGAAAAGGCAGACGAGGTTGTACGGAGCTGGGGAAAGCACACTGAGACACTATCCAGGCCTATACTCTTGCCTACAGCCAGATGAAGGATAACATGGAATCCAAAATACAGTAGCTCTCAAACGCCCTTTTGTTGTTAGAGGCACCATTTTAATCGTGGGTACCATCTACTCCAGGGCTTCATGGTGACTGGCTGATGTATGATCTGAATATAAAGCTGAACATCCTAACCACCAGGACTTTGTTTCCAAGGATTCACTTATAAACTAGACTGTGACTGCCGTGTATGCATCAACTGCTCTACTCATCCAGATGTCGATGGTACAAACAAAGAAAGGCTGGCGTGGGTTGTGCCTGAATAACATTCCTCGTCTCCGTGTACAGCTTTGGGATTTCATTATACATTAAATAATTTCTCTCAGTCATGTCAAATTTTATGTCCAACTGCTGCACATGGTTCCGGAATCAACATTTCTCAACTGTATATATTGGCACCTCATCAAGACAGATAAACTCAGTGACTGCTTTGTTAAAATCATTTGGCGTCTTTTGCATCTTTATCATACTCTCTGGCGTTTTCTAACATAGTGGTGGGATAAGGTAGCCTGGCTGACGCGTCCACATCTCGATGAGATGGTGGTCTGGGAACTAGTTGTGCATTTTCTCGTATTTGAGGCGTGGTTTACGAATGCCTAGAGCCGTTTATTGGGCGCTACGAATGTCTATCAAATGGCGTCTGGTTATTCACATGCTGCTTTGCGCGCGATTCATAGCCAATCGCTACTAAAAATTAGCTACTAAAATTAAATAAATTGCTACAAAAGCTACTTAATACACTTTCTAAAGCTGCATCGAACGGTAACGTTGTGTCCGCTGCCATGTTGGATTAACACGCTACAAGCTTCGGTGTCGTGCATAGACGTCGTCATCGTATTGCTGCCCCCCCGTTCTGTGATTGGTTCCCTAACTCAGGGGAAAATAAGGGCGGTGGTTTCCAGGCTGTCTTTGCAGTGAGAATGAAATCGCGCGCAAAGCAGCATGGGAATTCCCAGGCTAGGGATAAGGGGATAAATTATCCAAATGTTTCAATGCTCAAAAGTAGTTTGAGAAAGCCAATTGTCATTTAAAAACATATTAAATAGAAAAATAAATAAATAGAATAGATAGAATAAATAGAAAACTGAAATAAAAATGTGCACAGTAGAGCACAGACCTCTGCCAAGGAGCCATCTTGTGTTGGTTCACTTCGCCTAACCATTTGAGGTTTGAGCTTAAGCACCATGAAGACTTGTCATTTATTGTTTCCAGGCTCAAAAAATTATAGTTTATATGCCGTTTAGTGTTTTCTTGTTTTATGTTTATTCATACATTCCGTTGGTTTTTGACAATTAGTTCATTTATAAAATAAAAATGATTATTGTAAATAATTACAGCTAGGTCATAGTGTTATTAACGCTTTACATTGTATGCAGTAATCTAATGTCCCCTATTGAGTCTCTGATTTATTTGATAGATAAGTCTTGATAGATTGATATTTAGATATTTGATAGATAAGTTTATTAAACAGTGTCATGACTCAATAGCCCTCCTTGGCGGTCTGCATCAATAACTGGTATTGCTGATTTTTAGATACTTAGTAAAGTTAATGCTACCAATGTAAATACTGTGTTTAGAGAGTTTGCAACATTGATAAGCCAAAAAGCCTTGTCAAACTCTGATGGTGAATAAAAGTTCAGCTTGTCACAAAATAAATTCCACTTCTTTGACTTATATTTGAGGTTATGTAATTATGTTATCACATCTGTTAACCTGATGATCTTTGAATTATTTGAATAGGTCAGCATCAGTGGCAGCTGACCCATAGCCCCACCAGCTGTAGAGGGGAATTTTTACTTCGGTTTTACTTAATAGTGTGTGTCCCTACATGGAATTTAAATCATTTGAACAACATTTCCACCAACGGATACTCAATAAACAGTGAATTTCCACTGACAGTGTATCATTCTCTCATGGGGCGATCGGCAAAGTGCCCCTGACCTGCATCTAAACAGCATATCCGGTAATGGTTGCTAGGGGGAAATTATGAATAATTGGCCTATCAACGTCACCGAATTTAACGCCGGTGGGCCGCTGGAAATTTAGCCCCAACTGCTAGGTAAAATGCGTGAAGGTTTAGGATTGCTAAAGCTACATGAAGAGCCAGTGAGTTTTTTCTCGTAGTGCGACTCCCAGACTCTGTCCTACGCTACTGGGGGAAAAATATGTGCCACGACAAAGAGCAATGGCGGTGAAAACCGGAGTTTAAATTCGGTGAAATCATTATTAATGTACCCTTTTGCGAGACGGACAACGGAGGAAAAACTTCTTGTTAAGGAGCTGGGACCTGACAAGCCTGAAATCGAGATTTCCCAGCAAATCAATGTGAAAGATAAATGTTACAAACAGAGTTTTTGTCAGAGCTGGTTCAACCGTAAGATGTGGCTGGCAGGTTGTGGAGCCACCAATGCACTTTTCTGTTTCCTTGTATCCTCTTCAGAAGTGACAAATGTGATTCGACTTGGACAAAGACTGGACTAACTGACTTAAAGCACCTCTCCGAACGGAGGGGTGTTCATCAAGCGGTCTCCATTAGGTTGGGTGAGTTAAAAGTGGAGAAAACAGGTGCGTTTTTACTTCGCATCTTAAAAGTCTATAAGTCTATTGAACAATAAGATTAAAAGAAATTTGAGTTAAATATGTTTGAACGTTGTTTTGTATTCATAATCAATGTTATTTCTTCCGCAATGTAAATGATCACTCAAAAATAAAATATAGTATATGGCCTGCACACGTCCCTGCTGCCTTCTGACATCAGGCATTTTCTCCTTTTAAAAGTGACTCTAGTAGCAATTGTCTACCCAATGAGACATTTGTTGAAGAGCATATCAACCAAACAATTGACCAATAAACCAGAAGGTGTCTGCCCTACCCACTCATGGTTAAACTACTATTTTAGTTTCAATTTGACTAATTGTCTCCTGACATCCTTAATATTGCCATAGAGGTATATTGTAACATCATAGTTAAACTATAGACCGTGGTTGCATTAGATCTTGACCGATATATTGGTTGTCTGATTTTTTTGGCTGATTTTGGTAAATCAGGGACATATGGCCGTATATGTTGGTGGATATGAAAACTTTAGAAATTGAGTCGATTTATAAATCCTCTACCATGGTGGTTGAACCTCTAAATGCTTTAACTGGGCACATCCACGTAAACAATCACAACACAAACAGTTTTGCAGCATGATCTGTGTGTCAGTAGCTTCAATGGTACAGTTCAATGGTTCCTTTAGCTTGTGATTTTAATGCAATGTTGCTGTGGCCCCAAGCTGCTTCTCCCCCAGGACACACACACACACACACACACACACACACACACACACACACACACACACACACACACACACACACACACACACACACACACACTCGGCAGATAGTTGATAAAATCCAGTATTGGTCAGGCTGTAAGATACATTATACATGTGTGATTGGTACATGTTCATGCCTTGTTTAACACAGAATGTGCTGTAGTCCAATCCAATAGGACGTAAGACCTGTTGGGGATGTGGCGTGTGGTTGAAGCTCTACAAGGTGACAAAGTACATGTAAACTTGCCTCCCAGATCCAGCAAAAGCACCATCTGAGTGTAGAGGCCAGTGTGATGTAGGCTGGCAGGTGGGCATGGCTGGATTAAGGACAGGCCTCCTGGGGTTGGGGTTGCTAAGTAGGGAGGGAACAGTGGCGTGTCTGTCCCTGTTTGGAGGTCGGTGGGGGGTTTCCCAGCACAGGATTGTGGGATTGTCTTAATCCAAGAGGGATGGGAAGCTGAGCTGGGGATAGGAGTGAGACAGCCCCCGACCACAGCAGTACCACGTCATGGTGCCACGCAGCACTGCCCAGGTTTAGCATGGGCCATAAAAACACCCACCACTGGTGCAAGCAGGTCAAACCATGCTTAAATATGAGAGGAGTTGTTGATTGGGCTTCATGACTAGATATCCCTTCTCAATATAGAAGGAAAAGCAATAATAACTTAACCTTACAATAATAGTAGTAGTTTTAGTAGTTTTCTTGTGAGTCAGCCATCTTCCTTTCTACAGCCTCAATATGCTACTCCCATCTTATTTCAACTGGCTTCTGTGCTATTTTAAATGCATTTTATCAAAATTTACCTATACTTTTAATTTGTGCTGTTGGATGTCTGAAAGTTAAGAATTCCATTGCCATTAATAACTAATGTTGCTCATCTTTTGCTGTGCATACGACAATGTGAAACTTAAACCATCATTGGAAGCATGTTCAGTGGAGAGTAAACGTGTGTAAAAAAGGTTCAACTGGTGAAATAACAGGTACCAACTAGTTTCCAATTTTCACCAGCCTGAATACAGTGTTACGCAAGGTTGGTAGACACCCTTAATTGTTAATTCAGGCTTAATCAGCTTTGGGGTGAACCAGCTTGTGAAGCCTTGACATCCACATCCTCATTGAGATGTTGCTGGGCAGGACAACGCTATGTGACAAAGCATGCTATGTATGGAATTACATGGCGACCTTTTAATCATGAGAACCAGTGATATATGGAGAAAGCAGAATATGTTCCATCTTACTGCTGATGGTGAAGGGGAGACCCAGAGAGTCAATGAACAAGGCCTCAGTTATGTTAGGATTGGTTGTCAACCAACCCATTCTGCAATACAATTCCAAAAATAAAGGCTTATGGCTCTTTTCATATCATCGGAAACCGATGACCCATTTTGAAAACAAATCTCTGCAAATAGCTTTGACAATGACTGTTTTAAATACTTCTAATGTATTTCCCTACAACAGTGACCCGTGGATGCATGTGTGTTGATGTGTGAGCCAGCCAACTGGGAACAGTCAGCAGGCATGGAGTGAGAGACAGGGCAACATGCTACTTGGCTCTCCAGGACCCCCCAGAAACCATGACAAAACTGATGACAGGTCATCGCAGTCATACCAATCAACATCACAGCTCCACACACGGGGATTACCTTTGTGTGTGTTCTTAAATATGAGCTGTGGGGTTTGCAAACAATAAAGTCCATCAATGGGCCAATGGTCAACGCCCTATCCTAACACTGGGAAGCCACGATCATCAACCGTACGAACAATACAGACATGGGGCTTAACCGTAACCATCGGCTGGGCTATGAGGACCATCTTAACCACCAGACACTGTGGAGTGGAAGTTGCCTGGGATAGGGACCCAGACTACCCCATGAACAGGGGGAATCTGTTTGTGAGCCAGGATAGGCGTGGTTGTAGCACATGCATGTGCATTTAGAACTATGCTCCCAAGCCTTCTCTGTGATCTCTAGAACGCATTTCAGAGAGAGAGAAATACAGGAAGAGAAAGTGACTGGCAGTGTAAGAGAGCAAGGCAGCGAGAGAAAGACAGAAAGTAGCAATGAGTGTGTGGGCGACAGTGAGAGCAGAGATGCACACTGGGAGAGAGCTAGCAGGCGCAGAAAGACAGCAAGAGAGAGTGAGAGAGCGGAGAGCAAAATAAAGAAATAGCAAGAGAGACAGAGGGGGAGATGGAGAGAGGGAGAGCTACATTCAGAGAGAACCAGCAAACGAGTGAGCACCATAGCATCACTGTGTGTCTGAATTCAAAAGAATGGTTCTGATGATGACCGACAAGACAGGTTTATATGGATCACTCCATGTAGAACAGGCTTATATACGCATGTATGGTACCAATGTTTCCTCAAGGACCCATAAGTGTAAGGCCATCCTTAAGAACATTTCTGTTTGCAGTAACAACCAAAAAATAAAATAAATAGGTCATAGGTAGGTCTATTTTTTTTTTTCTTCAAAATTCTAGGTAAAAATTTTGGTCACAGTGAATACGCCGGTATGAATGTAAACAGATTGCATATCGTGACGTCACTGACTGGATCTCCAACCCGTAAAAGTTTAGTGGTCTCCTTGACATCAGTTGACACGGTCACTATAAGACTCGAGGGGAGAAGGGATGGGTAAAGATCTGGGCACAATTCTTCCAGAACTTTGTGTCACGTTATAGCGGTGTTGAGATATTTCAGTGCATTTTTTAAATGTATTGCTATGGTGCCTGAACCCGTATAACTTTGAACGGTGACCGCAAACATGCAGCCGCAGCCATCATAACAGACACACGCGGACCATTGATGAAATGAAGCGAATATAAAAGAAAGAACGGCCCTATATTGACAGGGTCGGTCGGGTTATGGCAAACCGAAATACTTTTAAGGATGGCCTAAGACTGTACTGTGAGAATCACACAAATGTTTACGTCAATATTGCAATACAATCAACACAACATCATTGTGTGATCATTTGGCCCAAGATGAAACAGCACAGCTCACCACACAGGAGTGCTGTGACCTGGACTGTCAGTACAGAGCCAATATCCATTACCAGGTTAGCCTTAAGCGGCCCAGCCATTATGGTTCCTGTCTTTACAAGCAAACCGCCATGCCAGACACCATTATGCAAAGGATCAGGCCTCTACTGAACAGAAGCCACACACACACAGTGGTTTTTTGAACTACAACTTGTGTTCAGCTCAAAAATACAACCAATGTGCCAATGAGAACTCCAACCAGGGAGCCATCAAGATCAACCAAGATTTAATTGTCTACCTGAACTGAACCAGATTATCAGCCATGAGGGCATGTGTGTGTTGTCTCATACCACGGCACCCCATGTGTGCTAGAGTTAATGTACATGAATGATTTGATTGATTGATTTGATTTGCCATGTAAGAGGTTTGTGTGTTCTACGAGGGCATCAGATTACAGGAAGTTCTGACATTTTCACACTGCTTGTAAACAATCAGCATCATAAGACTCACACACAATACACACACTGCATCATGCGTGGAAAGAGAACGTCTTGTGCCGGCCATGTATCAGGAAGTCCCGATGCGGTCATCCAGCAGAAGACGGCACTGCCCCGAGTGTATACAGAGAGAAAGCGTGTCAAAGACCACGTGTCACATACGCCACTTTGTGCTGTGCACCATTCACAGTGCTATAGTCATAAGTGACAGGTTGCGTATATCAATTACTGCAGGTTCACCCACGGGCCAGTTAAAGACCATACAGGGCCTGGATGACACAAAATCACAAATGTGTCATTCTTCCTGCTCCTACACAAACAATCCCAGGGTACTGGTGACTATAGTTGGTAGCTTACAGTGTGCAGAACAAAACATGATTCACCAAGGACAGTCCTCACTGTATTGAACGACAAGCCACATGGTGGAGGGACTTGTTTCCTACGTTCACTGATGATTGGTTGGCTGGGAAATGTTGCTTTCAAAAGTTTGTGACTTTAATACAGACACACAGTACTGTGTAAAGCTTTTAGGCAGGTAAGAAAAAATGCTGTGACCTAAGAATGCTGTCAAAAATATAAATATTTATATATGTTTATTTTCATCTATTTACAAAATGCAAGTGAGCGAACAAAACAAATGGTACACTTGCACATAGTCAGGGATACACACAGTCATTAACTATAACAGAAAGAGCTGTGTAGGAGGCTTAAAACTGGGTGGGGAACAGCCAAACTCTGCTACCAAGGCACTTAGTCAGAGATGTTGTATACTAGCAATGGTTAACCTAGCAATTGAAATGCTTGAAACTTGTTCTGGTGACTTTCATACTGTATTAGCAGCAATGAAATGTTTCACCTTCTTATGACAAATGTACTCTTTGCAAGTCGCTTTGGGTAAAAGCATCTGCTAAATGCCCTAAATGTAATGTAAATGTGCCAAGGTGAGGTTGTGGAAGACAGTATCATGTCAAAGGTCATAATGACAAGACTGAAAACAGCAACAAGACAAGGTAGTTATACTGCATCAACAAGGTATTTTCCAGACAAAGATTTCAAAGCAGATTTGCGCGATTTGAGATTTTAAAGCATTCTTAGTTTACAGCATTTTTTGACACATGCCTAAAACTTCTGCAAAGTACTGATTTTTTTTTTCTGCATATTCCCCCCAAGAGGAATGCACTTTGACCTGCTAGTCTGTAGGAGACATTGAGCATCACCAACAAATTCAAAAGAAAAAACAAAAACAAAACAGGGAGACCAACCAATGGATTGCACACGTTCCTCTCAATCAGTCACTACCATGGCAACAAGCCAATAGAACTCACCAACTGTGAGAGTCCGTGCTTTCTAGGGCTGGCCCAAATAGATAATTTCAAGCTTTGGAAGGTTACAATAATAGAAAAATGTAACCGCAAGTTCATAGTGCGTATCTTTCCATGCCTGAATTGAAACTGGTGGAGACCATAAATAAAGAATATACATGTTTATCAACTGCCGTTTTTTTTTCCTTTTCATTTCTACAGTGCTATTTTAATAATGCAAAAAGCTTCACTACTATATTGTGAAAGATTGCTGGACTTTGGAACAGCAGAGCTGGCCCTTTTCACTAGGGATGGGGCCGAGTCGGTCCAGTATCGGTATCGGGTTCTGATACCAACGTAATCGACGGATCGCAAATTCCCGATCGACCTGAGGAAATTTCCGATCCACGAGCCGTCTCTGTGCCCTCACCTTGTCTGCTGGAATGACTCCACAAGTGATACTAGCAACGGTTAACCTAGCAATTGAAATGCTTGAAACTTGTTCTGGTGACTTTCTTACTGTATTATCAGCAATGAAATGTTTCACCTTCTTATGGCAAATGTACTTTTTGTAAGTCGCTTTGGATAAAAGCTTCTGCTAAATGTCCTAAATGTAAATGTAAAGCTCTGCCGGCTAGTCTGCTAGCTGGCTGCAAATTGTGGAATGGATTTCCTGAACGGAGGCATGTCTCAAATTAGTTATGAGACACGCCTACGTTCAGGAAATCCACTCCACAGTTTGCAGCCAGCTAGCAGGCTAGCGGCACTGTGGCTAGCCAAATTTTCCACACAACATGTCCGCTGTATGGAGGTATTTCCCTGTCGAAACACCGCAAAGCGAGACAGCAACATGTAATGTTTGCAAAGTCATTATTCCGAGAGGCGGCAGCTCCATCGCTTCACGTTCCGGAGTGCCCCTTCAAACAGTGTGGAAAGTGAAAGACTGTTTAGCACAGCATCTAATATAGTGGATAAAAAGAGGAATCTTCTGACAGCGGAGAGCAGAAATGCTCATATTCCTCAAAAAGAACCTGCCAATGTTTAAGTGAGATTTGTAAAACACTAGATGATCTAGTGTTTCCCACACATTGACGAGACTATGGCGCACCGCCATAGTCTAATTTCGGCCGCCATAGTTTCAATATCCGCCCGGACCAGAGCTGAGTGGTGTGAATATTCCGCTCCTCTCTCAGATGGCTGTTCTCTCGGCCGCTCCTCGCTCAACATCGCGTCCGGCCGCTCCCTTCATTTTCGCTCCCCGCTCCACTTAAAAATCGTGCCGCTCCACTGAGATCGCTCCACGCTCGCTCCAATTTAAAAGAGGGAGAAATAATCTACTACGAATTGCCACCTTAAACAGAAAACGTACAGTGCAGGCCGAAAGTTTGGACAGACCAGTTAATTTCTGCATTGAACTCCATTATAACTTCATGAAATAATGATCTTGAATGCTCGATGATCATTATGAGTGCACAGAAATCAGTCAAGATATGCTCAACAACTATGGGAACATTTTAGTGTTCAGTGAAAACCATTTCCAATTTCTAATTAAAAAGTTATTGAGAGAATCCCAAGTGTGCAAAATTCTGTGTGAACACAATAAAAGTTGGCAGTTTTAAAGAGCCTAAAATATAAACCGCAATGCTTGTTTTACTCTTTCATGGTTTAGCACACACAAGTAAATGTGATCATAATACAATGCTTTGTTTTAGAAAATGATTACATTTTTAGAATTTTTAAAGAATTTAACTTCTGTAATGATGGCTGCATATTGCACACTTGGTATTCATTCTCTAAAATCACCTTGAATTAGACAATCAAAGCCAACAACTCTCAAATCCATCCCATATGTGTTCAGCACATCTTGACTTATTTTTTTACACTAATAATGACTGTAGAGCATTCCAGGTGATTATTTCATGAAGCTGATTATAATGGAGTTCAATGCAGAAATGAACTGGTGTGTCCAAACTTTTGGCCTGTACTGTACATCCTAAAGAACTAAGAGCAACGGCAATATATTTCAGTCAAAGAACATTTATTTTAAAAGATAGACAAGTGCAACAAGAAGACACACGTTTGGATTTGGGCATGTCAGACTCGTGGTGTGAGCGGTATCGGAGCAAAACTGGAGCGGAACAGAGCGGCCGCTCCGGCGTCTAAATGAAAAACCGCTCCACGCTCCAGCAACATTCCATCCGCTCCTCGCTCGCGCTCCGCTCACTAGCTCTGGCCCGGACTCATTTCACCTAGGCAAATAGACTTCACTAGCAGCTCAAAAATAGGCCTACACAGGTGGGCTGCAGCATTTAATATAAGGGGAAATCTTCGCAGCTGGATTGGCTCCCCAACGTTCTGTTTCCCCCCGTTGCCATGGCAAGGCGTCCTCGCAACCCCCCGCCCCCCCAGCTGAGCGCTTGACAGTTCACTAGTAGTATAAAGGCTCAGCACTGTGTTTTTGTCATTTTTGTATAAATGCTTTCTGAAAAATCCTCAACCCCATTTAGTATGACACATTGTGTCATCGACATTCATATCAGTACCAGCAGTTTGTAAGTAATTTGTCGGTAATTGATATGTCATAAATTGGTTCTCAAAATTCACCAGATTGATGCATTTTAATGAAATCTACTGATTTTTTTGTCCCGGGGGACATGCCCCCGGTCCCCCCTAGAGGATCGCGAGCCCCCCACCATAGTCTACAAAAATCCTGTGGGAAACACTGACCACTGACTAGATCACTCCCTCGGTGTTAAATTTTTGGGGAGTCATTTACTTTTTATGTTTTCTTTTGAGGAATAGTTAGACTCTGGTGTTAAACTTAACCCAGGTCACCTTTCAATGCCAAACCTCATACTGTACTTGATTTGTGCTGTTCAGATACACATTGTTTTATTGATAATGTGTAAGATGTTTACAAGTATTGCACTTTTATTTTATTTCAAATATTACAGCCTCGGCAGATATCCAAATTCAGATATCGGATCAGATCGGACGTGAAAAAATGTGGATCGGTGCATCCCTACTTTTCACCCAGAGAGAAATAACACAGGCTGTCTATTGTTCATGACAGGTCGCCACAAAAAGGAGAAATCATCACTACCCATTTTATTCTATCTTTGATATCAAAAGATCAACCCATAGGAAGAGCATGAAATAGCTGCCTTAAGCGTCGGTTATGGTTCCATGTAGTGATCACGTAGTGATCACGCAATGGCCACGCAGTTGCTTGGACACAGTCATGAGAGTGTGATGGTTCTGCGTGGGGTTTACGTGTCGAAATGCAATTCAATGCCACACCAGTAGAGGGACCAGAATGACCATTCTGATCATTACATACAGATTACTAGCGAGTAAAAAAAACACATGAAGGCAAAAGTTATATATATGTTGTTGCCAATCAGTCGAAGCATTTATCACACCGTGGCGGTGTTTATGAGTGGAAACCGGAAAAGCGATCTCCAGCGAATGTAGTTAGCGGACCAATCACAGCCAATGCCGCTGCGTTGGTGTTGCGTCACCTCGACGCACGTCTAGGATTTTTGGGAGGTGCACGTCAGGCCCTTGTGGTGGACGCAAGGGGGGTCTGCAAGGACGTAATGGGTCCGTAAGCCCCCTAGCATTGCGTAAACACGGAAGCAAAACTCAAGCAGTATATGTTCATTACTAAATACCCTTCTAAAACCATCAACCTCCCAGCTTTCTGCAACCACTGTGGCTGCAACAGACTAGTGGGAGTGCACAATGCAACACAAAAGGCTGGGCCAAATCACATACTTTTTTCCACACCGAAAGAGCCCTCTAGGAAAAAGCACCAAAGAAAAACCCATGTGAAAACCATCCCACCAGCAGGTCACGATAAACTATTATCATGTACCGCATACTTTTATACAAATTTACAGCTTCTATAACCACTATAACTTTATAGCAATGTCAATAGCAAAGACATGTCTTTGAGAAACTTTCCTCGTAGGAACCATTTCTTGTAATCGAATAACATTTGTGGGCTGGCAAATAAGTGTATATAGCGTAATCGGGCATGAAATTTACTTTAGTGAGAGCAATGTTATAGTATTGTTTCTGATGTTGATTGGTAAGTCTACTATCCTTGTTTCGGCCTATAGGGGGATCACTAGAGAAACAGGACAACTACATAAGCAGGCAAGTTGATCAATCATACAAGAGTAGGCTGGCTAGTTAGGCATGTAATACTGTGTAACTGCAAAAGTTATAAAATTTTATTTGCAAACAAAAAACATATACAAAAGTGTACAGTAACTGCCACCCAAACCAGAACAATAATACACAAACCCATTAGCCACCAAAAGATTGTGATCTGTTCATGTCACCTATATAAACAGACAATAGAAAAGGTAAGAACACAAATTTCTTTCATAAAAGCCAAATGCAAGGACAATTAGGTAGTATCAAGGTAAAGACATTAAACCACATTTCTGATTCTGTGTGAATTAGACATTTCTAGCTTTCCATTTAATTGTAATAATTTTGCATTGTGATTAGGCATGAGTGGTACACTGAAGTTTCCCTCAGCTCTATAGGCGAAGTGCCTCTGCTAAATCACCCACCACGTCAAGAAGAAGAAGAAGAAGAAGAATTACTCATTTGATCCCATGAGGGAAATTTGGTCTTCTGCATTTAACCCTATCGTGAATTAGTGACACACTCAGAACACAGTAAAGCACACAGTGAGGTGAAGCACACACTTAAACCCGATGCAGTGAGCTGCCTTGCTCAAGGGCACTTCAGCCGTGCGCACTGATCGGGGTTCGAACCGGCCACCCTCTGGTTACAAGCCCGAAGCCCTAACCAGTAGGCCGCGGCTGCCCAACAAATTGACTTTCCACAACATGCGACAATATGTGTGTCCATTGATGTCAGAATCAGCATTCAATTTGACAGTAAATATAGGTTACTATTTGCCTAATATGCCATGTTAATATGATACATTTATGAAATCAAACAATGGACAATCTCTGTAGAGACAGTTCTGTCTGATTACTCATGGTATTCACATGTGAAATGTGAATAAAAAAACTCAAACAATGACAAATCAACAACGCAAACGTAGAAGTGTTTGACACATCTACTGAACACAAAGGTTTGGTTTTTCTAACATGATTTATTTCATTGTCATTGAATTGAATGTTATTGTCATTGAATGTCATTGATTGTTGTGAATGTGAGTCTACTCAGCAGAATGATTCGACTATTCACATTTTAGGGTACAGCCCTAAGCTACTGCGTACCTCTTTCTGAAGCATTTCCCCCTCCACTGGACTGTTTTGTGTGGGGAACCCTGAACTGTACTATCAGCCAGTCAGTCAGGTCTGAGCAGCAGGATGAAGTGCAAGAGCAGGTAGATATGGTGCTGGATGAGATGGTGTAAGAGCAGGTCAAGAACCTTCCAAGTCAGCCCTACACTAGCTAAATGCTAAAACATTGTGTTTCGTGTCAAAACTTTTCTGCCCATACAAAGTGCTGCCCAGTGTCCATCCACACTGAAACAGCATACAGCTGACCGCTGAGGTCCAATCATGTCAGAAAAAAGCATTGGTTTGAGGAGAATACAGGTGTGTTTTGCCCATTCATATAGCAGCGCAATACATTTCGGATTCATTCACTTTGGAAAGCTTTTTCTTTGGAAGAAAATAAATGAGTATGGATTGACTGAAGGCCAAAACAAAGAATCAGAGATTTGTTGTGAGACGAATGCAAGACAAGAGAGAGGGAGGGACGCGGGTGGTAGAGCAGGTAGGATAGGTGACAGAGCAGGAGGCAGAGGGATAAGGGTTGAGCAGGAGAACTTGTGTGAGCAAGGGGTGAGTCATAAGGTCTGGATTTATGGATCACTCATTAATATTAAATCCAAAATAACGGTCCTATATATATATATATATACACACAGGTAATGAAAATATACAGAGATGACACAAAGTTGATGGTGGCAGTGGGGCCGAACCAACCACAGTTGTTGTGATGCAAAGTTACCAGCTAAGCTGTAATATAAGCCAGGAAAAATACTCATTATTACAACCTGTTAGTTTAGAGTCTGCCTTTGTCTGTATGCCAATTCTCACACTGGACGGCAGGCGCCCAAGTACTACTGAAGTATTTGAATGACGTTTAAATATCAGAATACAAAACAATTAATATTTCGGTCATCCATGTTTGGCCCGGCCATGATGACTGGTACCGTAACCTCAGCTGAAGTGCTGCTGTGAGGTGTTCTCGGACTAGGGGATGACTCGCGCTCGTTTTTTAAAATTGACGACATGGAGTATTAGGACAACATTTTACCTCACTTGTTACCTGTAGTTTGCATATATAAATAAGCTGAACATTTTTGATGACTTATATCTTCCTTTTAAATACATTTTTTTCATGGAAAAAAGCAGTTGAATCCTGAACAGAGATCGCAAATACCTAGCAAACCCACAAATCCCAGAGCATTCTAATGTTCAGTCATTATAGTAAAACTGACAACACGGCGCTTCCTGCTGCAGTTACTTAGGGATGCATGCATGTATTTGAATACAGGTCTGCAGAGAGCTGAACATTATGTTATGGAAATAAAATTGGTTGGTTTGTGAAGACTGCAAAGTGGACATTTTTAAACAAATTCAACATCAAATATTCAAAAATTTAAATATCAACAATCTGTGTCCTCAATCTCAATCTACAGTTTAGATGGCAGTTGATGATCTAGTAGTTGATCTTAAACAGCAGCATCATGATGCTTTAAAAACCATATATAACATATATGTATAACTAGGACTGCAACACATACACCCACAAAGACAAGGTTTTGGAGTAGATGCTGTCATGTGTGTTTTTGCCCCCCCATAGCAAAAGCTTTAGATTAAATAATTTAATTGACACTGTGACGTCATGGAATGAGATCAACACCAAATGTAAATGTCCGGAATAATAAGTATACCCAATATGTACAGAAACAATGGGTATCTACAAATACTCTGAATACCTAATAATCATCCACTCACATTTCTCAGTATTTTTGAATGAAGACTCGCCTAGTTCCAAGGTTACTACCAACCAGGCTTAAGCAGCCCTAGCAAGGCCAAGACCCAACCAAGACCCCTCCCTCCACCCTGCACACACCAAGGTGTCAGGCTACACTGGGTTTGTAGATTGTCAAATGCAAAGACTAAGGGAGTCTCTGTGGAGTCCCTAAGGCCATCCTTAAAAACATTTCTGTTTGCAGTAACAACCAAAAAAACATTCTAAGTACAAAAAAAAGTACAATTTTGGTCACGGTGAATACGCCGGTATGAATGTAAACAGATTGCATATCGTGACGTCACTGACTGGGTCTCCAACCCGTAAAAGTTTAGTGGTCTCCTTGACATCAGTTGACACGGTCACTGTAAGACTCGAGGGGAGAAGGGAAGGGTAAAGATCTGGCACAGTTCTTCCAGAACTTCGTGTCACGTTATAGCGGTGTTGAGATATTTCAATGCATTTTCTTATGTATTGCTATGGTGCCTGAACCCGTGTAACTTTGAACGGTGACCACAAACATTTTCTTTACTGCAGCCGCAGCCAAAAAAGAACATAGCCTACGTGTGTATCTAGGCAATTTATATTTGCGATACTTACTCAAATATAATAAATAGGGTTTTATTGTAGTTGCATTAGTTGTAAAAAAAAAACAGTCAGTCATAAAGTTTAAAACCGGCAAGTCCGTCTGACTAAAAGGGAAAAAAAAAATATTTGGGTCAGTAAATTGACAGTGTCGGTCGGGTTACGGCAAACCCAAATATGTTGAAGGATGGCCTAACCCTGTAGTGTATTGCATTGTGTATTGTAGCAATGTGTGTAACCCCTATCCCAGTCAGGACATCTAACCGACACCATCCACCACCCCATACTCGACGCAGCACCCCTTCCGATCTGCTCTACCTGTCTCTCTCTGGTTGCACTGACCTCAAAGTGACGGGCGGACTCTGGAACTGCCAATTGGCAGTCAGGAAGGCAGACTCCATCTCGGCCTATGCCTGCCTCCAGACCCTGCACTTCCTGGCCCTAACAGAAACCTGGATCACCCCGGACAACACGGCCACTCCAGCTGCCCTCTCTACCACCTACTCCTTCTCACACACCCCAAGACCCTCAGGCCGAGGAGGGGGGACTGGACTCCTCATCTCACCCAAGTGGTCCTACCGGGTGCTTCCCCTGGAACACCTGATCAGATCAGCGTTTAAACTCCACGCTGTTGCTATCACCATTCCCATCAAGCTCTACATTGCGGTAATATACTGTCATCTGGGTCCCTTCCATGACTTCTTGTACGAGATGGATGCTCCTCAGCTGCTTTCCTGAAGATGGTACTCCAATGGTTGTCTTGGGCAACTTCAACATCCAACCACAGAAGTTACAATCATCTGACTTCACAACCTTTTTTACCTCATTTGACCTAACACTCTCTCCTTCTCCTCCTACCCACAGAGCCGGGAACCAACTTGATCTCGTCTTCACAAGGTCCTGCAGTATCCATGCATCAGTTACCCCGCTGCCTGTGTCTGACATCACTTTGTCGCTTTCTCTCTCCTCTTGAAGCCCCCCTCCTCTGTTCTTCCTACAACCTACAGTCACCACCCGCCACAACCTGAAAACCCTCTCTCGCTCTGCTCTCTCCTCTGCTATTCTCTCTTCACCCCCCCCCGGAACAATGGTGTCTGCAGCCAAATCTACATTCTACCAGAACAAGATCAACTCTCCCCCCACTAACTGCGGATGATTTTTTCCACTACTTTACCAAGAAGGTGACGGACATCAGCATCTCCTTCACATGGAACCCAAGCCAGGGGGAGGACAGTAGGCAGAGGGAAGGGGAGTGGGTTGATGCCCACCACACCCCTTCTTCTCTTAAGGCTGGTTTATGCTTCTGCGTAGGGATCGCGTCGTGATCACGCAATGGCCACGCCGTTGCTCGGACGCCGTCATGAGCCCGTGATACTTCAACGGAGGGATTGCGTGGGGTTTACGTCTCGAGATGCAATTCGTTGCCACACCGGTAGAGGGACCAGAATGACCATTCTGGTCATTACATACGGATTACTAGTTAAAAAAAAGTTTACCGAAATGAAATGAAGGCATATATATATATATACAGTATATATATAAACATATACACATAAAACTTTTGCCTTCATTTCTGTAAACTTTTTTAACTCGCTAGTAATCCGTAATGACCAGAATGGTCATTACATACGGATATATATATATATATATATATATGTGTTGTCGCCAATCAGTCGAAGCATTTATCAAGGCTGTGTTTACACCGTGGCGGTGTTTACGAGTGGAAACCGGAAAAGCGATCTCCAGCAAATGTAGTTCGTGGACGAAGCCAAAGCCAACGCGTTGGGACGGCGTCGCCTCGACGCGCGTCTAGGATTTGGGGAGGTGCACGTCGAGGACGTAAAGGGTCCGCAAAGGGTCCGCCGTGGGTCCGCCGTCCCAACCCGTCGCGTCGACGCGGAAGTATAAACGAAGCATAACCCAGCATTTAGAGGAAACACACAGAGGAGTGACCGTGACATGCCCAGAGGAAGAGCAGGGGAGTCAGTGTTAAGGATAGATGTCCGGGATGAGGATGATAAATCACTGGGGAAAGAAAGAAAGAAAGAAAGGAGAGTGTGCGCTAAGGGGGAGGAGCTGTTGTGGGAAGGCCCTCAGCCATGGAACTTGTGACTTTAGCAGTGCTTTTTGTCACACACACACACACACACACACACACACACACACACACACACACACACACACACACACACACACACACACACACACACACACACACACACACACACACACACACACACACAGCCTCCCTCTCTCCATTTTCAGTTGTTGTCAAGGTAACCACATCTCTGGACTGCAATGGGATAAGAGAGTGAGAGGAATGGAAAACCTTGCCATTCTGAAGAGCTTTTTCACACACAAAACTACACACATACGACACCTACAAAAAACATGCTTTAAACAGAACCCTAACATAGAAGGACATAGAGAGTTCCGTGTTACACTACTTTATCCTAATGCTGATTTGGTATGTGTCAAAAGGATCAAATACACCATATGTCAATATTTCACATGCTGTTTTGCTGATGTAGTGGTATGGATCCTTTTGTTGTGGTTGGTATAAGATCACAATAACATAGCTTAGAGGAGGGGAGAAGACACACTGCTACCCAATACCCTTTTATTAACACGAATGAACACAGCGTTGTCATGGGTTGTAACCATGGGGATAGCAACCCCCTCCATCCTACAGCTCTCAGCCCAAAATGCTTTTTTATCTCACAGTGTTTGATATCCAACAGGGTTAAACAGGGTGTTTACTTAACACGTTATGCCAAAAAAGATCTCCAAATATACATTAATTCAGAAATCAATAATCATATGCGTTTGCGTTAATCACATGCTTCCCGAAACGTGAGTCAACATGTCATCACCTGGGAAACGATTGACGCAATGCCTGTCGCCGCCTAAGAGGAGAACATTTTAGAATGCGAGGGATGGACACGCAAATATATGAATATGTTTTGATAATAATAATGTTTTTTCTCAAAAACGTCGGAGCCAAGCAGAAATACAGATGAAGACGAAGGGAGAGGGGCAGGTGAGAGAAGTAAAGGAGGCAGATGGGGGGGGGGGGGGGGGGGGGGGGGGGGGAGCTTGAGTAAATGTCACTCAAGCATAAACATTGTTCACTCCGGTCTAACTGAAGCTGAACCAGTCGAAAAAATGAAGACAAACATTCTTCAACCAGCCTGGGAGCCAGACTGGGAGCCCACATATAGCCTGTGGTTGCACCATCAGTGGCAAGTTCCAATCTGTTGATGTCAAATTGTTTTTAAAACAAATAGAAATGCATTTAGATTACATTTTTGTTCAAATTTTCTTTAGTATACAATAATGATGACAATAGCAAATAGCATATTGATCATCCGTCATAACATGTATAATTAAATGAATGCTGCAGACACAAGCAGAGGGTTAAAAGAGGACCATCCCAGAGGGTTTTCATTGAGGTTCCCTCTGAGATATAAAGGAAATATGTCCTTAAACCAACATGCGTCTGCGTGCTTTGCGCAAAAGCGGCAATTGTTTTTTTCACCACCAGGCCAGCTGCTCAACCCTAGGGGAAACACTGAAGACAATTGTGAAAATGTGTTGGGATCGGATCCAAAACTGGTTCCAGTTGAGCACCAGGTTTGAATTGTCTGATCCATCAGAATTGCATGCCTCCAACCTTATCGATTTCTTTTACTGATGCAAGCAACTAGGGGTGCAAACGTGCACGAGTAAACAAGTACTTGTTAAGCAAATCTTGAATTATTACATTGCACAGTGATGTATTGTTGTTGAGAAGCTATATAAAAGGTCAAACTTTATTGGCTGGCCAGGGTAGTCAGGGTTCCAAACACAATGGAGTAGGGATGGGTAACCCAGTAATTAATCTGGGTTACTGGAAACCCAGTAACAATCTTGCCCCAGGGCTACATTATAAAAGAGCGTAGAGTCAATGAGGCCCCACATATCCGGTTCATATCCGGAAAAATTAAGTATTTCTTCTATTAATTTAGGCTAGATAAACATTGTGATAGTTATATAGCTATATAACCAACATCTGTTAACGCATATGTATTTTCTCTACTCCTGAGTCACTCATGACATAAAACCAAATTCTGTCATTTAAACAAGGGGGTGGGGCCGGATCCCCTTATATTAGACATTAAAAGGTCTGGTTTGTAAAATGAAGCGAAAACTAGCAGTGGGGTTGCAGATTGCAACCAACTCCCCTCTCACCCCTCCCTTTCCAATGAGGGGCCGGTTGGCACTTTCTAAAGGATGTTAGCCAAGTAGCCAAGTGTCAATGATGAGGTTCCTTGATAGCTTTATGAATTGTATTTCTGTAAATGTGCAACTATAGACCATAGCTTATAAGTTAATGCCATTTTACATTAAACAAGATTGTTTGTTGTGATTTCTTCCTGTGTACAAACCATGGAGCTGAATAGGACAAAACATATGATGTGGTTTCCATGTTGCCAAAAAGTAAAGGCTGGGTTATGCTTCGTTTATGCTTCCGCATCAACGCTGGGGGGTTGCGGACCCTTTACGGACCCTTTTCGAACCCTTTACGTCCTTGACATGCACCTCCCAAAAATCCTAGACGCGCGTCGAGGCGACGCAACCCAAACGCAGCGGCTTTGGCTGTGATTGGTCCGCGAACTACATTCGCTGGAGATCGCTTTTCCGGTTTCCACACCTAAACACCGCTACGGTGTGATGAATGCTTCGACTGATTGGCGACAACATATATATAGAACTTTTGCCTTCATTTCAGTAAACTTTTTTTTTACTCGCTAGTAATCCGTATGCAATGAGCAGAATGGTCATTCTGGTCCCTCTACCGGTGTGGCATTGAATTGCATTTCGACACGTAAACCCCACGCAGAACCATCACAGGCTCATGACTGCGTCCGAGCAACTGCGTGGCCATTGCCTGATCATGACGCAATCCCTACGCAGAAGCATAACCCAGCCTTAACATTCACTCTAATCAAACCAAGGTAGACTTTTGACAGCTTTAGCCTGCAAATAAATGAGTTTAGTTCAGACATCTTTGCCACATGCCATGGCAGCGGCTACATTATATCCTGTTTCTCAACAGTCCTCTTTAGTGCACACAATGTGGGAAACTAAATTTATTCACAACATGTATTGATCATTCATAGCAGCCGCCGCTACACTGTACTTGCACTGCGGTATGTGATATATGTAGTTTTAGATAACAGTGCTGTTGAGTTTTATCTTTTCAGTTTTGTTTGGGATGTGTAGAGCTCCATCTTGCCATGAGTTGATGTTGATGGCATGTCTGAGAGATTGAAGCTTCTAGGACAAGGGTTATATATGTACATTTTGCTAAAAGGAGTAGATTTACGCTTGACATTATTCACACACCCCCATGTTTGTTGAAACTATTGTATCCATTCTAGAACCAAGGCTGGTCCCCACTAAGGCCATCCTTAAAAATATTTTGTTTTTCCGTAACCCTTGTCAATGTAGCACCGACCCAAATTAATTTTTTTCCCTTTTAGTCCGACCGACCTGGGCACGGGTCTTCCAGAACTTTGTGTCACGTTATAGCAGTGTCAAGATATTTCAATGCATTTTTTAAATGTATTGCTACGGTGCCTGAACCCGTACAACCTTGAACGGTGACCGCAAACACTTTCTTTACTGCAGCCGCAGCCACAATAACAGAAAAGCGTGAACCATTGAAGAAATGAAGCGAATATAAAAGAAATAATGTAGCCTACATGTGTATGTAGGCAATTTATATTTGCGATACTTACTAAAATATAATTAAAATGGTTTTATTGTATTTGCATTAATTATATATATATATATATATATATATATATATATATACAGTACAGACCAAAAGTTTGGACACACCTCATTCAATGAGTTTCCTTTCTTTTCATGACTATTGACATTGTAGATTCACACTGAAGGCATCAAAACTATGAATTAACACATGTGGAAATATGTACTTAACAAAAAAGTGTAAAACAACTGAAAATAAGCCTTATATTCTAGTTTCTTCAAAGTAGCCACCTTTTGCTCTGATTACTGCTTTGCACACTCTTGGCATTCTCTTGATGAGCTTCAAGAGGTAGTCACCTGAAATGGTTTTCACTTCACAGGTGTGCCCTGTCAGGTTTAATAAGTTGGATTTCTTGCCTTATAAATGGGGTTGGGACCACAGTGTTGTGTAGAAGTCAGGTGGATACACAGCTGATAGTCCTACTGAATAGACTGTTAGAATTTGTATTATGGCAAGAAAAAAGCAGCTAAGTAAAGAAAAACGAGTGGCCATCATTACTTTAATAAATGAAGGTCAGTCAGTCCGACACATTGGGAAAACTTTGAAAGTGTCCCCAAGTGCAGTCGCAAAAACCATCAAGAGCTACAAAGAAACTGGCTCACATGAGGACCACCCCAAGAAAGGAAGACCAAGAGTAGGGCTGGGCGATTAATTGAATTTCGATTCGATTATGATTTTGGCTTCCCTCGATCATTAAATCAAGATAATCGTAATAAAACGATCATTCTGCCACCCGCTGTGTTTTGTGTGGTAAATGGAGCGAACCCTTCTTTCTCCACCTGCGCACTCCGCTGCGCCCCCGCCTGAAAACTTGCAAGATATGTCACGCGACCGTGTCTGCGTGTGTGAATACGAGTGAATACGACCTATTTAACCACTTAAAAGTCCGCACACAGAGTAATAGTAATACATGACCAGGCAATGAAGGAAAAAATGAAAAGCTCCTCCACTTCTGCCACCGCAACACAGTCCTCAATTAAGGAGACCCTATACAATGACACCCCATATCCAGCCAGCTCCCGCAGGCATAAAGAAATAACAGATGCAATCGCATACATGATTGCCAAAGACATGTGCCCTATCAGCACCGTTAGCGACCCGGCGTTCAATAAACTGATAAACACATTGAACAAGCGGTATGTGTTACCACCACGTCACCATTTCAGTAGAATTGCGCTGCCTGCCCTTTATGACGAATGTCGCGGAAAAGTTGCAAGAGAAGTGTCAATTATATATTATATTTTGCCACCACAACGGACCTATGTTTGAGTCGCACCATCAAAAACATTTTTCGATTTTTTTTTTTTTTTTAAATCAATGAATAATCGTCTTTAATCATCGCAATTACAATATCAATCAAAATAATCGTGATTATCATTTTTGACATAATGGAGCAGCCCTAACCAGGAGTCACCTCTGCTGCGGAGGATAAGTTCATCCGAGTCACCAGCCTCAGAAATCGCAGGTTAACAGCAGCTCAGATTAGAGACCAGGTCAATGCCACACAGAGTTCTAGCAGCAGACACATCTCTAGAACAACTGTTAAGAGGAGACTGTGTGAATCAGGCCTTCATGGTAGAATAGCTGCTAGGAAACCACTGCTAAGGACAGGCAACAAGCAGAAGAGACTTGTTTGGGCTAAAGAACACAAGGAATGGACATTAAACCAGTGGAAATCTGTGCTTTGGTCTAATGAGTCCAAATTTGAGATCTTTGGTTCCAACCACCGTGTCTTTGTGCGACGCAGAAAAGGTGAACGGATGGACTCTACATGCCTGGTTCCCACTGTGAAGCATGGAGGAGGAGCTGTGATGGTGTGGGGGTGCTTTGCTGGTGACACTGTTGGGGATTTATTCAAAATTGAAGGCATACTGAACCAGCATGGCTACCACAGGATCTTGCAGCGGCATGCTATTCCATCCGGTTTGCGTTTAGTTGGACCATCATTTATTTTTCAACAGGACAATGACCCCAAACACACCTCCAGGCTGTGTAAGGGCTATTTGACCAAGAAGGAGAGTGATGGGTGCTGCGCCAGATGACCTGGCCTCCACAGTCACCGGACCTGAACCCAATCGAGATGGTTTGGGGTGAGCTGGACCGCAGAGTGAAGGCAAAAGGGCCAACAAGTGCTAAGCATCTCTGGGAACTCCTTCGAGACTGTTGGAAGACCATTTCAGGTGACTACCTCTTGAAGCTCATCAAGAGAATGCCAAGAGTGTGCGAAGCAGTAATCAGAGCAAAAGGTGGCTACTTTGAAGAAACTAGAATATAAGACATATTTTCAGTTGTTTCACACTTTTTTGTTAAGTATATAATTCCACATGTGTTAATTCATAGTTTTGATGCCTTCAGTGTGAATCTACAATTTTCATAGTGACATTTACAATTTTCAATTTTCATAAATAAAGAAAACTCTTTGAATGAGAAGGTGTGTCCAAACTTTTGGTCTGTACTGTATATATATATATATATATATATATATATATATACATACATACATATACATATATATATATATATACATATATACACACACATATACATATATATATATATATATATATATATATATATATATACTGTACCATCAGTACAAAATGTCATGTTCTCTATTCATCGTTTTTATTATGTACATGTTGTAGCAGTCCAATGTGACCAGTGGAGTTTGTTTTTAAATGTTTTGAGTGTATTTCAACACGTCTTCATGTGTTTTACACATGTTAAAAGGTTAGATAAGAACATACTGCAATATTCATGAACAATACCACAATATCATATTTTGACAATGTTATGAACCCCTAGTGGCTAGCCTCACAAATCAGACTTTACTAACTAAAACTAAAAATTTAAAGTCTGATAGCAGACAAGCAAATATCTGGGTGAAAGTGGTTTTTCAGTTTCTTTCGCCTCATTTGTTTCACCAAATCATGTTGCTGGAGTTGGGGATCTGTAAACCCATAATTGGTAAACACAAACACAAACTCTGCCAGCACTGGTAACCGTAACTGTGTCTGTAACGTGTAAAGGTTTCAAAGCAACACCTGTAGACTGGCCACAGTAGTAATACACTTGGTAATACACAAACATCTTTTTCTTAAAGTTCCATACACTCAAGCAAATTGGTTTCTATTCAGTAGAATATCTCCCAAGATGGGTAAGATTGGAAATCAAACCATGTGGCTTTTGGCTAGGAGTCGAAACCTACTGTTACATTGACTGGCTCCCACTCAAAGGCAGTCAAACCAGAAAATTAGTCAATCACAATATGGAAATGAACATTACATTTGTTGCTGGGGTTGATATTAGCATGTAAAACTTTGCTTTGCTTTGGACTTTGCTCATCCAACACTTACCAGTTAGCTTGGATAAGCGTCGGAGCTGTCTGTATTCTAATGCTGTAGCTAACCGGCTAGACGTCATGGTAGTACATAAACTAGGAGTGGGAATAACACAATTTTATGGAACACAGTGGTGTGCAGCTTATGGTGTGAGTTTATACAAATGACAGGCTCTGGTGCTCATTTAGTTGTGTTTTATTTGTAAATACATTGACCTGTGTTGTTATCTTGTGCCAAGATTGACCAGTGTGGATTTAATTTGGATAAACTAACTAGAAATAGCCCCCATTAACTGGCTATGGTGTTCATTAATCAGCACTTATCATTAGTGCGCAGTTTGATCTTTTGGAGTTTAAATCAGTGACACATTCAAGTTAATGCAGGCAGTCCAGAACCACGGGAATCCATTTGATAATTTATAAACACAAACAGCGCCAAAGGAGTGTCAAATAGAAATATTTAAAAAGTAGCCGAGAGAAGTATAGCTAAAACACAACATTGTGACAGCCTTCCAGTTAGCAGGTCCACGCACCAACCCACACATTTTGGGTAAGAAACAGAAACCCACACAGAAAGCCCTACAATTGCATTGCAATATCTTTGCGCACCTCGCCAACAATGCAGTTATATGCAAGTGAAGGCCGGTAAGCCTATTCAACAAGGCTGCAATTTCATGTTCTTCGGCAGCTAGCAGCACTATTCAGCTCCACCACTCCCAGACGCACACATCCCATGTTTGTCCCTTCCTGTTGCCATGGCAGCAGAGGAAGACAGGGCTCAGAGGGGAGGTTGGATATGGAGGAATGACAGCACATGGTACATTATCGACACACGACCCGCACATCCACCTACCTACCTACAAAAACTCACATACACAAAGACAGCCGCATGTGTATTCAGGTACACACATAGGCACGCACGTGCATTATATGTGCAGGGGCAGCCGCGGCCTACTGGTTAGGGCTTCGGACTTGTAACCGGAGGGTGGCCGGTTCGAACCCCGATCAGTGCGCACGGCTGAAGTGCCCTTGAGCAAGGCATCTAACCCCTCACTGCTCCCCGAGCGCCGCTGTTGCAGGCAGCTCACTGCATCGGGTTTAATTGTGTGCTTCACCTCACTGTGTTCTGAGTGTGTCACTAATTCACGATTGGGTTAAATGCAGAAGCCCAAATTTCCCTCACGGGATCAAAATGAGTAATTCTTCTTCTTCTATATAATGCATAGTGCATTATATATGGCACTTAGCCAGAGATGTTGTATACTAGCAATAGTTAACCTAGTAATCTATCGTATCTATCGTTTGATTGTCACAATAAACCAGTGTGTAATCAGGTACAACTGTCTGCTGAGGGATGGGGTTTGGGGACTGGGGGTCAGACAAGGTTTTTCAATGCAGCTATTTCAATGTTAAAAAAACGGACAAAATATACCAAAAAGCTTTACCAATGATAACGGGTTGGTAATTTAAAAACAAGAAGTAATGTTTATTCTTTTAATGGTGATCCGTAATAATAAGTGCTTGTCTGCAGCTGTGGCTATCTTCTCTGGGATTGTAAGACATTTTAAAACCTATTATCCAAATTTACAAAATATATATACGTTTAAAAACCGGGCCAGCCCTAAAACCACAAGCACTCCTCCTCCCTCCCCCCTTTGGCTTTGTAATGGTGAGTAGCCATCGTGTGGCGACAGAGCGCACATTTTGAGGAGTCCGGAAGATGAGTAGTTGGATGCAGAAATATTTAGGAGGAAGTCAGTTCTGACGGTTAATTCATTTTGTTTGCGGTCGATTACAGTTGGACAGATGATTATGAAAAAAAGCAGAGCCAAGAAGCGCGGCTGTGCTTTTTGGCTCTGCTTCTTAGTGTATGTGCTCAGCATGGGCCTCTGGGGGATGACTCCACACAATGATGAAATCTAGGCATTTTCCTGGTATTCGTGAAGATTTGATAAACAAAAACTATTGTGCTTTGCTAAATGAAAACCCATCAACAAAAATGTTTCAAAACGTTGTTTCAAATCACTATATTTCTATTAATCTGCCAATTTCTAAAAGCCAATATTCATTTCTGATACTTCCTGGTGGGTTGGGTTGTTGTTGAAAAATGTAAGTCTCTAATGATTTTTCCTAAGACCAGAAATTCAAAAGCACAAATGTTAAAATAACTACAATGAACACTTTTCAACTCTCCCTGTTCCCTCCTTCCTCCAAGATTTCTCTCTCCATCGTGTTTATCCATTTAGGAAGCACATACTTGCCTTGACGACAATGTTATACACACCTTTGAAAATAAGTGGTATGTTAAGTTATCTGTGCAACTACCTGAACATGAGGCTTTGAATCTTTTCTAATGTCCACTGATTATATTCTGCTTCTTTGCACTGACCACTTACATTGAGTTTGACCATTTCTGACATTGTGTGTTTTACCACTCGTTTCCTACTCATTGCATAGGCTAATCTGGCGATACAATGTACTTTCGGTATTTATCCGGTTATAACATTAATATTTTACTAAACAATCGGCAAACATTTACTTGCCGATTGAAAGACAAACATATTGTAGGCTGAAGATAAGCATAGTTGCATATAATAGTTTCATTGCAAGTTTCAAAAGGAAAACATTTCTGAAAGTTGGACAGGTTTATTTTTATTAAGCAAGTTCTCCATCTAGCCTACATTGTAGTCTTTTCGTCCAAATAACCTAGTAGTTTGATTATCACATGATTGACCGGCATATTTTGGGCTTTGTTCGTCAGCATTGTAAGAGAATATAGGCAAATTACCCAGAATCCTTGTATGATTTGTCTCTGTTTGTTGGTATGTTTTTATATTCTGTGATTCGGTCTCACAAACCGTTGTTGAAAACTAATTCTAGTAGACATCCATTTAAAATAAAGTGGGGTGGGATGTATTGTAGGCATTGAAATATTTTGCTTGGGTGCGAAAGAAAAGTAGGTCTGCTTATTATCTGACTGCCACTTCCACAGCATGGGACCGTGCGGTCCATTCAATGTATAAGAGAATGATCGGGAATTACATTACATTAAATTACATTAAACCATTGGTCAGTAGGTTCTTCTTCGGTGCTTGCCAGCCAAAGACGTTCTTATACATTGGACTGGCAATAATTGGCGCATGGTTGGCTACTAGTAGGTCTAGAACGTACCACCATCCGCTGGCCAAAGACCACATTGCTATTTAAACAGATGATCGTATTTGAAGCTTTCTCAAATCTCTCTTTGGCGTTTGGGATTTTGTTGTGGCAGACAAAACGTTTTGGTGGCCAAAAATAATTTTCGATGTAGGAAACCCCAGGTATAGAGTGGTAGAGTGGTTAAGTTTAGATACCAAACAAGATTAGCATTAGCAAGATTAGCATCAGCATTTAAAGGAGTTGATATTTATAGGTTTTGGAAGGCGATATGATGTGATGGTAGGTTAAAGGGGGTGATTATAGGGACTATCGGTGGTGACAGAAGGTAAATGGATGTGATGGTACTTGATGTAGGTAGGGGACCAGAAGTGTCAGTAGGTAATATAAGAGAGGTGATGTAGGAGGAGACGGTGATGGAAGGTGAGAGTTGGTGATGGTACAAAGGGATGCCACAATTCGCTGATTTCACTATTAAGAAGGATTTAGCCTATTAGACCCCAGGTCAATTGTTGACAGTCTACGTCGAGATGTACCTCTGCCATGATTTTTGTTAGCCCCTCTCACGGTAGGGCTGTGCAATTAATCAAATTTTGATCACGATTTTGATTCTTGGGTCAAACGATCTCCAAATTAATAAAATCCAGTTGGAACGATTCTTTTGGCATTTTCCGTTGTCTATGAGGTTTTCTGAAAAAGACGCGCATGCGCAATTCAGTCCCTCCCCCAGAGCATTCAACGCAGCCCCGCCAGCTGTGTGTGTGTGTGTGCGTGTGCGTGTGCATGTGTGTGTGTGTGGTGACCAAGCGGCAACATTCCATGCTGAAAAATGAAGCCCATGCGGAAGTGCAAAAACTTGCAGTTCCTCGACTGGCCGCTTGAGGCTGGCTGCAGAAGGGAGTCAACTCCCATAGACACCCATGTTAAAATGTCCAACTTTACAGCCAAAATAAACATGTTTACAGCCTGGTTCAAAAAACGGTTTTGGTGTCTTTCAGTAGTGTTCGAGTCCATGACAACTGTGAGGGGGGTGAATTTTTTTAGAATCCATTATTTCAATGCACAGAGAAGGATTTATTTTATGAATAATTAAGGGCGTGGTCAACTTGATTGGCAGCTCTCATCTGTCATCACGGCATGACCCTCACGGATTCGAGGCTTTGATTGGTCTGGCCGGAGGTAGGCGGGCTTAGAACACAGACTGAAATGTCCAATATGGCGGCGCCCTGAAGCCCCATTTTAGGCTTCATCTCCGCTGTTAAGAATGTCTATGGGTGACGTCACGGAGGGTTTGTCCATATTTTTATATACAGTCTATGGTGGTGACCTGCAGCATCAGCAAACTTATTCAGAAAACAGCGCGAGCGAGATGGCAGAGGGAGGACAGCCCCGTTTGCTCGATAAAAAGGGTAAAGGCTGGGTTATTCTTCGTTTATGCTTCTGCGTCGACGCAACGCTGGGGGGTTGCGGACCCTTTACGGACCCTTTACGTCCTTGACGTGCACCTCCCAAAATCCTAGCGACGCAACCCCAACGCAGCGGCTTTGGCTGTGATTGGTCCGCGAACTACATTGGCTGGAGATCGCTTTTCCGGTTTCCACTCGTAAACACCGCCACGGTGTAAACACAGCCTTGATAAATGCTTCGACTGATTGGCGACAGCATTTATATATATATATATATATATATATATATATATATATATATATATACACATTTTGCCTTCAATTCTGTAAACTTTTTTTTAACTCGCTAGTAATCCGTAATGACCAGATTGGTCATTCTGGTCCCTCTACCGGTGTGGCAATGAATTGCATTTTGAGACGTAAACCCCATGTAAACTCCACGCAGAACCATCACGGGCTCATGACTGCGTACAAGCAACTGCGTGGCCATTGCGTGATCATGACACAATCCCTACGCAGAAGCATAAACCAGCCTTAAACCAATTACTCTCGTATGGCAACACTTCAGATTTGAAGAGTCTGATGAGTTTTTTTTGCCATAATGCCGAATAAATGCATTTTATTTTCAAACTCAAAAAGAATCGTTTGAAGAATCATGATTTCAATCTTAACCCAAAAAATCGTGAATCTCATTTTTCCAAAATCGAGCGGCCCTATCTCACGGTGTTGGCGGGGTCTGAACATGGGCATTTGGCAGTTACCAAACGATGTGTGAGTGCCCTCATGGCGAAACAGACGTCCCTTCACAAGTTCCACCACTACCAGCATTAACAATGAAGAGGAGACCTGTGAAGAGTAACAACGCGCAATGCGGCTTTGTCTTTAGACATTTTTGCAGATGCACAAATCATCACACACACAGAACATTACATTTTACATTTGGTAGATAAATTAGAATCTACCGTCATAGCTGTTGTATTGCGTTATGGGTTTTTTAAACCCCTCAAAACGCACAATGTACTTATTGACAACTTACTGTAGCCCTGTAATTCTCCCTGTTGGCCATCGTTGGATTTCATTCTCAGGCCATTTTCTTTGACAGCAGACCGTGATCTGTTAGGCCGGCAGTCTGTCGATTACATTCAGTTTCGATTGCTTAGGCCTGTCCTTGGAATGCTGTTCTACTTCAGTATGAATTTTCAGATCCAAATTTTTATCACTTGAATGAGAGTAATTAATTGTATTTAAAATATCTGCTGATTAAATTTTTGTATCGGAACATTGGGAAACATATTTGAAAGTGTTTTTGAAATGGCACGACATGAAATGCAATATTTGAATTTCAAGGAGGACATTAGGCCTGCACGATTAATCGAATTTTCATCGTCATCGTGATGTGAACGTTTGCGAAAAACACATCGCAAAACCTGGTCTGTAATGCGATAAGTTCGCCACGGACACTCGGGCCATCCTTATCCTTAAATCATCCTTAAATAATCTGGTTTGCAGTAACCCGACCCACCCTGTCAATTTAGGACCGACCCAGATATATATTTTTTTCCCTTTTAGTCCGACCGACTTGCGTTAAGACCGACCGTTGTTTTTACTCTTCAAACAACTAATGCAACTACAATAAAACCTGATTAATTATATTTTTAGTAAGTATCGTGAATATAAATTGCCTACATATACACACGTAGGCTACGTTCTTTCTTTTATGTTCGCTTCATTTCATCAATGGTTCGCTTGTCTGTTATGATGGCTGCGGCTGCAGTAAAGAAAATGTTCGCGGTCACTGTTCAAAGTTATAGAAGGCTACAGTTATAACTTTGGGTTCTGGCACGGCAGCAATAGGTCCTACATAAAACAATGCATTGAAATATCTCGACATCGCTATAACGTGACGTGTCGACTGATGTCAAGGAGACCACTAAACTTTTACGGGTTGGAGACGCAGTCAGTGACGTCACGAGATGCAAATTTGTTTAAATTCATACCGACGTATTCACCATGACCAAAATTTTACTCTTTTCTTATTTATTATCGCAAGTCATATCGTCATCGCAATATTGAACAGTGTGATCGCACATCGCACATTTTGCTGATATCGTGCAGGCCTAGAGGACATACTAATTCAGATTATCTTGTTTTCAAAGTATATTATTTCAATCAATTCAATGCCATTTACATTTCCATATACAAAATGCAATGGCTTTTAAAACATTATGGCAGTGATTTGTTTCCATAACTTATAACATTACTTGAAATTATTGGTATCCAAATTTGTATTCACATTTGTCAGTTCATCCCAGCAGTACTGCTTGTTTGACAACAAAATTATCCTGCACGTGCATGAGGTTATCGCACCAGTGCAGTCATCTACACAGCTTGGCAAATATCTATTTCTAGAGATATTTCATTAGACTATAATACCATAAACATCTATGCCTTATGTTACAGCCAGTACTGTAGAGAGAGGAGGTGATGTAGGAGGGGATGTAGGAGAGAAGGGGTGATGTAGGTGATGTTAATGGGAGGTGAGAGAAAGGGATGGGAGAAGGTGCTTTTGATAGCATGGTTAAGTTGACTTTCGTCTCTGATTAAGGTAACAGCAAACCAGGCAGGATCTCCTGGCACAGGTCTAACACGAGCTGACCAAAGCAGGTAATCGTCACTGTGCGAGTGTGTGTGCATGTGTGAATGTTTCTATGCAAGTGTCTGTGCTATGTGCGTATCTCAAACTATGTTTCCTATTATGTCGTCATTGGAAATATGTCAGCCAAGCAATGCAGGGAATGCACTCAGCAATCAGGAAGACTGCTGCAGCCTGGTGCACATAAACAAGCAGAGGAGAGAACCATGGTGTTACTTTGTGGTTAATAAGGAGTTAATAAAGGTTAATAAAGGAGAACGAGAGAGAAAGTCTCCGCCTAGCACATTCATGCTAACGTCATCAACCACAGCTCCTACTGTCTGTCACAGGGTATGAAGTGTGTGTGTTATGAAGAGGAAGAAGAAACTGTTAGGTTCAACGCCCAATTCCTGAGAGCAAAACTTCCTGACAAACCATGTGGCGGGAGGAAGGGAGGGAGGAGAAAATGGCATGTAGCCCTTCTGATTGTCCATGTTAATGTCCTGCAGTTTTCCCATGCTACTGCACATTTCTCCCATAGGCCTACATGAGTACTGCAGTATGGCCATGTACTATCACAAACAATGGTTACTCTCCAATATGTGGCGTTTAAAAAAAAAAAAAACAGGAGTCAAACTATAACAACTAAGATTAATTTAGCTGATAATTAAGCATATTTCATTAGTCCATGATTACAGAATGTCAGCAGACCAGCATGGCAGTGGAAATACAGGGCTCGTGTTTCATACACATCCAACATTAAAAAGGAGATCAACAATTCATGACGGTTGTTTGTTCGAAGGAACAAAAAACAGATGGGACTCGACACTGCGGCAGTGTTAACAGACCTACTAAAAGGGCAGACTAAACACACTGCACGCACGGCTCCACACTGACAGCTGCTCGGTTGCCCTTGGCACCAAGATTTGGTAAACTGGCAACCATATTGGGGGCTATGGTTGCCCCCTTAGTAACCACCTTTGTTACTGTATGCTAACAAACACATGAAAAAACATATGCAATCTTAGATAACCAATATATACATGTTACAAGCTGATGATTCAAGCCAGTGTTATCAGCATGGATGTGGTTTGGTCAAGACAAGCCAGCCAAGCAACGCTTGACCTGAAAAGACATCAAACAACAGGCATTTAAGTATTAATACAGTGGATACTGGACACTGTTTCCAAGTAATCTTTTGGTATAATCTAAGGCTGTACCAAATAGTTGGAAGCTTAATTCATGAAGTCGGCATTAAAATTTTAACAATTGAATGCTGCACAACATGCACTGCCCAAGCGGCAACATTCCATGCTGAAAAATGAAGCCCATGCAGAAGTGCAAAAACTTGCAGTTCCTCGACTGGCCGCTTGAGGCTGGCTGCAGAAAGGAGTCAACTCCCATAGACACCCATGTTAAAATGTCCAAATGTACAGCCAAAATAAACATGTTTACAGCCTGGTTCAAAAAACGGTTTTGGTGTCTTTCAGTAGTGTTCGAGTACATGACAACTGTGAGGGGGGTGAATTTTTTTAGAATCCATTATTTTAATGCACAGAGAAGGATTTATTTTATGAATAATTAAGGGAGCGGTCAACTTGATTGGCAGCTATCATCTGTCATCACGGCATGACCTTCAGGGATTCGAGGCTTTGATTGGTCTGGCCGGAGGTAGGCGGGCTTAGAACACAGATTGAAATATCCAAGACGGCGGCGCCCAGAAGCTCAATTTTAGGCTTCATCTCCGCTGTTAAGAATGTCTATGGGTGACGTCACGGAGGGTTTGTCCATATTTATATACAGTCTATGGCACTGCCCATCTGCATTTGCTTGCTGCTCAGCAGACGGAAAATCCGTGAGAAGGAACTACTCGTTCACAAGAGGGAGCTGCACCAGCGGAAAATGGGAAGACTGACAGATATTGACAGGCTGCTGAATATGGATGAGGACGAAGATGTTGAAGCAAACCAAATCAGTGAAATTCATGATTACCTGAGATAAATGACAAAGGTAGATAGATTCCAGGCCAATGAAATGGTGGAAGAAAACGCTACCCAAATGGTACAGCTACCACTAGATGTATCATTTGTATCGCAGCAAGGTCAAGTCCCGCTGAGGGAATGCTTTTCCAGGCAGGGTTCACTATGAGCAAAACTAGAAGCTCACTCCTACCAGACCATGTCAACAAGCAGATATTCATGGCCTGCAAACTTAAGAGCCCTAGACCACAAGGAACAGTACCCCTTTTTGATAAGTAAAAGGTGGTTTTGTTATGACATTGTTTATCATGACCTAGGTTACAGCCCTCAATCTTTGCACAATGAGTGAGTGTGGGTCACACTGTAATTCTAGTCAACAAACTGTTTGGACTTTAAAAAGGAAATGTTCTGAATTAGCATCCAAATCTCAAGGATCTTTGGCTTTTCCTTTTCATGAAAGTATCTGGTAGATGAAATTCCAAGGTTCCTGGTGTTCACTAGCACTGTGCCCGCAAATTAAAACACACGCTTTGTCGCAAGTCGGTATTCAAATGTGAATTCAGTGTTTGAATTCTGTCTGAATATTTTTAACAAAATGTAAAATTGTCAGAATATGCAGGCAGGAAACATTCCACAAATTAGAGAACACCTAGTTTTAATGTTTCAGCCACAAATTTTTTAATTACATATTCGGGCCAGCAATTACGTATTGTTGGGGGCATACACACCTAACAAACGAATTGTGTCTGAATATGAGCGTGTGTATGCTATAAATCTAAAAATTAGGTACATGTTTCTATATATTTTTGGGATTTAAGGGAGCTATATGTAACAAATGTACAGTACGCAAACATAAAATCACAGTGATTTCATTAGCAAGTAAAGGTATACACAATGTATCCGAAAATTGACATTAATTCTAAATTTACCATTATGCATCTAGAAGGGGAAGTCACTGGCAATTTATTTCCATTGAACATTGAATTTACAGTAACCTAGCTCTTGTTCATGCGAGGGGAATACACACATTTCCAAAGATTTCCAATGTGTTCAAAATTGTTGCTTATTCAAATGAAGTGACAGTAATAGCACAACAAGATTGTAGATTGTATCGGTGGTTTTGTCTACAGAACCACAAACAATGTGGAACCATTATCGATCCTATGATTATAAGGCTACCTGTGATGCGCCATTATATTAGAAGGCTTCTGGCTGGGTAGTCTAAACAGAGGGGAACTTCTCAGCAGTGCATAGGGAGAGAGTAATAATCACAGCACCGAAAATGGTGCCAAAAGATCTGCGTGTTTCTAGACAAACTAGGCTACTGTGACTGCAAGTCATGGACGTGGATAACGGAACGCAAATGCTAACCCAGCAAACTCATTCTTGATGCACAATGATGAATTCAGAATTAACCAACTCTTCTGAATCTCGGTGAGACAGGCAAATACTAATTTAAAATACATCACAGCTATCCTGTTAAGACACTAAATACTGGCTTACCCGACAGCAATGCTACATCCAGTATGTTCTCTTTTGAAATTTCCATTCAGGGTCAGCACATTTTTTTGTTTAGGCCTGTGTGTTTAGGCCTGTGTTCACTATTTTCCAATTAGCCCAGGTTAGCAGTATAAAACAAATTGATACACAAACAGTTTGTTTCAGCCATGGAATCAGGCAAACAAAATGGATCAACTGAGATTATACTACATTCTCAGGACTAGTGGTGCAATGGATCATCATTGATCCGTGATCCGTTCGGATCAATATCTTCGGTTCGGCACACATGTGATTCACGGATTGATTTATGAAAAAAGAAAGTTGTGTGCATGTTCAGCCCACACACAGCGTGGTCATGGCAAGCGGAGAACCGGAGGAGCTTGAACGCCCCGCGTCATTTAAATCCCCTGTATGGGAGCATTTTGCCTTCCCTGTCAAATATAATGATGAAGGAAAGAGGTTAGTGGATAAAAACGTGACGGTGTGTACGCATTGTGACACAAGAAAGCCATATGACAGTGAAAACACATCAAGCATGGCCACGCATTTGAAGGGACATCACCCCGGTGTTTCACTGACATGAGTGAAAACGAAGGCTGCTGCTCAACAACCGCTTATCACCGCGGCATTTAAGCAGCCCCTTGCTGCACAATCCGACCGGGCTAAAGTCATCACAAACGCTATCGGTGTGTTTATAGGTGCAGACATGAGGCCATATTCAGTTGTGAAAAACTAGGGCTTTAAACACATGCTGAAAGTGCTTGAGCCATGTTACAACATCCTGTCACGCACCCACTTCAGCGAAAAGATTGTGACAGATCTTTATGAGTAGTAGAAGAAAAAAGTTGTGGATGAACTATCCCGAGCATCCTCTGTTGCACTCACGACAGACGGGTGGACGTCCAGGGGAACGGAGAGCTATGTGACGATAACCGCTCACTTCATCACAGCAGACTGGGAGATGAGAGGTCCGGTGCTGCAGACACGCCCCCTCTACGAGAGTCACACAGGCACTAACCTTGCGCAGGTACTTAAACAAGCAGTGGAGGAATGGAAGATAAAGAGGCCCAGTACTAATATCCCAGTCACAACTGATAATGCCAAAAATCAAATAAATGCAGTGAGTGAGGCAGGACTTGGCCCACAGATAGGGTGCTTTGCACATAGTAGTGAATTTGGCATCACAGAAGGGAATATCAGTCAATAGGATGGACCGCCTCTTTGGGAGGATCAGGAAGGTGGTTTCCTACTTCCACCGAAGCACAACAGCTGCTCATGTGCTTAAGACAAACCAAGAAATGCTAAAGCTGCCTACACATAAGCTCATACATGATGTCTCAACAAATGGAACTCCACTTATGATATGTTTGAGCGTTATCTGGAGCAGCAGGCAGCTATATACTCTGCATTGAACGACAAGACCCAGAAGAAAAATGTCAAAGACATCATCACCTTGTCTGATGATGATTTAAGAGTGGCAGAGGAGGTCCTCCAGGTACCCTCAAAACTGTTACAACTCTGCTGAGCACTGAAACTTCACCATCAGTGTCAATGATCCTGCCACTGAAAACAAGGATTCTACAATCCATGGCTCCAAATGTGAAGACAGCACCATCACTCAAGATGTCAAGACTGCCATTAGAGAGGACCTGAAGCCCAGACTCTACCCCCTACTCTACAGGAATACCTTCACAGATCTACTGCCCTGGATCCAAGGTTCAAGTCCCTGTCTCACATGGACCCAGCCCTACACCAGAGGACATACAGTTACCTCGCCACTGAGATTGTGAGCAGTCTGGGCACTGAAGAATGTGATGAGGCAAAGAAAAAGAATAGTATTTAAAAATTTTAAATCTAAATACATTTTTTATTTTCAGTAATGGCTTTTATTAAATGTTATTGCCACATTTTTCATGTGTGAAACATGAAACATGAAATTAAATAATAGGTTTAATTAATCAACTATTCTTTTTCTGCAGAGTCAAGCTGCAGAGCCAATAGGAGCAAACTTGGACACATCTCCTCCACATAAGAAGTCGGGACAGCAAGACTCCTGATGACATCATCAAAGAGGTGGTGGCATCCTACCTGGCAGCAAGCGGCATTACAGTGGATGGTGATCCACTGACATGGTGGAAAAGCAATGAGTGTAAATACCCCCATATTGCCAAGATGGCAAGATGCTATCACTGTGCCAGGCTCTTCAGTTCCTTCTGAGAGAGTGTTCTCAACCGCAGGGGACATAGTGACTGCAAAGAGGTCCACACTCTCCTCAAACAATGTAGACATCCTTGTCTTTTTGAAAAATAAGTTATAAAAGAAATTATAAGCTCAGGTATGCTTTGCTTTCTTTCTTTTATTCTTTGATGATGTGGACCTAAGCTTTATTTCCCTCTCCATGTTTCAGGGAAGATTATGTGCCTTCTTATGTTGCACTTTAAGTTGTTTTTTTAGTAATGGTCATTGGTCAATGTTTAAAGGAAGGAGGTATGCCTTTTTATGTTGCACTTTAAGTTGATTTTATATATTTTAATTTAATCATTTAAAAGTGTTAATAAACAAAAAGACAAAAGACTTTATTTATTTATTTGTCTTTTTTTTGCTGATCCGAAAAATGATCCGATCCGTGACTCCGATCCGAGAAACAATCCGAACTGTGAGTTTTTTTATCCGTTGCACCCCTACTCAGGACCTAAAGCGCCTTGTCCTCTTTGGAACAAGCTCCATGACAACAGCTGTGCCAACACAAGGGTAAATCTTGAAATATAATTTGAAAGATTGAGACAGTTTAGAGTCCAGAATGGGCAGGAGAATGAGCTAGTATAGAATTCGCAAACAATCAATAATATTGCAAATTTATACATTAGCAGATTAATTTATAGTGGAGAACTCGTTGATAGTCAGTGCCAAAAATTGAATAATTTAGCATGTCTCACAAATAATGTTGCACTCAGCTCGTCTTACGCTTGTGTTTGTTCAGCATTCTCAACCTGCAACTCACATCAGCTTCGAGTCTAGGGAAGAGGGGGTAGGTCGAGACAACACTCTCCAATATTGTTAAGTTCGACTGCAGTGTCACTTTTAAACACTGCGTCAATGTTACATAAGGCCATTCTTAAAAATATTTCTGTTTGCAGTATCAACCCCAAAAAATAAAAAGAGGGTCGGTAGGTAGATCTATTTTTTTTCAAAATTTAAAGTAAAAAAAAAGTACAATTTTGGTCACGGTGAATACGTCGGTATGAATTTAAACAAATTTGCCCATTGTGACGTCACTGACTGCGTCTCCAACCCGTAAACGTTTAGTTGTCTCCTTGACATCAGTCGACACGTCACGTTATAGTGGTGTCGAGATATTTCAGTGCATATTTTTTATGTAGGACCTTTTGCTACGGTGCCTGAACCCGTATACTTTGAATGGTGACCGTGAACATTTTCTCTACAGCAGCCGCAGTAACAGACAAGCGCGAACCATTGATGAAATGAAGCGAATATAAAAGAAAGAACGTAGCCTATGTGTGTATGTAGGCAATTTATATTTGCGATACTTACGAAAATATAATTAATAGGGTTTTATTGTAGTTGCATTAGTTGTTTGAAGGGTAAAAAAATGGTCAGTCTTAACACAAGTTTACAACCAGCAAGTCAGTCGGACTAAAAGTGGGAAAAAAAATGTTTTGGGTCGGTCCTAAATTTACAGGGTTGGTCGGGTTACGGCAAACCGAAGTATTTTTAAGGATGGCCTAATATTGTACCATTTACTTGGGGTGGGCGATGACATTGTATGCGATGATATTGATATTCACGTGCACACAAAACCCCCTCAATATCACCACTGCCATATGGCCGGTTGCCTATTTTTCAGCAGCGCTGCATTGCATGCAAAGGTGCCAATTCATTCAAACATATCAAACATTAGACCTGAAGGTTGCCGGACCATCGCAGACAACATAACAATGTTTTTAACAAAATGGTATCACACAGACTACTTCTTTAACTTGATGTAAATTAGTTTGGAGCAGAATAAATGTTTATTAATATACAACTAGCAGTCCCCGTTAAGATGTGCGAGTTAAAAGTTGTGATAACCAGGGTATTGATCCTGTTTGTCAGGTCTTATAATCCATTAACCGCTTCATCCCGAAGTGGCCTGTATCCCCCTCAGTCGGAAAGCCATTTTAAGGCATTTAAACGCATGTGAAAGCAGTCATGTGACCCACCACTAGAAAGATTAGCTTATCAACTTTTAGTCCAAACAAACAACCCCAAATAAAATAAGAAGCATGCAAAACAAAACATGCATAACCGAAATAGTTGTGCATTTCATGTCACTTTCCTTTGCATTTTTGTCATCAAAGTTATGTTTGATCGCATTAAACAATCATAAATGGATAATACAGTGTCTAGGAACCATTTTGCTGCCTAACATGGTGTTTACAAACAATGTCTAGTGAGGGATTCAGAGGAAATGGGTCAATTACCTTCAATGAGAACATGTGTTTTTCGTTGCCATCTGGTGGTTGTATGGTGCACTTGTGATTGTTTGGCTTGGGGTCGTTTGATTCTATTCGCCCTGACCTTTTTAACGAGGGGTAAGGTATAAGAATTGTAAAATGGGTTCTCAAGATACCTACCCGTTTGTGTCTCATTACGTTTATATTGGCAATTTTGTATTGTGTTGGATTTATTTTGAGATTTCTACTCTAGCTTTGCTATGTTTCACTTTATTTGCAGCAAACATTGATCCAGGTACTGATCAGATATTGTGCAATATAGTGCTACAGCTGTATAGTAGTTGGTATAGCTATAGTTCAAATACCACTATACTGCATCCAACTGCAACATCCAACCAAAAAACCCTACCCTCACGCACTTATATGTTGTACTTCTTGGGGCACTTTATAATTGCTCTTTGTAACTTGGCACTTAGTCAGAGATGTTGTATCCTAGCAATGGTTAACCTAGCAATTGGAATGCTTGAAACTTTTTCTGGTGACTTTCCTACTGTATTAACAGCAATGAAATGTTTCACCTTCTTCTGACAAATGTACTTATTGTAAGTCGCTTTGGATAAAAGTGTCCACTAAATGCCCCAAATGTAATATGTAGCGACTAACTGATGCACTAGGTGGTATTCAATGTAAACCATTAAATATATTTCTGGTGTAAACTAAGTCACTTATGCGGTGTTCTAGCTTTGTTCACTCTAACCAAGTAGTATCCACATTGATTATCACAGGTGTTATCTTTCTGGTACCACGCTTACATATTACAGCCCTTGTAGTTGTGGAGATATACTCTTATTTACTTTGGGCATGTTATTTTTAGAAAACAAACTAAGTAGGCCTAGTGATGAAGAAGTTAAATTATACCATTATTACAACAGAAACTTGAATATTATTTTTATTCAGAATGAATGTTATCTCTAACACTATATTGCTGGCTATAATAGCTGGCTATCACTCAAAAACAAAATACATCAGTCTGCATATGTCCCTTCCATTCCAGAAAATTTAATAAAAAGCACTTTTCTTCTCAACACCAGAAATTGTCCAGACAATGAGCATTTGATTGAACAACTGCAGATCGACCAGCTGACCTAAACAGACAGTTTCAACAAGACAGCCTTAATTGTAACAAAAATGTTTACCAGTTTGGTTGATGGGGTTTCATTTATTAAATGGTCATAAATACCAGAAAATAAATCGATTTCTGTCAAATAAGGGAACACAGACTCATTGCCTTTACTGTACATGGCCGCATCATGCTTACTGTTGTGCGTAGTTACCAGCCCAAATGCTCCTGATGTTTGGTGCTTTCATTTAAAGGAGACCAGTATATGTTCATTATGATAGCTGATCCAAGTGACTGTCAGAAAACTATTTTTATGAAAACTGAAAAACATTGGCAAATATCTACATCGTCACAATGACAGAAAATATTGCAATATATTTTTTTGGTTTAGGGTTTACTTGAAGAGTCCTCATTGACTCAAGTACACATAGGCACCCCCAGTGTCAACACAATAAATCTCTAAGGGCGTATTCACACCTACCTCGTTTGGTCCGGACCAAGTGACCAAACGGACCAGATTTTCCTTGGTTCGAACCTTTTGGGATGGTCTGAATACAAACCACCGAACTCTGGTCCGGACCAAACAAGCGGACCGAGACCGATGTGAAAGGTCGGACTCGGTCCGGATCAAACGAACCCTGGTGCGGATCTTTTGGAGGTGTGAAAGCAGAACGGACCTAATCCCAGACTTTTGCTTTTTTTTGTACCTCGGGAGCTTCCGTCGTTTGTCTGCTGCTAGGTAACAGAACAGAGCGTCGTTCTTCTAGACCGGCTGTGGTAAAGCTAGAACACCGAAAATAATAGATCGAAAATGAGTAGGGGACAAACGTGGGCCGAAGAGGAGACCCATGCTTTTGTGGACGTTTGGACAGATGCCCACATATCATATATGTTGGAGCGCACTCATAAAAACGCAGACGTCTTTGCGTTATTTACAGATAAGTTGAAAGAAAAAGGATTAATTCGCTCACCAGAGCAATGCAGGCTAAAACTGAAAAAACTCCGCCAGACTTACATGAAAATTAGGGACATCCTTGCAAAAAGTGGTGGTTCCAGTGACGCTAAACAAAAGTTCATATATTACGATGACATAGATAGTATTCTGGGGACAACACCCCTTGCCTCGCCTGTTGACATAGTTGAGGGGACCCTGCCGGCACACATCAGCGTTATCCTCCGTAGCCGCCTTGCCCTTTGTCGTCGTTGTTGATAAATTACTTGTACAACAGCATAGTAATTACACAGTTGTGAAAATAGCAAAACATTGAAAAAACATATAGTTTTGATTATATTAAAAGCAATAACAGCATGGAAAGTGTCCATGACTACCATTCATTTTTGAACTTAGCACTTTGTGTTGCGCGTGTCAATTCTGACCAATAGCCGAACGACTTCAGGGCGCGTGGCTTTGTTGACATATTTTGGTCCGTTTACTGAAATGTACAGTCTGAAAGCGAACCGCACCAAAATTAAAAAAAAAAAGGTTCGGACCAAAGCAAGTGAACTATTGGACTTTCCTGGTCTGAATACGCCCTTAGTCACCTGCAGTTTTAACTGAAACAGACCTGATACACCTCCACACCTCCCCACCCCCAGCAACCAAACCAACAACCTAACCAACAGCTTAATCATTCAGCAGGAAAACATTCATTATATAGCAGCTTAAGCCCAAAATAGATCATGGGTTCTGCCCCTTCTGCAAGTAGAAAAAAAAATATATGGAATATGTTGAAAAGACCACTAAGGTCTTCTGTGGAAGACCAAAACACACTCCCCCTCACCGGGTCCAGCCGTGTTTGGATATGGTTGTCAGATAGCTGTAGACACACTGTGGAATATTCCCAGGTAGGAGAACTATGTGGGTTCAGTGGTTAGCTAAAGACCCTTTACTCTCCCCTCCAAGCTACAAGGTAGTGCAGTGATTGTTTGGTATGAGAGTATGTGTATTTGGATGAAGTAACGGAGTAATGAGAACGATTCAATCGCTGTCCTGACACCATAGATTACACTGCTGACTGCCACTGCTTCTATAAAAAGAGTTGGGAAAAAACACAAAGGCATGCAAACAGACACCATTAGCACACACGTGCAGGTGCGCATAAAAGGTTGAACTATATAGGAAGATGGCACAACTGTCAAAACATTGCCATGGTGAGCAGCGTTTTGTCTACCATTCGCAGATCTTTCAATAGTTTTGCCTTTGTTAGGGCTAACACACACACACACACACACACACACACACACACACACACACACACACACACACACACACACACACACACACACACACACACACACACACACACACACACACACACACACACACACACACACACACACACACACACACACACACACCTTGAAATAAGGCAAGAAACATCAGAGTTAGCCCAATGCTAACCTCGACCTACCCTCCATTAATTTTATTTCCAACATGGGTCCAAGCAACACATACTTTTCCAAACGATTAAAAAAGGCTTGGCCAGGGCTTAGCCTTGCTACCCTGTACCTTTAAGAGCAAGCTGGCCATGCCTCCACATACTGAGAAGGGGAAAGTCCCTGTGCAGGCTAACTGGAGATCTGTTTTTCCACTGCCTGCAGATGGAATAGGCTAAACACATACTAGCATGTGGCCATTTCACATTTTCCTACACCCTAGCCTCAGTCTCAGCACTAGACAACACCCACATGATAATTTAAATTAAGTTGCTTTTGGCCTATCAGTCAGTGATTCTAAATTCAATCCCCATTTAAACAGTCTACCCAAGGGCTAACTAGCTAACTAAATGAAATCTATCGAAACGTCTGCCGAAAAAGGCTTCTGCTAAAATGACTACACAGTAATAGAAATAGTTCTAAACGATGAACACAATCATGACTTCTATTTTGAATTCAACTTTGGACAAGCATAATGAGGCTTAATGACATCACATAAATGATTGGCAAATGGGGCGTGAAGCAGACATACCTGTCAAACAGACATACCTGCATGTTTGGCAGGTTTGTGTGTTTACCCAGACTCAACTCCAACCCTGGGCTAATTGATAGCTGTTGGCTAGCAAACTATCTGCAACCCTGGTCTTTCTGACGTGGTTCTGTTTGTTTAAACAAGATTGACAATCATCACACTCATTTAATGCAGCTTTTCAGATGCTGCAGCAGTGACATGGAAAAGCCCTCAGTTTGAGTCAATATGCATTTACATTTAGTAGACTTATGTCCAAAGCGACTTACAATCAGTACATGTGGGGTTCAGTGTGTTCCTCAAGGACACTTTGACATGTGGACAGTTGGAGGTGTGGATGGAAGCGACAACCCTCCGGTTAGTGGACAACTCGCTCTAACAACGGAGCTACTGCCGCTATCAATACATTCAGATTTGCGGCACGCTCTCTGGATTTGCCGCATTAGATCCTCCTTACCAATATGCTACGCCTGGGTTTGCGTGTGGTGGGTCCTGGAGCACACACCTTAAAATACGGCAAGCTCTGTGCCAGAGCATTTAATTTTTAGTCAAGCACCATTCTTCTGTGCCTTCGCTACATGAAAAACCTTCCTGTTGAAAGTTGGTGAGTCATAGAGGGAGGCTGCGACCAGACCCATCTACACCGGCAGAGAAAGCATCGACACTGCAGCGCCACAAAGTCTTTCCCAAGCGATGACAGGCCAAATAAAACTAGCTGAGGTGGACACACAACACACTGTATCCTGATGGGAATTTTGCAGAGTAAAGTTCTCATTGGGGAAATCTGTCTGAACGAGAGGTGGGCCAGACGCATGATATGCCAGAGCAAATAAAACATGAGCTTGCATATTCATCTGGTTCCCAGGGTAGGTTCAAGTCTGAAGAGAAGAGGGGAGGATAAGAGAAGAGAGAAATAGACTGTCCTGACAGCTTGATACTTGCAGGGAACACATACAAACTGGACCAGGCTTAACTCAAGGCCTAAAGCTATTCCCCATCCCCCACCCAGGATCCTCCTCTTCCACCTCACCGTATCTCAGTCACATATCTCTGAAGAGATCAGAGCCGCCCTGGAAAGCTGGATAAACTCATGGAATATGACACACTGGCCTCATTTAGCTCCAACACAGCATGTCTATGGATCAGCTATTGAGCTCCACAAGGTCTATTTTACCAGTCAAAAGGCACAGGGATTGGTAGTATTCAAAATAAACTGTTATTTCAATCAATACACATGGCCACGATGATGCCTTTGGCTTAAACTTGTTTTTTTAGTGAAATTCCTATGTACAAAAACACTGGAATAACCCAGGAATAATTGACAAAATTGAAAATATAACTCTTACATAAGAGATAATAGAGCCCACATCCTGATCCCCCACAGGGAAACCTAGTATTATTCAAACAGCATTATCAGTCGCTTTCTGTAACCTGCAGAGAGGTACTGACTGGGTTTGATCGAGACTTACTAACCATTCCTGAATGAATCCAATTAGAAACCGGCAACAAAGATATAGCAGGCTGAAGATGGCAGTCCTCTCTCAAATTATTCTGCAACTTCCAGTAAAACAATACTATTTTTTGATACTGGATTATGTCATAGAAAATGAGAATATGTTTTTCAAAATTGTTTTTCCTTTTCTGTATTTCTGCAGCAATAGGGGCCCTGAATCAATGCTGCTGTAGCCATGGCGATAGTGTTGTTGCTATGGCTATGGTGCTGTAAACGTGGTAAACTGAGTTGAAAACAAGGGAGAGGGGCTGCATTAAAGATTGTCATCCAAAAGCTTTATAGCTTAGAAAGTGTGCACTGGCCAGAGGACAGAGAGTCCTTCGCAGGCCGTGCCCCGGCAGCAGGGGCCGGCTGAAGAGGTGCTTTAACAAACAGGGACCCTGATGAATCAGCGCTGTGGACGACTATGAGCTCAGAAAGAGCTGAGTGGTGGAAGCGGTGTTGTTAAATAGCAGGGTGCTTAGGGCCTTTGTGTGAAACACAGAGCCCCGCGGCAACACAAACCACCCCACCTCCCACCCTCACATCGTCCCCCTCTGGTCTTTATCAGCTAGGTAGCCTCTTGCCCCCCCCCCCCCACACACACACACACACCCTCCCCCTTCCTGTCCCTGCATTTCAATGTAAATGGCTGGTCTGAATGGCTGCAGCTGGCCCATCAAAAGGCTAGCACTGCTAAAGGGCCCTGGTGATTTGAGATTCAGCCTGGCCAGACCATCTCCCCACCATCCCCCACACAACACATGGCCAAATTACCACACACCCACACATACACACAGTGTTACAGTTTAACTCCACATGCACAAGTGGGGAAGTAAAGCTTGTGGCTGGTTTTGACCACCTATTTTGACACAGAGCAGGGGCTCAACATGAAAATATGTATCAGCCTATCAGGCACGGGCCTCTGAATTATTTTTTGATCCATCAGAGAGTGTCGCAGGATTCAGTGGAACCGCTCGGATCTCATAGTTCACAGACAGCAGGCCAAAACAATTGTGCCACGATGACACAAGCATGAACAAGGTTCTGCCATCGGCTACACTGCCTGGCCAGTTAACCGCGGGTCACTCCCGGTAACACAGTTCTATGTCAGATCTTTGCCATGCTCCCACAACCAATCAAAACAGCAGCTGGAGCCTCTGACTTGGCAGAATATGAAAGAGTCAGTGTGCCAACTAGCCTGCCTCTAGAGTCTCACCCCCTCTGGTTACTATGGGAACTACATGGACATACCACAAGCTACCACCGGAAAGGGACTTTAAATTCTCCCCATCTATTGAATTATTACAAAGTCGACAACAAAAATGAAAGCAGATAATGCATTGGAAACACATGCATTATTAATATCTGTGGTGCTGCTATCAACGACATCAAAGTGAAAGCAGTTACATTTCTGAGAGGACAAAAAAAATCTGTATCCAGCAAAAGTAGTTCTTTCCATTGATGTAGTTGAGACACAGCAAAGGTAAAATTGAACAGTATTAGTATCAAGATTGCTGCCGTTGAACAATAGCAGTCAGGCACCAGGGGAGGTGAGGCGTCTTCAAGCCCCGAAATGAAGCGCCACCATCCCCAAGGACAGCTCAACTTGGGCCCGCCATTTTGTTCCATTTGACTTGGAGGTACTAGGGGAGGGAGGGCTCACATGGCACGAGAATGTCTCTGAGATTGTGGCACAGGAGATATATATAAATATATATATATATGAGAGAGAGAGAGAGAGAGAGAGAGAGAGAGAGAGAGAGAGAGAGAGAGAGAGAGAGAGAGAGAGAGAGAGAGAGAGAGAGAGAGAGAGAGAGAGAGAGAGAGAGAGAGAGAGAGAGAGAGAGAGAGAGAGAGAGAGAGAGAGAGAGAGAGAGAGAGAGAGAGAGAGAGAGCCATGCTTGTTTACCAAAAAGACCACACTCGGCCAAGTGTAAGAGCCCCTCCCACTCTCCAACTGACATGACTTGGTTACCTCGGCGACACCAAAACTAAATTTGCAGATGGTTGACTTGGCCTGGATGAATCTCCCATACAAGGAGAAATGTTTTTATAAACACACACACACACAATCACTATGATCGAGACAAGGTTCACTGTGAAAGATGTGAAGATATCTACCCATGGGCAAGAGAAGGTAAAAATACAACAGCTTGGCAGATGAGGAGGAATCTGCCCTGAGGGCACAACATCTGGGAGTTGTAAATAAATACAACATTAGGTGCAAAACAAAAACCCCTCTCTTCCCAGTCTCTCAAACTCATTCAATGCCACTAAACAGGGAGTTTACAATTATCTGCACTACCCACACGACTTCCAGACCCGGTACCAGAGGACAGTGTGAGACAAACAGTAGCTAAAAGAGTAGCCCCAGAAACAAACAGAGGAAGACTAAACAGGCACGCCGACAGGAAGTAGGAAGACAGCCACCAGGTCAACAGGAAGTAGGTTAACACAGCCAGCACACTGGCAGGATAGCATACATAGCAGTCTGCTTTACAGTCGAACTTAGGCGCTTCTGTGCTTCTGCACTCCTCCCCACCACCCTCAGCTACATGGAGCAATGAGTTGAGCAATGTTTCCATGATGCATCAACATGGGAGCATGGCAGCAGCGTGCTCAGGGCAGGGCTGGAAGACCCCATACCAAAGCATGCCTGGCAAACACAGGAAACTTGAGAAGACCCAGATGCCAACAAAGTGGCTAACCTCTGTGACCCCACCAAGACCTAATTTCCTGTTGGAGCCACAAGGCCTGGTTTCATTCAATGGTCAAACTCACACCACTGGTCACACCAACACAACATCAAGTAGCATTGCCCACATTATCAGCACAGAAGTATGACGCTAGGGCCCAGAGCCATGTCTGCCAGCCTTACTTCTTCTGTATTCTTCTTATTAATTACAACTTCCTTTTGTGTTGATACAGTGGTTCTCATGAAAGCTGTGTGGATTCTACGACAGAGGTCAAGGCAAAACAATCACATTGTTTCACCTATCTAGGACTGATGAAAGTGAAACAATGTGCTCTGAATACACGGTGCTGTAGTGACTCACCCTGGTACCCATCTGTACAATGTTGTTTACTAGCGATGCACTGCAATGTTATCAGGCTGAAGTTTAGTACTGCATATCCAAAAACTAAGCAACCAAGCAGTTAGTGTACGACATAAGACTGAAATACAAATCCGAGAACACGATCATCATGGGTTTGTTTCTCTTAACTGTTGTTTTTTCTCTACTGTAAACTGGAACGCCGGAATTAGAAAACGCAATCGACGTTTATATCACTATCTTGCCTAATTACGAAATGGGTGCGTTTGTTTACGTTTAAGGTATGTAGAGTAGGTTGGGGATGCTTTAAAAACCTAAAGGAAAAGCGTGTTCTAAGCAGACGCCTGTATGTAGCGTCGTTAGTGGTGTGCATCGCTGCGTCTGCAGTGGAGTCAATGTGAACGCCCCAGCAAGCAGTACGAGGTGAGAAAACACTAGTGGAAGCACTGCAGTAGCGGCCATGGCACCAAACACTGCAGCAAAGCCGCCGCTTCCCTCCAGGGCTGACCAAGAGTCCAGCGTGTGTTCATAGGGGAAACTATGAGAAGAGCCAAACAACAGAGTAACTTGAAATTAAGTCGTACCTGCACAAAACACTGGTAGGCTTTGCACCACATAATGGCACTTCCTGGTGCAACTAATCCGTTTTAAGTGGACGTGCAGAGAAACCGGTTTTAATCTCACAGGGATTTAATATTTCTTTCGATTTGAACATAGTAATATGTTCGTAAACATATTGGGGGGCATGCAACGGATGCATGTTGTTCAGTGGCAATATATGCACAATAATCACGAGTCTCCTATATGTTAAGCATGTGTTTTCTGCGGTGGTAATATACTGCTCGTGTGGATTTATTGTGGTTGAAGGCACACGTTTTGGTCAGTGTGTTTTGGAGCATTAAGTGGGCATTGTATCTTGTTTTCAGTCTTGTGGCTCTCAACTTTACCTTGCACATTGTAATTCTTAGTAGCAACACAAACAAACGCTGCATGAAAGACAGGACCACCAAAATGTACCTAACATTTAAACCACAGCACACCTTACTCCCATTTAGTTTTCGAACGCCACAACAAAAGGGCCGACCAGAGGCAATCATCAATAATCACGTAGCAGCTCTCAACCAACCTGTGGATTCTCCAGCATAAACAACCGAGCATAAACAAAAGCATCCCACATTTAACCCGAGTAACTCACTCAAAACAACACTGCATATCAAAAACCAAAATACGATTGTATAATGTCCGAAAGCAACTGCAAATGCACCAGTCCGTCACTACACCAAGGTTACGTTGCTGGGAATGCAATGCCTGTGGGTAAGCAAGGGTCAATATAGCAATGTAATGAATCTAATGGTTTGCTTACCTGCGTCAGAAGCTCCACAGACTTTATATTTTAGTATCAGACTATTACAAGAGTGCCCTTAGGTGTTCTCGACCGATGCTAGATGTTCCCATTGGTTAACGTCGTCATTTGTTTCATTATTAAAAACATAGGAGTTAACTCGCAGCAGCGCGGCTAGCGCTAAAGAACAACACTTAATATCTCCAGGATACGCGCGTTCAAACAAGACTATTGTGTCTTCATCCGCGACCATAGCCCGTTAATTTTCCATTTAAAAAACGAAGGCTTAGTTTGGAGGCGAAATACGTCGAAATATCATGATTGTTCCGATGTAATCCTCTTGCAGACCCTTGCGAACGTTTTCGAGCGGCCTTTGACTTTAGTATCGGGATGGGTAGTCTCGCGGTGCACAACGTGACTACGCGAGACTAGAAGCAAAGAAGTATGGTGTCGTGTGTTCCCGCGAGACTAAGGGGCGGGTGGAAGATTCGTTTCGGGAGATGAAACACAGAATGGGATTGGCGTGTACGAGTGGGCGTACACATATTCGCATTGTGTGTAACGACCATTTTGGATCGACCAAGGCTACTTTAGTGTGTGTTTGAGCTGGGTTTGAGCGTGTACATGGATCTAACATGGCTAACGCGAAGCACAGTTGACAGACAGTGCAGTAGAATCAGGAATCAACCGAATCAACTTCTAGTTTGAGGAACAATCAAAGGAAATGGAGTACAGGAATTCGGTACCTGGTTTGACGAGAACAATATTACAAATTATGAATAAGTTTAATATTTTCATTATTTCGTTGTTATTATTATTATTATTATTATTATTAGTAGGTCCTAGTAGTAGTAGTAGTAGTAGGCCTAATAGTAGTAGTAGGATAGTAGTAGTAGTAATTGTTAGTTATTGTTGTATGTTTTATTGACTCCTTTAGTCTTATATCTACTTATATCATATACATATGTCAGAGAATTTTGTATGGAGTGCAATTATGAATAGGAAGGTTCAGTAAATGTTATAAAGCAGGACATGCCAGACCACAATCCAAGCGCCAGAGTGCCGGAAAAAAGAAAAGAGGGATGTGATTGGTTGAACAAATATTCTCTAATATCATTGGGTTATTTTAAATGTAACTCAAAAAAGCTTAATGAATATTATTGGAATATTATTGGTTGCACCTTTCATACATTCATTATTATTATTATTATTATTATTATTATTATTATTATTATTATTTTTATTTGTAGCAGTATTAGTAGAAGTATTTGTGTTGTTGTTATTGTTGTTGTTATCGAGCACATAATCATTGGCCACTACAGAATTGATAGTCTGAATTTCAGCAGCAAGGGAATAATGTAGGCTATTTTCCTACCTAAGTATTTGATTAAATACCATCTAAACTAATGCAAAGATTTAGATCCATAATATGATCTGATGCAGTGATCTGATGAAATCAACTGCAACACTGGCGCACTCTGGTGGAGTTGCTTCAGAACTTTTTTGTAGTGGTGTAAAGTAATAATGTCCAGTAAGTAGTGTTTTGGTATCTGTACTTGAGTTGTGATATTTTTGTCAAATTTACCTTTACTAACCCAGGCTACGTTGAAAAGAAATGTTTACTTTCACGCAAAATACATTTGCATGTCACTCAAACTTACGCTACAAAATACAATCTGAAAATAATGCGAATCTGAAATCCACTCAGACGTACAAAAACTATATATATAACAAACTGATGTACTCAATTTGAAATGTTCCTTCAATCAAAGCTTGCATATTACAATGGCTAAATCCCGAAAACCACACTTTCATAATAGTTATTAGCAAGCAGGTCCTCACCTATTACACAAGAAAAAAAACAACATAAATAAATACATAAATATAATAATATAATAAATAGAATATAAATATGATATAAATAATGAAATGCCCCACACGTGTACTAATACTATAGGCCTACGTGTCTGAGTACCTTTGTGTTCGAGGATATTAACAGACTAAAATACAATAAAATACAATGCATTCATCTATCAAGGAACCTCATCACTAGACACACTATGATGTTGTAGATGGTGCCATCCTTTTAGAAGTACCTTACACACCTTACACACTACAGTATTTAGCTGGTCGCACACTTCAACCTGCCCGCTAGATGCCATTACATTACATAACTTAAAGAATAACTGCCAAACTCACTGACAAGTTGAGGCACAGCTCCTAAACCCACATGGCACAAATAATATTTGCTAGAAAATGACAACCTTCTTCATATTTACCAGAAATGTTTGCATATCAAGGATTCCTCATACTAGATGAAATGTCTCTTCTGTATTCCAAAAATATTTATTTGTAGTATTTATCTTGATACTGAAGAAGCCGATAATGACCTGTGATACTTTAAAGACCAGTGTGTAGAATGTAAAGGTGTCTATCAGGTTGAAGTGTGTAGAATGTAAAGGTGTCTAGCGGGCAGGTTGAAGTGTGTAGAATGTAAAGGTGTCTAGCGGGCAGGTTGAAGTGTGTAGAATGTAAAGGTGTCTAGCAGGTTGAAGTGTGTAGAATGTAAAGGTGTCTAGCAGGTTGAAGTGTGTAGAATGTAAAGGTGTCTAGCGGGCAGGTTGAAGTGTGTAGAATGTAAAGGTGTCTAGCGGGCAGGTTGAAGTGTGTAGAATGTAAAGGTGTCTAGCGGGCAGGTTGAAGTGTGTAGAATGTAAAGGTGTCTAGCAGGTTGAAGTGTGTAGAATGTAAAGGTGTCTAGCAGGTTGAAGTGTGTAGAATGTAAAGGTGTCTAGCGGGCAGGTTGAAGTGTGTAGAATGTAAAGGTGTCTAGCGGGCAGGTTGAAGTGTGTAGAATGTAAAGGTGTCTAGCGGGCAGGTTGAAGTGTGTAGAATGTAAAGGTGTCTAGCAGGTTGAAGTGTGTAGAATGTAAAGATGTCTAGCAGGTTGAAGTGTGTAGAATGTAAAGGTGTCTAGCGGGCAGGTTGAAGTGTGCGACCAGCTGAATTCCTGCCTCCTACACCCTTTTGCCTAACGCTGGGGTCGGCAACCTTGAATCACTCAAAGTGCCATTTGGACCCGTTACCCACATAAAATAAATCACTGGGAGCCACAAATCTAAAATGAAGATAACACTTCATTTATCGTATAAGGAGTATCCCCAGTATCTGAACAGTCTGATATGGCTTATCTCCTGTTTTCTGTTGCATATGACGTGTGAGTAGAGCAACTCCTGATCATCTTCGGACCTCATTCTCCGAAGTTCATCATGCCCAATTCTATCTGCACTTCTATTTTTATTTTTTATTTCTACACCTCAGCAGGACTCGGTTACCAATTGCACTGTTCATCTTCATCTACTAATTGCACTGTTCATCTCAATGATGACTACCATGTAGGCCTATAGGTTTTCATTTTTCATCTGACCTGACTCTAAGAGCTCGCATATAATTTTATCTTAATTTAGGTTAATCTATTTATTGTTTAGTGTATATTGTCTATACTCAGGTCTTCTATTGCACTCCTCTATCCCCTTGTACTGCTGGTCACTGTGAATTTCTCCTAAGGGGGATTAATTGCCTGCAGCAGAGTGAAGTGCCAGAGGGATCCCACTTCTTTCTCATGTTCAACACCCACATATTTCCCCTGGTTTCCTTACCTAAAGAACATGCACTTTATTATTATTATTATTATTATTATTATTATTATTATTATTATTACATTCTGTGTAGTAACTAATCATTTCAACCACCACAGCACCATCCAGGTGAACTGCAAAGAAAATAGGCACTACGACAAATAGTTGTAGCATAACTGTTCATATCAAAGCCATTAGATTTTCTATTATGGTAGTCATTACTTGGGTCTATTTTACTGAGAAATGTAGCCTACAGTATCGTGTAAACGTCATCACCACAAATAAATAAATGAACCTTTGGCTATAACTGTTTCTCAAATTTATGACATCAATGCTGCTCATCAAGTTCAAAATAACAGAAAACATCAACAAACTGCAAAGACTTTTGTTACTGTAAGTTCACGTCCCATCCATCCAGTACAATTACGTTACCACACATAGTCATCAAGGGCAAAATTATGCCACGTAAAGCTGTACAACAAATACATAGCCTCCCTAAAACATGAGAAGGCCTACAGTTTGACATAGCTTTAGAATTGGAGCGTTGTGACGGTGAGAAAACACCAAACTGAGCGTAGACTCCACAGGTACAGGAGGCACTGCTACAGTGTGCTTGCCTGGTATCAGGTCAGCCATTTTCTACATTTCTAACCTACTGAATTGCCACATTGCATGTTGAATTGACAAATGCAAAATTGATTTTCAAATTCCACATTGAATTAATCGTTTGTGGTTCATTGTCCATGCAATGTGAATGGCCTTCTTGGGGTTACTCAAGAAGGTTACCGTATACAGGTTACTAGTATGCAGCCATGTAAACAGACAATTACAAAATGTGTATTGCTGGATTGCTTTATTTGTACATTTACATTTACATTGAGGGCATTTAGCAGACGCTTTTATCCAAAGCGTCTAATAAGTAGATTTGTCAGAAGGTAAAACATTTAATTGGTTAATACAGTAAGTCATCAGAACACGTTTCAAGCTAGGTTAACCATTGTTAGTATACAACATCTCTGGCCAAGTTACAAGTGCCAAGTTACAAAGAGCAATTATAAAGTGCCCAGATGTACAACATACAAGAGCATGAGGGGAGGTTTTTTATTTTTATTTTTTTGGAGGGGTTGTTATGCGGGCTTAGGTGAACTCTGAACAAGTGAGTCTTGAGCCTCTTCTGGAAGAGGAGGAGTGACTCCCCATATTTGTGTAGCCCTACTCTCACCGTCTTGGTTATAAAGTGGATTAAACTGGTCTAATATTATATCTGAGTCTGATGCCCGTGACCGAGTTGAACAGGTAATAGAGAGCTTGGCTGCATACTCTGCCGTCACAGATTCAGAGGTTAACAAGGTTGCCTTATGCTGTGGAGCCTCAAATGGGACGAGGACGACCAGCCATCAACATCCCGTTCGAGGCAATATAAAACTATTTATTAAATGGTTTCAAAGTGAAGGAAATAACGGAGCTGTTCGGCGTAAGCCACCAGACCATCTGTCGGAGGATGCAAAGGAACGGATTGAGGTATTGCCTCGAACGGGATGTTGATGCTGGTCGTCCTCGTCACCACGGGCATCAGACTCAGATATAATATTAGACTCCACCTGGGCAGCTAGTTCTAATAATGTTTGGACAATCTCAGGGAGCGCCTTGATCTGCGATGCGACCATATGGCAAACGTGCACACCGCCCCCTACCGTACAAGATGGGTAACACGGTCAGCAGGGAGCTGAACAAGAGCGGCTACTGACGTCACTCTCCTGCGCCGCTCAGATTGCTTTTTCGTTTTCGAGTTGTGGGCAGTATTTTGCGGTGCAGACCACGAAAACGAAAAAGCAATGTCCGCTTTGTTTTCTTTTTGATTATGGCATACATGTGCAGTCTTAAAGAAGAAAATGCAAATGCAAATAGGATGATTGATTATTAATTTTATTTATGAGTCAAATAAAGCAGTCACATTCCTAAAATGAAAAAGCATTTTTGCAAATGCATTTGAATTTTCAAATGTTACATTTCAAATTGAATTTTGGTTGCTATTTGCTGGGGCATATTTTGAAAATTAAATCTCAAATGTCTTTTTCTTTTTCATTTTAATTAAGTGAATGAATGAGCAGTCTTGAAGAAGAAAATGCAAATAGGATGATTGATTATTAATTTTATTTATGAGTCAAATAAAGCAGTCACATTCTTATAATGAAAAAGCATTTCTGCAAATGCATTTTCATTTAAATTTTGGTCACGATTTGCTTCCATAGCAGACCGCATGTGAATGGGTCGGTGCGAAAAAAATCGGATCCGATGGCTATCCGGATGCGTTGAAAAATTTGAACTAGTACGACAGTCTACGGACGGTTCCTATCCGACAATCTGAACGGAAAGGCTCTCCGTCGAAGTAGAGGGCTCTCCGTAACCGACGTACGGCACTTTACGCAGGAGTATAAACTAGGCTTTAATATGATAGAAATAGGCTTTTTTTTTTTTAATAATAGTGCACCTCTACGGGCAGTTTGGGCCATCCTCTTTGTATCTGCATGCCTTTGCTTTCACAGAAATCAACGTTTGTCATGTATGAGTCACTTTCTGTCAATAAGTCTGTGAAGCGTTACATTTTTAGTATGCTCTATTGATTATATTCTAAAATGTATGGTAATTGTGGGTTTGCGATTATAATATTTTACGATGTGTGTTATTACCAAATTATTAATTCACAATGCGCCACTCATGCGCAGTTCGGCGCAACTAGTTGCTTTCCAAACAACATTATGAAAGGAGAAAGCGCACTTTCTTTCCCAAGATCACGTGGGCTACACTAGTATCTAACAATAATTATAATTGGATTCTGAAGTTCCTACATGGATTCACGTTTCTTTGTGTGACGTTTGATTGTTCTTTTATTTACGCGTGGTAATGCGTTGCTCTATGCGCAATTCAAACGCAATGCACGTCTTTGCGTAACCACCTACCGTCACGGTGACGAACTAGCTTTAGGATAGCTAGGACACACATAACAAAGTTGTTACGACGAAACACGGGTTTGGGTTATGTATTTTGCACCCTCGGTACCTTTGGAATAATCTCTGGATGGTTTAACACGACCGATATCGACATGGCTGCTTTGCTTTTGCAGCGCCGTGCTGGTTTGTGTAGAAAACACAGTGCTACCTTGCTGAGAACACTGTCCTTAAGGAATAACATACAACTAAAATCAGTGTACACCGGTGGAGATACCGGCCCTTTGCTATTAAAATGCTACAACTACACAAAGCAACTGCACCCAGGGTCACAGCGGTTACTTTCGGAGCAGACTAGACCCCAACCTACACTCATCCAAGTAAGCTGTGTCATGACTAGCTATCTACTGTTATTGTGCCTGTAAATCTGTGAATGTGCCATATGTCATGCACCTTTTACAAAAAATGCGTTCAATTCGCAGTCATTAAATCCGTTAAAACTCTGTCCTTTAAATGTAGAGCCCACTCTACACACCGCTGACTCCAAGGTTATTGGCAGTAAGCAACATTCTGCTCAAGAAACACATGTGGACCAATCCAGTGGGTGCGGTGAATCTGTTAATCGGTAAAAATATTCATACTCGATTAATATAGAATCTAACATGAGAAACCATAGTCATGAACAACTCCCCTGACGAATTTCTCTTTATTTCAGACAAACACTTCTTTAGCACAACCCAGTCCACGAAACAGAAAAGTAAAAGTGACGGAACAAAGGGAAAAACTCCTGAAGAAGATGAGGGTATAACATTTACTCTTAACTTGATCCTTTACTGCATCTCTCACCATCTGTGTCTCCCTGCCTCCCTTCCTCCCTCCATTCCTCTCTCTTTCTCAACCCCCCTCTCTCATTCTCCCACCCTGTCTCACTCTCCCACCCTGTCTCCATCCAACATTTGTTTTCTCTTTCTCTCTCTCAACATGTGTATGACTCACCATCTCCCTCTCTCTGGTCAGAGGAGAAGAAGCGGCGTGAGCAGGAGGAGCAGGTGTACCGGGAGCGTCTGCGGACTCTCTTCATCATCGCGCTCATCATGAGCCTGCTCAACTCCATCAACACCAGTGGTGGGAACATCTCCTGGAACGACTTTGTCCATGAGATGTTGGCCAAGGGGGAGGTGTCGCGCGTGCAAGTAGTCCCCGAGAGCGACATTGTTGAGATCTACCTTCACCCCGGAGCTGTGATCTTCGGAAGGCCCGTATGTCACGCTATGAGTCATCCAATGAGCAAGAGTCTTAGTGTTTTGGAGTAGGTTTTGAAGTAAAGTCTTGTATTTTTATATTTACACAAGGGTGGTTGACTATGCAGCAAATAGTACAGAAAGAGACCATGTCACAATCATCTAAAGATTCTAAGACTTCTAATTCTTCCACCACCATACCACCGCAATGCTAATTCTTGCATTCTAACATCACAACAAATGCAGACCAACCAAGTTTTTCTCTGCCAAAGGACACAATGGAGTTCACTTCAGGGGAAATGTGTTTCAAAAATGTAGTCTTTTATCTCTGTAAAGCTGCATTCACAGTTCGTGCACATGAACATATCTGCAAAGGTCTGCGTTGTGTCACAATGCAGATATGCAGGCTGCATTTCGCACACATGCAGATGCAGAAGTGTAATTTGGCATTAACAAAATCAAGGAATTCCTTTTGTAGATTTAGCTTTTTCTCACTCTGGTGTGTCATTTGTTTGCAGAGGCTGGCGCTGATGTACCGCATGCAGGTGGCCAATGTTGACAAGTTTGAGGAAAAGTTGAGAGGTGCGGAGGAAGAGCTGAACATTGACAACAAGGACAGGATCCCAGTGTCCTACAAACGTACTGGATTCTTCGGAAAGTAAGTACAAGTTCTTGTCATGAGGCTTGATATAAAAATTGTGGCACTTCATTTATTTTGATAGAACAAGCAGCTGAATTATTACTGGTATGTTCCATCTGCTCAATGATACTGCCAAATGAACCAAAGTATTTCAAAAATAGTATTGGCAATAAAGTAAATAGTATTATGATGCAATTTGCTTTTAGATTAATCGATCCCATGACTATATTCAAAACTCTGAGTTTACTGCCAAGTAGGTTTGCACCTATGAGGAATCTGGTGGTTTGTGCGCAACGGTAAACAATCAACAAACAACAATAACAATAGACTATACAAACAAGAAGCAACATGATGGCGGGTGGCCTGGTAGATTCAAAAAGTTGAGATAGCAAGTGTTTGAAAGTGTTTTTCTGTCTTCTAGAGTGCAGTAGTGTATTAGTGCATCAGTAATTAGAAACAGTTTTATTGCTAGAAAAAAAGATAAATAGAAATTGTTGAAAGGTATACAACATGTAAAAATTCTGCATTATTGTAATGCCTACAGTAAAGTTCAAGGGCGGTGGAGGGATTGAGTGCAAGAGTGCAAAGAGTGCAAAGTGACAGTGATATTGTCAGGGGGGGTGTGTGAGGGGGGTCCCGGGAAGAAGCTGTTTATGTGGTGGGAGGTTTTGTTCCTGATGGACCGCAGCCTCCTGCCAGAGGGGAGAGGATTGAAGAGACTGTGGGAGGGAGGGAGGGAGGGGAGGGAGAGGTCAGCCACAACCCTACTTGCCCGCCTCAGAGCCCTGGAGGTGTGCAGGTCCTGAAGGGATGTAAGGTTACAGCCCATCACTTTCTCAGCAGAGTGAATGATACACTGCAGCCTGCTCTTGTCCTGGGCAGTGGCTGCAGTGTACCAGACGATGATGGAGGAAGTGAGGATGGACTGGATGATGGCAGTGTAGAAGTGCACCATCATTGTCTGTGGCAGGTTGAACTTCTTCAGCTGCCACAGGAAGTACATCCTCTGTTGTGCTTTCTTGGTGAAGGATCTGATGTTTAGATCCCATTTGAGGTCCTGGGGGATGATGGTGCCCAGGAAGCGGCAGGACTCCACAAAGTCGAGTGGGGAGCCACACAGGATGACGGGGGCGGGTGGGGCCGGTTTCATCCGAAAGTCCACCAATATCTCCACTGTCTTTAGAGCGTTAAGCTCCAGGTTGTTCTGGCTGCACCAGGTCACCAGTTGGTCAGTCTCCCACCTGGAGGCGGACTCATCCCCACCAGAGATGAGTCCAATGAGGGTGGTGTCGTCCGCGTACTTCAGGAGCTTGACAGACTGGTGACAGGAGGTGTAACCGTTTGTGAACAGGGAGAAGAGCAGGGGAGAAAGAACACAGCCTTGGGTGGTTCCAGTACTGACTGGGATTCAGAGTCATGTTTCCCCAGCTTCATGCGCTGCTTCCTGTTAGACAGGAAGTCTGTGATCCCCCTGCAGGTGGAGTCGGGCACATGGAGCTGGGAGAGCTTGTCTTGAAGTAGAGCCAGGGGGATTGTTTTGAAGGCAGAGCTGAAGTCCACAAACAAGATCCTGGCGTATGTTCCTGGGGAGTCCAGATGCTGGAGGGTGTAGTGCAGGGCTATCTTTACTGCATCGTCTACAGACCTGTTGGCTCTCCAGGCAAACTGCAGGGGGTCCAGGAGGGGGTCAGTGATGGCTTTGAAGTGGGACAGGACAAGGCACTCAAATGACTTCATGACCACAGAGGTCAGGGCAACGGGTCTGTGGTTATTCAGTCCTGTGGTCCTTGGCTTTTTGGGGACATTGATGATGGTGGAGACTTAGAATTACTGATTTACTGATTTTGAAGCAGGCATGACATGACAGGTCTCCAGTGTATATTAACAAGAACACTGTGACTTAGACAATGCACATGACATTCTACAGTATGTAATGATGACTAGTAGAGTCTGTGATAAGCATCTAACCTTTTGCTGTGACAACACAAACATTCACACGCCCCTCTCCCTGGCAGTGCGCTCTATGCCCTGGGCATGGCCGCCATCGGCGTGGCAATCCTCTGGTACCTCTTCCGCCTGGCTGGCATGGGCGGCAGAGAAGGAGGCTTCAGTGCCTTTGTGAGTAGACAGACAACTGTCCAAAGATAAGTATTATACTCTGCAGACACAGAACAGATTGTATTTTGTTGATGCTCCTACCAGAATCAGCTGAAGATGGCTAAGTTCACCATTGTGGATGGTAAATCGGGGAAGGGCGTGAGCTTCAAGGACGTGGCTGGCATGCATGAAGCCAAGATGGAGGTGAAGGAGTTTGTTGACTACCTAAAGGTGAGAGTCGTTAGCAAGGGTTGGATGGCTGGAATGGCTGGATGTGGATTTGATTTATGTATGTGTATGTGTTTTAATAGGTACCTTCTTTTAGCTGGTATGTTTTGTTTTGGGAAGAACAAGCTAAAACTGGAGGGGGAAAAAAGCATGATTTTATTATTTATAATCATTATACACACTGCCTTGCCACTAATATGTGAATTATACTCAGGGGAAAAGCCAATGACACAGTAATAGAAGGGTTGTACAAATAAAGTTAGTAGTAGTAGTAGAGTTAAACTGTGATAACCCTAAGCAATAATTCCAGTTCATTCTGTGTGCGTGCGTGTGTGCGTGCATGTGTGTGCGTGCATGTGTGTGTGTGTGTGTGTGTGTGTGTGCGTGCCTGTGATTAGAACCCAGACAGGTACCTCCAGCTGGGGGCCAAGGTCCCCAAGGGCTCCCTCCTGCTGGGGCCTCCTGGCTGTGGGAAGACACTGCTGGCCAAGGCTGTGGCCACGGAGGCCCAGGTGCCCTTCCTAGCCATGGCCGGCTCCGAGTTTGTGGAGGTCATTGGGGGTAAGTAGCTTCTATCTGTTTAGCAGGGAACCTATAGAAACATTAAGGGGGTAGAGAGTTGTACGTGTGCATGCCCAGGTATATCTGGGCATCCAGTATTGACTTGTCGTGTCAGGTACTATACATACATGTGTGCACATTGATTGTATACCTGGACCATGAACCAGCTCTTGGGGCTCCGCCTCCCACCTACTGTATACACCATCTCTACCTACTAATTCTAGCATATAAAGATATATCAATTATAACTGGTCATTAGATAATATACTCAATTCACAATTAATCTTTTCTGCCTATACGTCATCCAGGATAGCCTTTGTTTTTTTGTTTGCTCTTGAGTAGCACTAGTGCCGCAGTACAATTTCGTAGAAACTTTGCAAAATGTATTTGTGTTTGTGAACTAAATCGACCAAATGTTAACAAAATATTGAATATGAATAATAAAAAAGAAGAAAGTTATTGAGAACTATAAATTATGTAGGCTGTTAAAGGCTTAGAGGCAATTCAAGGGCTAGAGTCTATGAAATGAGGCATGTACACCATAATTAGAATGAATATCAATAAATAAATACAGATTTACATATGTGTATGTATATGTATTTGTATCACAGGTTTACATTACATGGGAGGTAAGAGTTGTTGGTGGTGCAGGAACTTGTGTGTTTAAAAGGGTGGGGTAGGGGAAACTGATGGAGGTCTAAGGATCAGTGAGAGGGCGGGGATTAGTTGTGAGCCCCACTGCTCTGGGACAATGGGGCAGTCCAGAGGAGATGGCAGATAGCTGCTGATGACTTTCTTTGCTAACCAAATGATCAGCTGCAGTCTGCGTCTGGACTTGGCCGTGGAGGCAGCAAACCAGATGGGTATAGATGAGCTGAGGAAGGACTCCTCGATGGCTGTGTAGAACACAACCATCATTTTCTGCAGAAGGGGGAATTTCTACAGTCTTTACAGACGGCACGTCCTCTGCTGTGCTTCTTTGACGGTGGAGGTGATGCTTCCTACCCACCAGTAGGACTGCGGTCCTGTGAGATTGTCCCCAGGAATCTGAATGACTCCATCAGTCACACTTCATGATTGGGTCGCTGGGGGCTGGGCTCTTCCTGAAGTTTGCTACCATCTCTTCAGTTTTCAGAGCGTCCAGCTCCTAGCTGCACCAGGAAGCCAGGCAGTCACCTTCCTCTCTGTAGGCGGATTCATCCCCATTGGAGATTAATCTAGGGTTGTGTCATCTGCCATATTGAGGAGTTCTTCAGAAAGGTGGCTCAATGTGCAGCTGCGAGTGTAGAAGAGAGAGCGGATTCACACAGCCAAGATTAAAAACAACAGAAGAGAGAGAAGTCTCAATTTGCCCTTATATGATGTCACAGCTTGTATCATTTTATTGAAATGATTCTATAGGTTTTATAGAGATGTTGTATACTAGCAATGGTTAACCGAGCAATTGGGATGCTTGAAACTTGTTCTGGTAACTTGCTTACTGTATTAACAGCAATGAAGTGTTTCACCTTTTTCTGACAAATGTACTTATTGTAAGTCGCTTTGGACAAAAGCATCTGCTGGAAATCCCTGTATGAGGCGGGAAAACTGGGACATAAATCAGATGTTGTTGAGGTTCTGATATTTAGTATCTAGTCCCTCGTGAAATGATCAGAGTGGAATCACAATGAGCTTCATTTTAAGACTACAAACAAACAAAGAAGTGCACACCAACACACCATGTGGGCAGTGTGTGGCGCCATGTTAAATGTAATAATCTGTATTATTCTGATGACATTTCCTGTACGTGTGTGTTGTAGGACTGGGAGCAGCCCGAGTGAGGAGCCTGTTTAAGGAGGCGCGTGCACGGGCCCCGTGCATCGTGTACATCGATGAGATCGACGCAGTGGGGAAGAAACGCTCCACCAACATGTCAGGGTTCTCCAACACGGAGGAGGAGCAGACACTCAACCAGCTGCTGGTGGAGATGGACGGTGAGAGCAACACACACACACACACACACACACACACACACACACACACACACACACACACAGAGGACGTGTTTGTGCTGCTTTGTCCATAGGCAAAACAAGTATGAACTGGAATTATTGCCTAGGGTTATCACAGTTGAACTCTACTTTATTTGTACAACCCTTCTATTACTTTGTCATTGGCTTTTCCCCTGAGTATAATTCACATATTAGTGGCAAGGCAGTGTGTATAATGATTATAAATAATAAAATCATGCTTTCATGCACGACCACACACACACCTAAGACATGGAGCTTTCACATACCCCACCAGAATATGGAAATAATCTCTCATGGTGTGATCACATGATGAGCTTTCACCAAAAGCACTGGATGCTGGGTTTGGTCGACTTTGTGATCACGATGTGATCACAAAGTCGATCTCAGTAAAGTGAAAACTGACAACAAGTTTACATCAATGTTTGGATGATTGGAAGGTTTGGTTGGATTCTGTTGGTTTTAGAATGTTGAACAAAGCTGTCATGTGATTGGACGCTGTCGGGACAATTCCTTTATGAGATATTGCATCTGGGACAGATGAGACTTTCTAAATGCTATGATGCATATATGGATAAGGCCTCTCTGCTTTCTCTCGACTGGCAATTACTAAGCCTACCATGTACCATGTACATGGTACCATGTACCATGGTACAACAGTTTTGGACAATTTGGGTCCACACTCTAGATATCCCAGGTAATCATTTATGGCCTAGCAGAGAGCAGCATTCTGTGCCAATAATTTTACACATACCTCCATTCGAGGCAAGGATCATATCTAACATGGCGTCTGTCTAACAGGTACTTGTACTTCAATAACACCCCTCCGCATGGTTCCAGACATAGCTTTAGATTCTGTGCCACTCCGGATGGCAAAGTTATTGATTAAGAGTGGATCGCTGTTGATGTGTTTTGGAATTGTGTAGGTATTGGGCCAATGCAAGTACCATTTTCACGGTTGACCATGTTCTCGAGGTTGAGATTCATTTGGATTCAAGTTATACAATTGGTAACATTATATAAACCCCATTGTCATGAACTGAGACACAATCTTTTGGGCCCTTGTTTCGTGGAAATAGTATTCTTTTCAAAAAAGCCTCCAGTGGGGTAGGCATCAACATGTGATGTGAAGCAGGAAGTTGGGCGTGAACAGTGACGTACAACATATGCGTCGGACAATATTTAGCCCCGTGACACCAGTGTCAGATTCAAAACAACCGTGGTGGGAGAACAAGAGACACGGTGGTCTCATGCACTGCGCAATTTTGGATCTCTTCTGCTGTGGTTTTAATGCTGTGTGTGGAAGATGAACTGACTGCTGTGATCAGCTGTTTCCTGGTTTTAAAACTCCCGGCTGTGGGACACACAACAGTGCACGTTATCAACACCTCCCCCATCTCACGCAACTGCCGGGACATCGACGGCTCGGGTTTACATAGCAATGGAGGTGGCAGAAAGTCTACCAGGCCAAAATTGACCACCAATGTACTGTCTATCTGTCTAAACGCTCAGACCTAGCCACAAAAAAGACAGCCAAATTGGCGGGTTGCTGCATCGTTGGTGGGTGTCATCGCAAGCACGGCTCACATTATTGGACCTTGACAGTTTAATGATTCACATTGTACATGAGACAGCGGAAATGCTGCCACCACTAGCCAATCTGCACTCCTGGGTACATACATGCACATCCAATAACTGTTTAGATTTTGAATGGCTTCCGGCATCAATCCTATTATTGTATTCTCCATCCTCGGCACTACCACACAGCGGGTTCTTGACATTTAGTTTTACGTCTGGTCTTTATTGGGGGGATGTGTCGGCAGCAGTGGTGTCTGTTGGTGTGGGCAGACTGCTGATCCTTCTTGGTTGGGGGTAATAGGCCACTTCCCTTTTTCACATCTTAATTTGGTTTCAAGGCAGCATAATCTATTCCACCCATAGGTGGAGTACTGTTTATTTATTACCGTCCATACTACACCTCATACTGTTTACACTGTTTACATCAATTGTACATATTCACGACTCCCTTTTTATTTAGATTTTTGTACTTATATTTTTATATATTCATATTTATATTTGCATGCTTGTCTAGCACCGGGGATCGAGGGAAACTGCATTTTGGTTTTTGTGTATGTCCTGTACATTCATGAAAACTGACAATAAAGTTGACCTGACTTGACTTGAAGGGGAGGAGGAATGTGTGATACACTATAGATACAGCTATGAAGTAAATATGTGAATCCTATTTTATTGTATTTTCTTGGACTTACGGGCCATTATGGGGTAGGTTACAGTGATAAGACTTAAAACAAATCTGCCAACAAATGGTTCCTCGCACCCTGTTCATGCCAGGGCCTATGGGTAACACCAACAGGGGGGTGGTGACTAGAGAGAATGACATTAGAAAACAAAGCTAAAATAAGTAGAAGCAAAGGTACATCTCCATTAGAACTCACAATTTGTAACCCAGCTGTAAGATTGAACATGGGAGCGGTCCACAAAATCCCACGGTAAGGCCAACCCTAGGTGGGCTTCAGTGTTCAACTTCTTTGAAAGTTGAACATTGGCAACACTGAGGCTAAAAGCTCATCATGTGTCCAGTGCTCCATGTTTTCCTCTTCTGTCTTCTCCTCTTTGCCAGGGATGGGAACGACTGACCATGTGATCGTACTGGCGTCCACCAACAGAGCAGACATCCTGGACAACGCTCTGATGAGGCCGGGCAGACTGGACAGACACATCTTCATAGACCTCCCCACACTACAGGTAGGACAGACACATCTTCATAGACCTCCCCACACTACAGGTAGGACAGACACATCTTCATAGACCTCCCCACACTACAGGTAGGACAGACACATCTTCATAGACCTCCCCACACTACAGGTAGGACAGACACATCTTCATAGACCTCCCCACACTACAGGTAGGACAGACACATCTTCATAGACCTCCCCACACTACAGGTAGGACAGACACATCTTCATAGACCTCCTCCTCCCCTGCAACCTTCTGGCAGGGAAGAAATACACCCTAACCACCCCACATAACACCATTACTCAAAGTTGAGGAAGCGACACTATTTCTGTTAACATCTCTACTTCACTGGTGGTTCTTTTCCAGGAGCGGAAGGAGATCTACGAACAGCACCTGAAGATCCTGAAGTTGACCCAGCCAGCTGTCTTCTACTCACTGAGGCTAGCCGAGCTCACCCCGGGCTTCAGTGGTACCAAACACTCAATATTAACTATCGAGTCGTTGAGCTTTCTCTAAAGCAACTTTCAGTGAATTGAAATACATCACATGACTGAGCAGTAGATGTTCGAGCAACTTGCTCAAAGATGCCCACAGGTAGATTTGTGGACTAGTGGAACACCCTAACCACTATACTATGTAGCCCTACAATAACAACACCCCACACAGCTTCACACTAGCCTTCTCCCACAGTCCACCGACTGTCAACACTGTTACCACAGTCCTTCTCCAACCCTCCCCCGTCGTTTCTTCCTCCAGGAGCAGACATCGCCAACATCTGCAATGAGGCTGCGCTCCACGCCGCCAGAGAGGGCTACAAGTCCATCGACACATTTAACTTTGAGTATGCTGTGGAGAGGGTCATAGCAGGTAGGAGGTCTGGAGGGACCAGGGTTCAGTAGTGCTCGAGCTGGTGTCAGGTAGACACCGACTGCTGCTGCCCGGAGGCAGGCCTCTCCAGTGAGCCTGTTGGACTCAGAAGGGTGTGTGTGTGTGTGGGTGTGTGCGTGCGTTTGTAGGGAGCGTTAAGAAGAGTAAGATCCTCTCCAAGGAGGAGCAGAGGGTTGTAGCATTCCATGAGTCTGGCCACGCCCTGGTGGGCTGGCTGCTGGAGCACACAGAGGCTGTCTTGAAGGTACACACACTCGACACAATACACAACCTACTATACACGACCTACTACACAACGCACAATATCATTCAGTAAATAATACACACTACTAGTATACACATTCTGTTCTGTACATTTCTGCACTGAATCAATACAATGTTTTGATTGCCAGGTAAGGTTGCACATTTTGTTTCTGTCCATAGTTCATAAACTATGAATGGAAAAAGTGAATAAAAAGTGATACGAAAAACAAAGGTTGTGATGTTACAGTGGAAGGTGTTCTGTGATGGCAGGTGTCCATCGCCCCACGGACTAACGCTGCCCTGGGATTCGCCCAGATACTGCCGCGGGAACAGTTCCTGTTCAGCAAAGAGCAGCTGTTTGAGAGGATGTGTATGGCTTTGGGAGGTAGGGCCTCTGAGGCCATCACCTTCAACAAGGTCACCACAGGTACACACACACACACACACACACACACACACACACACACACACAATGAAAGGCCGTTTAGGCCACATTTCATTCACACATTTCATTTTTGACGGCTTGAGCCTGCAAATAAACAATGACAATAGTATATTTGTTATACTTACCAGGGACACTGTACATGTTGGGTAACAGCCCATTGATGGTTCCCAACACACAGTCCTCTCATTTCTAGGCCTATCATTTTCACCCTCTCTTACATGTTTTGATCCTTCATGTCAATAGCAGTAGGTGCTGCACACACACCAATGTTTACTTGTACTGCAGTACATCAGTGGCGAACCATGAGCACTACAGCTGGGCCTTCACCCCAGCCATCAACGGCAAAAAAATAAATCATCAGGGAAAAAAGCAACAGTACGGTGAATTGAAAGGGTTGAACAAATGCAATCCGGCTTTAATTAACGATGACAAGGATGTAAACAAATAGACCATAACATCAATAACATTCTCCGCAACAAGAAACATCTCAACATTAACTTCAGAAAATGAGATCATTTAGGCTACATAGTGGAAATGAAATAAACACTCTAAAGCCAAAATCTGTAAATATAAAATGAAATCACCCAGAATGTCACCCCGTGACGCTGCTGACACGGACACCGAGGCTCATTGAATCACCGTGGACTATGCGCTATGAAATCACCGCGCATTACAAATCATTCACACATTGACAAATACATTCATGAGCATCATCAAACTACAATACCATTTCCAATGCACAATATGCCAAAAGTTACACAAAGCTGGTAATACAAAGACTATTTTTTAAATTTGCAATGTGGAACTCTTCATATGCAATTACACATGGCATGGTGGAGTGGTGAGAGTGGTTGAGACTCAACCACTCTGTTAGGACTTCGCGAAGGCCTAGGATCTTTTGTTTTTGTCCCGCCCACTTGAAATCAAACCGTGATTGGTCAATGTGCCCCTCACTCCCCAAACCAAAACACATAGCTTGGCCTTCTGCAGGATTTGTGAAGTCCTAACCAATTAATGAGCCAGCTAACCGGGCCTTGATAGAGACGGACGATTCTGATTGGATAACATGTTTTCAGGACAGTAACCATTTCATTAGTGATGTGAACTTGAAAGTAAACTTAACTTTAGAACATAGATGAGAGAAAATGTATTAAATGTATTGTATTAAATCAAATAAGATAGAAATAAAAAATAATAATTATTATTTTTTTTAATTTAATATTTTAATATTTTTTGGTCCAGAATGTTTTCAGGCCTTCTCTGAAGGCGTAGAAGGCCCTGAAGGTTCTCCACTGCAGTATATGAATACAGATTGCCTTCGATAACATTGCGGTGTGCAGTTGTATTGAAAGTCTTTTGTATTGGATACCAACTTTCTATGAAAGATTGAGAGCCTACTTTTATTTATCAATCAGGAATATATTAACCCACTTAATCCACTACACTATTTTACACTTGGATTATGACTCTAAACACATAAGATATTTTGGCAAAAGGACAGAATTTGCTATATGAGGCTGCACAAGTCCATATTGCCTAAAATGCGTTGTTTCTAGAGCTGTTTGTCCATTCTGGGCTACGGTAAACACATGGTTGTGCAACTTGTGGGGTCCCATGTCAGAGAATCCTCTCTGTATTTCGATATGAAGGGCTCATTCTAAGGGAACGAAAAGCACAACAATTGTTACTTTCATGGGATTATACATCATTTAAAGCATACTTTACTTTCTCGATGTATGATAGAGTATGTTAGTGTGACATTATGGTAGTAGATAGATATTATGATAGTGTGTTATGAAATATGGCCTTATCGGTATCTCATACATTCAACACAGACATTCAACACAGGTACACACACATGCTTTTCCAATGGTTACAATAGTGTTGGTGCTCATTGGTCCAGTAGTCTTCACACACCCTCCCACTGTGTCCACCAGGAGCCCAGGATGACCTGCGTAAGGTGACCCGCGTGGCCTACGCCATGGTGAAGCAGTACGGGATGTGTCCCAGCGTGGGCCAGGTGTCCTTCCCTCAGGGGGAGGAGCAGGGGGCTGTGGGGCGGAGACCCTTCAGCCAGGGGCTACAGCAGCAGATGGACCTTGTGGGTTACTCACACACACACACACACACACACTCACACACACTCACACTCACACACTCACACTCACACTCACACACACACACACACACACACACACACACACACACACACTCAGGCACACACACACACACACACACACACACGCACTCACACGCAGGCACACACACACGCAGGCACACACACACACACTCACTCACTCACTCACTCACTCACTCACACACACACACACACACACTCTCTCTCTCTCTGTGCCTCTATCTTCTGCCCTATGTGTGTCTGCAGAACATGCTACAGGGTGGCATCAGGAGTATATAGGAGAATATAAAATCAACAGCTATGAGTGCTCAGCATGGATTGTGCATTCTGTACATGGTCAATCAATGTGTTCATCTGAACCTCCAATGATGGCACCAATTGTTGTTGTCATATTTGTTTTTGCTAGTAACAATATTTAGTAACAAATTTGACTAGATACAATGCACTATGCAACAACAGCTATTAATCTACAAATGATTCAATTTATTGACATACACACAAATGTACTTTTTTTTTAAAACACAAAGTTCATTGATAGTGTCGACACATGTAAAAATAGCATTTTGCTGCGTATTGGCTGTATGCCAGACAGGCTTATTCTCTCTTATTGCACTGTCAGGAATGTCAAAAGAAGCCTCGGAAAAGACAAAGAAGAGAATACTTTGGCACATTTGGCAAAGCAGGACATTTAGGATATCTGGTGTCTCTGCAGTCAAAACGCATCTTAAAAGTACTTCTTTAAGACTTAAGTGCAAATAATCTGTTTACCCGCCTGGACTATGTTGGATTATAGCAAGCAATAAACTCAGTCATATTGCATTGTATGTAACCGTTTGACATATGCAAGGAGTCTCAAACAGGTTTTCTTTTTGGTTACACAAAAGTACATGAGTTACTTTTTCATTTATTTCAGTAATCCTTCAATGTAGTAAGTTACTTTGAAAAGTAACATTACCCAAAACTGGTCAACACACACACACACACACACAAACATGCACTATAGACGACGTAAACACATGAACTATGACAACAATGTGTGCATTCATGTCAGCCTCTGCCTTCACTTTGACATAACATATCTATATTATAACATATCGGCTACTATTAGGCTTCTATCGACTCTTGATTGAAGATGGACTATAAATATTTTAGGGTTCAGCCCTACACTATTGCTTGCCTATTTTTTGGAAGCATTTTTTTTCCATCTTTTTATGGGAAACCCTGCACACTCATTAGTCAACACTCACTCTCTCTCTCTCTGTCACTCTCTCTTTCTCTCTCTCTCTCTCTCTCTCTCTCTCTCTCTTTCTCTCTCTCTCTCTCTCTCTCTCTCTCTCTCTCTCTCTCTCTCTCTCTCTCTCTCTCTCTCTCTCTCTCTCTCTCTCTCTCTCTCTCACACACAACTTTTTCAAGATGATGTCATCAAATCGGAGCAGGATTTAATTGGTTGTTGAAAAGCCATCAAACTCAGAAAGATCAATTCAGATTCATACCAAATGTCCTGTTTTACATGGAAATGCGTTGTAAATGAAGTACATGAATGAACAGGTTAGGTTCTAGGTCCTAGGTTTGGTGTGTACTGCAGTACTGTAGAACATAAAATAAGTTCTGATGTGATGTTAATCCCCAGGAAGCCAAGCTGCTGATTGCGCGAGCCTACAGACACACTGAGAAACTACTGCTTGACAACCAAGATAAGCTGACAGTGGTGAGAACTCTCTCTCTTACACTTCCCTCATTACCAACTTGCTGTTATGCCACAGACTGCCACTAGATGACGGTGCTGTTACTATTTTCGACAACACATGCTTTGGATTGGAAGGATTGTGGGAAATCAATGTGTTGTATTACTTTGTACATCAGGGTCATTTTTGGATACATGTTTCTTTTTTTTTCTTTTCTTTTCATATTTCTAAGTCCTCTGTATACTAACACATTGGTTAGTGTGCCGTGAGGCAAGTCCAGGTGTGCCGTGGGATTTTGTGACAACATTATTTGTGACATTATTATTACAATATACAATGACACAAAAATTATATATTTTTATTTACTATATCAGTTCTTTGTATGCACTCATTTAATAATACGGAGGCAAACTATACCTAAAAACAATTCTTTAATTCTTGCCCCATTTTTAATTTCGTCACCTGTCTGGTTTAAATGGGTGTGTTGCTGCTTTGATGAAGCCTAGTATGATAAAGTTTCAAATTAATTTTTGAAATATTTTGTTAATAAGTATTTCATGAGTAATATGAGTCGTTGTTTCATTTTATTTGGCATTAGTAAATAATTATGCACATTTACAGATATTTTACATGATATGAGTGATAACACGTGTTATAAAGGCTATTTTGCACAATAGGTGTGCCTTGAGATCTTTACTTGTCCTTTGGTGTGCCTTGGGCACAACAAGTTTGACCGACTAATGATGAGAGGGAAGTAGTGTGGTCATTAATGGCAGATGTTGGGGTAACAGCCTAAAAAAGGTTGGGAACCACAGTTGTGCATAATAAATGTGTGTATTTCCAGTTGGCCAATGCGCTGTTGGACCGTGAGGTGGTGAACTATGAGGACATGGAGGCCCTGCTGGGCGCGCCGCCCCACGGGCCCAAGAAGACCATCGCCCCCCAGACCTGGCTGGAGGCAGAGTGGGACAAGCAGGACACAGGGGAGGAGGAGCCCAGGCCCCCTCCCCGAGGCCAGGAGGACCCTGAGCCACAGCTGGGCTGACACACCTGAACCACAGCTGGGCTCACACACCTGAACCACCCTCTGGCTCATCTTCTGCTCACTTTATGCTCATCGAAGAAACTACTCTAAACTACTCTAGCTAAAGATAGGCCAGAGTAGTCTAGCTCATGTTCCTTTTAGATAGTCTAGGTTATGCCGTGTTAAATGAGGCTAAAGGTAGTTTAGACTAATCTGTTTTATGCCAGGATTAAACAATTGTCTAGATTATACTAGGCCGAGATAGAGCTAGGCCAAGATAGGCAAGATAGGCTAAAGCTAAACTAGCCAAGTATACGGTACAGAGGGCTGTGTGTGTGATCTGTTTTCTTTGATTTATGCACCCTGAATGGACACAATTTCCATTAGAATAAATATACAATGGTCAAAAGTGTTACATTGGTGGTTATTAGATAATCCTATGTATTTCAGGGTTTTTTTTTTATCATGGTTGATGTGATGGTTACTATATGTGTGCTTGACGGAACGCTGTAAAAAAGGAGATCAGAGCTTCAGAAAACAAACTCACCAAACGATGTTTTTAACCACACATGTTAACCTGCTAATTCATGGGAATGTACTGGGATTCAACTAGCTCAGTGTATGACTGAAACAAATAAAAACAGCAGGAAGTTTACCTTCTCAATCTGAAGCTGAAGAGTACTTCTAGTGTAGACATCTTCAGTCTTCAAACTGCTTCTGACAACTGTGTACATTTATGTCAAAGATGCTTAAAATATTTAAAATGTAATTTAAATAAAGAAAATGAAAAAGAAAAAGAAATTGTTGGGCTGTAATTTAGAGTAGTATACTATGTACATGTATGTATGTATGTTTTATTTATACACTTTGATGGAAGTTTAAATAAAACCAACAGCGCACACAACAAATAAAATATTACATTTATTTAGTAGAGAACAGTCAATAGCAACAAAAACCCAAAATGCAGTGAAATAATCAAAGTACTTGACTAATACTGTATACGTTCATAGATGGAGTAGTTATGATAAAAAAAAGAATGCACTTAAAAACAAAATCAATATGATCAAACCACATGTATCTTACAAAATAATTATATATAAAAGTTAAACATTTAAAAACATCAAATGTAATATTGTCTGTGATTATTGAGTACACAAGGTCTGACAACCCCAGACAAGAGAACACACCAACACATCCTTGATCACACCTCCTTCAGGCTCAGCATTCACCTTCACCTGCTCCAATACTGCTTTACCACTCCCCAGGACCACCTGGAGAGCATTGGTTCATACGTTTCAACGTGCTTTAAAGGGCCCCTCTTTACCCCCACGAGAGATGTTGCTAAGCCACTAACCAGCCCTGGTGCAGGGGCCCTGTGCTCCCTGCTAGCGTGGCTCGTACATGCTGGCCAGTCTCTTGAAGCGCGGGCCCCAGTCGTTGAGGTAGTCGTAGTCCTGGTCCCCGTCCGAGCTCCCCGAGGCGATGGAGCTGAGGCTGCCGGCCAGCGAGCCCTCGCCCTCGTGGTCGTAGATCAGCGCCGTGTCATAGGGGGGCACGTTGGGGTCTCGGCCCGCCGCCTCCAGGCCCTGCTCACACCGGGTCAACCATGGATTACAACACACACAGTGTGGCAGGAACCTACCAGTATCATTATCACCACATACTTCAACCATGGATTACAACACACACAGTGTGGCAGGAACCTACCAGTATCATTATCACCACATACTTCAACCATGGATTACAACACACACAGTGTGGCAGGAACCTACCAGTATCATTATCACCACATACTTCAACCATGGATTACAAGGTGAAGTTGCAGACTTTTATTTAAAAAAATGTGATTTATAAACATTTCTATTTATTAATTAGATTTAAAGCACACCCCAGCAGCCACTGAGGAGGATACGTCTGAAGATTAGAATTGAGGTATTGTTGTGATTCATATGGGAGGTAATGGATGCCGCTGCTCTGTGCTCCATGGTTTTGAGCGAGTGATGAAAATGATATCATGTCACAGTGTGCATGTGAGTACTGTCTGCAGAAGACTTGTCCAGCATGACCCTGTGACCCTAGAACTGGCTCTCTCACCTCATTGATGTATTCCTCGATGTCTGTGGGGTCAGCGGGGGGTCGGCGGGGGTAGGCCGGCGAGGGCAGGTTGTGGGGGGCGTCCTTGCGGAGGGGCTGTTTGCCCCGGGGGGCTGCACAGAAGGAGGAGGCCGGGATGTGAGGAGCATCGCTGGGGTTCAGCAGGTCCAGGTTGTAGGCATTCTAGAGGAGAGAGGAGCAGTTGAACTCAGGGTCTAGTGGTGAAAATACAAGTTGACAAGTTGCACTGATTTGTCTGGTTCAACAGAGGAGCAATGATGTGTTGAATCAAGTTCAGTCTGTGTTTAGTTTTTGAGTGTTTAACAGAAGAAGTACATGACAGTAATATGATGAAAAATGATAATGACGTATGATTATAACAATGATTATAATAAAGAAATAAGTATATAGTCCCTTATCATAGTTTGGGTGTCAAAAGGCTTCCTGGGCCCCACCTTCTATGACACCACCTAACTGCCCTCTGGAGGAGAAAGTCCTCAAAGCCAGAGGAAAGAAACCTTAGGACACAGAAGAGGGATCCCTGTTTCCAGAACGGGGGGCCAGTAGAAATTATTCCTAAATATAAATGTAAACATTATTGACGATACATTACTGATGTTCTATATTACTGACTGTGTGGCTGAAGTGTCCAGCATGGCCCCGTGGGTCCAGAGGAGATGAAAGTCAAATGATTCTCTTAAACTAATGAGCTGGCTGTGTTTCTGGGGTACCAGGTACAAGCGGCCCACACCTCGTCCTCCTCGCCCCCTCCTTGCTCGTCATAGTTGAAGACGTTGTCGCGCACGTCCTCCTCCGACTCCCCGACCAGCAGAGCACTCTCCTTCTGCAGGTGCCGTCGCGAAGTGCAGCCGTTGATAGCCACGGCTAGCAGGAGAAGCACTGGAGTACAGAGAAACACTGTGAACACTTCAGCTAGGCTACAGGAGAACTAGTGCAGAGAAACACTGAACACTTCAGCTAGGCTACAGGAGAACTAGTGCAGAGAAACACTGTGAACACTTCAGCTAGGCTACAGGAGAACTAGTGCAGAGAAACACTGTGAACACTTCAGCTAGGCTACAGGAGAACTAGTGCAGAGAAACACTGTGAACACTTCAGCTAGGCTACAGGAGAACTAGTGCAGAGAAACACTGTGAACACTTCAGCTAGGCTACAGGAGAACTAGTGCAGAGAAACACTGTGAACACTTCAGCTAGGCTACAGGAGAACTAGTGCAGAGAAACACTGTGAACACTTCAGCTAGGCTACAGGAGAACTAGTGCAGAGAAACACTGTGAACACTTCAGCTAGGCTACAGGAGAACTAGTGCAGAGAAACACTGTGAACACTTCAGCTAGGCTACAGGACAACTAGTGCAGAGAAACACTGTGAACACTTCAGCTAGGCTACAGGACAACTAGTGCAGAGAAACACTGTGAACACTTCAGCTAGGCTACAGGAGAACTAGTGCAGAGAAACACTGTGAACACTTCAGCTAGGCTACAGGAGAACTAGTGCAGAGAAACACTGTGAACACTTCAGCTAGGCTACAGGAGAACTAGGAGACTACAGGTCAGCAGCACTAGTACAGAGAAACACGATGAGAATGTGGCTGAGACAGGTGATGTCCATCAGTCCTACTCCTCTATTGATTTAATCATCCATACATATTTGATCTATCTACACCTCATCTATTCACCATCCATCCATCTGTGTATTCATCTATCCTTTGTCCATAGATTCATTGACCTATCCATTCATCCGTCTTTCGTCATTCATACAGCCATCCTTACATCCTGGGGCGTTGCACAACCTTCTGGGCCCTGTCACACTCGGAAGGCCACTCAAGCAAACATTTTACAAGTACTATTAGGGTATTGACTAGTTGACCATTCCCTTATGGTTCTGGGAAGTGGTGAAGCAGCATTGGAGAAGGTCAATCTGAATTCTGAGCTTAAATTAGTTAGGAACACATCTGTGTTTGAAATGATTACTGTGTAATACTTGTATTGTCAGTATGAATATATTCCTATCTTAGTATGAATATTTCAGTGAAAATAAGGATGCTTGCTTTATGTCTATTAGGTATTCACAGAGTATCTGTGGGTTTGTTTACTGTTGCTTGGCAAAAAAGGGTTATAGTTTTATAATATATTTCTATAAGCAGGTCTCCAAAAAACATGGGACAATTATGCCCATAGGTGGCAGTATAATTTGCGGTCATATTTAAACGATCGGCCCTGCCCAGACTAATACAAAATGTGGATAGATTTCTCTGTACAAAGAAAGTTTTGAGAAATCCTCAAAAATCTTCTTCTACATAACCACTGCCCCAAATGACACTTTATCTTACACACCCTTTGGGTATTTATAAAATGCAGGTGATTTATTAATAATACAAAAAACCCCTGCTTCTTAATGTTTTGATGTCAGATATTTCTTTATGCCATCCTAATTATTTTGGTCAAGTTCAGAACTGCATATCCACCAAAGCCTTAGCCCGACTCACAAAATCTGATTTCTTCATATGATCTTGTTATTTGTTGTCCTCGATGGGTAGATTTTATTTACATTACATGCACATTATATTCTCATTTATTTAAGAATAAATAGCTGTTTTATTATAGCCTAGGTCTGTCTATTGTATTTGTTAACTATGTTTATGTGCAAATGTTTTTTTAATTAGCAGTTGTAACTTTTCATCTGATCTGTGTTTCTGTTTAATAACATTTTACTATATAAAGAAAGTCTATTATGCTGTAAAGTCAAACATCGACTTTGCATTTTGTTGTTTGGTTCATCAGAGGATAACTTCAGGGGTTTTCAACCTGCTCCCTATTTTCCTGGCTCAAGCGAAAGGTAACAGTAAAAGTTATATTTCTCTGTAGGGATCCTTTCCTTCAAATATAATCTAAGCCTTTCAGGGGCAAAAACAAGCACCTTAAGAGGGTGTACATTTCAGGGCTGCTTTGTCCCCAAAGGGATTACATTGCAGCCTTTTTCTGTGGATTACGAATGCAGATTTGAATCTCAGTCTTGAACTAATTTAAAATATTGTTGTCCGCATTAGTCTATTAGACCCAAAACCCAAAGTCGTCTTTTAAAAATGCATCATAGGCTGCAGTCATGTGCATACTGATAAAAAATATCTGATTAAATAGCAGCCTTAAATTATGGTTTTCTACAAATCTCCTATATATGATATCAAATTATTCATAACAATGCAACAATGTGCAAAAAGCTGTCTTTGCGCAAAGCCATTGGATTATTGCAATGGAGTTGTGTCTGGGGTGCCCAGCAAAGCCCTGGACAGGCTCCAGTGTGTACAGAACTCAGCTGCCAGGGTTCTCACCCGCACCAAGCCCTGGCAGCACATCACCCCCTCCCTCATCCACCTTCACTGGCTTCCGGTCAAGTCCTGCATCTCCTACAAGATCCACCTCCTCACCTATAAATCCCTCCATCACCTTGCACCTCAGTACCTGAGCGACCTCCTCCACCCCTACACTCATCACCCGCCCAGAACCTGGTGGAGCTTCGGCGACAGAGCTTTCAGTGTGGCAGCCCCCACTCTCTGGAATCTATCCCGGCTGAGATCTGCAACGCCGCATCCATCGGCACTTTCAAAAGACACCTAAAAACATACCTATTTCACAAGGCCTATGGTCTTAATTAGCTCTGTCACCTGTGTTTTTGTTTTTGGTTTTTCTTGTTTGTTCCCTTAAGCATCCTTGGGTCCCTTGAGAGGCGCTATATAAATGTCAGTTATTAATATTGATTCTTTTTTCAACTAATAATGTTAGTATTAGCCTGCATGACAACAGGGGAGGACACCGTTGTTTGTTTCTTCCATTTAAAAAGTGGTTCGAGAAGCGGTCCGGTGCTGTCACAGCAATACACGGAGAAAAATACCTCAACCGTGCAACAGTAAAGCACACACACACACACACACACACACACACACACACACACACACACACAGACACACACACACACACACACACACACACACACACACAGAGCCACACACACACACACACACACACACACACACACACACACACACACACACAGACACACACACACACACACACACACACACACACACACACACACACACACACACACACACACACACACACACACTCACACACACACAGACACACACAGACAGACAGACAGACAGACAGACAGACAGACAGACAGACAGACAGACAGACAGACAGACAGACACACACACACACACACACACACACAGACACAGACACAGACACAGACACACACACACACACAGACACACACACACACACACACACACACACACACACACACACACACACACACATTCCCACTCCAGGGACTCACAGAGCAGCAGTGCGATGGTTGCCATGACAATAACGAGAGCGATGAAGCTGATGCCCACGGTGGACCCCAAGATGGCGGCCGTTTCCGAGCGGCACTGGGAGAAGGAGTCGCAGACACAGACAGTGATGTTGACCTGGGCAAAGGAGCCCAGGGCTGGGGTCCCGGCATCCGTCACCAGCACGGTCACGGCGTACTGGCCCACCTCCAGCTCCACCAGAGAGTGGAGCCGAGCGTGGGTCTCTGGAGGGGGAGACAGGGAGGAGGATGAGGGGAGAATCCATGAGGTGGAATCTAACAGGTGCTTTCATCCAAGTGACTTACAGTAATCAGTGTAAGTTACTTAGGATTAAATAGCCTGATGCCTACAGGTTGGACTGTGGACATTTGGTTTTGAACCCAGAACCTTTTGTCTAGGAGTCAAACACCCTAGCCACATGCCCTATGTCCTGTGCAAGCCGATGAGGAGCAGCAGGTTTGTGGTAGGTCTCACTGTTGACCGGGACGAGGGTCCAGTTGAGGGCCATGTCGTCTGGCAGGAGGAAGGTGAAGGGCTCTGCGTGCGGGGCCAGGTCCCCGTCCTGGGCTGTGAGCAGGAGGGTGGACTCAGGGTGGTTACACATGCTGCCACTTAGAGGGAGCAGCTGGGGGGGGTAGTCATTGGTCTCCTTCAGCATGATGAGCAGGGTGGCACTGGTGGCCATGCCTCCCGTATCTATGGTAAACAACCGCAGATGTTGTAAACAATATGTGTGTACTTGTAAACAGAAGTCACCAAGAGTAAATACCAGTAAACAACATAATCAATAACTGTCAACATGTTTGTAGTAGTAAACACATAACCACAGTAATTGACATCAAAGCAAGAATAACTAACATATAACAATAGTAAAACAAGAGTAAACACATTTATAACAGCGTGATGAGCAGTGATAACATGGTGAATGGGTTCCACTGACCTGTTGCTCTGACAACAGCATTATAGACTCCATTCCTGAGGTGGGGCGATCGGATGTTGAACGGCCTTCTGGCCATGATGTCACCGCTTACTGTGTCGACGTCCAACCACCTCTCAGGATCTCTGACGATGTCATACCTGAAAATACAGTTCTTTCATTCCTGTACATGGACGCAACATGATTACAACAATAATAATAGTAGTCATAGTAAAACATATACTTTAACATACTATACATAACTATTGTGGTCTTATATTCATATACAATTCATATACATGTATGCAACCTGACCACAATAATTATGTTTAAGTTTGAGTTTAATTTAATGTTTAAGTTAATTATGTTTAAGTTTGTTGAAATATATGTTTTACTATTACTGCTTTTTAAGAATTTCTCAGATGATTTTAAACATAGCAATTTACATTGAATTGTTTTAGATAAATTAAAGAAGGAGCAGGAAGGGGTTAAGTCAATGTGCTCTAGAATGTCTACAGACTGTGATGCTGAGGTTAGAGCTCAGCATCACAGTCTATCTGCTCTAGAATGTGTACAGACTGTGATGCTGAGGTTAGAGCTCAGCATCACAGTCTATCTGCTCTAGAATGTGTACAGACTGTGATGCTGAGGTTAGAGCTCAGATAGACTGTGATGCTGAGGTTAGAGCTCAGCATCATTCCTTCTTTACAGGGCTCAGGAGACGTCATGTGACCTGTGAAGCACCTGTGAAGCCACTAGAACTGGGATTATAAACGCTGAACACATGCAGTGGGCTTGACTTGATTTAATAACAGTCTAGAGGATAGAGGGCTAACAGCTGGATGCTACCTCAGCCCCGTCTGGTCTGGGTCGTAGGCCAGGTTGGTTTTCAGGATGGTCCCTGGAACAACGGACTCTGGGACCAGGATTTGGATGGGGTCTTCTCTGAAGCGCGGTGCCTCATTTTCATTCACCACGGTCACCACAACCGTAGCGCTGCTCACAGGAGAGCTAGGGGCCTTGGAACTCAGCGGATTCCGATTGGCCACAGTGAGAACGAGGGTGTATTCTGATTGGTTCTCAAAATCCAGAGGCTGTCCAAGGAAAATACAAATAATATTTGTGAAAGTAGAGAAAACCAATAGCAATCGACTGCAAGAACAACAGTTGAACTGTTAAGTATTTGTATCTATTGAAAAGGGTTTCGATATGTAATCTCATACAAGGTAATGGAGCTGTACTGTATTCAATCATAAAATGACCATGATATAACATCACAGATTAAGGAAGTCAAAATATTTGCTTCTCCATCAATGCTGCAGCCTGTTGTCCTTTGAAAAATAGCTTTTGTTTTTCATCTATCTGTTATCATTCACTGTATTCCGGGTTGCCAGATATGAAACAAATTGGCACACAAACATAGCATGCTGCAGCCATGGAGGGACGCAAATTAACTGAATCAACTGAAATTGTATTAGATTTGACCTGACCTAAAAAGACTAATCCTTGTTTGAAAAGCTCCATGACCAGAACTAAAATGAGGGTAACTCTTGGAGTTGCATTTGAAGGAGACAGCGTAGAGCCCAGAAAGATTCATGTTGTGCTTAGCTCTCCTCGCGCTCATGTTTGTTCAGTGTTTTCAACCTGACAACCATTTTGAGCTTTGAGTCTGTTTCAGAATAGGCGGTGTGATTTGGACTGCAGTACCCGTTTCAAACGCTTGGCGTCATAATGTTACATATAACACCTTTAAGTCTGACCGTAAAAAAGCTCATGCATGAATGAAAATGAGAGTTATGAAAGGAACGACACACGTGAGCAGTGATTCGCAGCTCTTTGCCATAAATATAGCCCAACATTAGCCCAACACGATTTATAACAGTGGACAAAGTGAATGTCATCGCTAGCAATCTAACATCGTGGCAAAAAACGAAAATGCATTCTCAGCTATTGTCCATCAGCAGACAGTACCTTCACCACCGTCACCACGCCCTGGTTGCTGACCGGGTCCGTGTGGATGACGAAGTGCCCGTCGGCATTGCCGCGGGCGATGGTGTACTTGGTCTCCCAGTTGCCGGTGCCGGGCTCGTCTCTGTCAGTTGTGTTGACGCGACACAGCTCGTAGTCCTTCCTGTTCTCCACCCCTGACACGTGGTACTGTACACACACAGCAAACACAACACAATACAGACCACATTAGAAACAACATACACAACATGCACATCAGATACAAACACTATGTACAAAAGAACAGACACACACAACACAATAGATACACATTAGACACAGCACACAAAATATTACCCAACGTGTTAGAAAGGACACACACACACACACACAACTCAACCTGCAATGCATTAGACACACCACACAATACTCCAATGTACACAGCATTCACAGGTCACAGAGTGCACAAAAAACAACACATCCCACACACACAAAATGATACCACCAACACACATACACAATACACCAAAAATCATACACACTCAAGACATACAGAACACAGGACCGACTTGACGCACACATTTGACCATGCATGGCAATAGGACAGGTGGGAGAGGTGGATGTGGAGGACAGGTGCAGGGTGTAAGAACTCACCATGCTGGGGCTGAACTGGGGGGCATGGTTATTGATGTCAGTCACTTGTATGATGGCCACGCTCTCGCTGGTCAGTCCCATGCCAGACATGTCACCCACCTGCAGCTTCAGTCTGAAGCTCTTCACTACCTGGGACACAACACAGTTATTAGAGGCTAATATCTTTTGTAGCCTTACAATATTTTCGGCCAATTTCTATTCCTGGTCCTTTATTGATCAGCAGCTAACTAGTAATATCTACTTCTCAAATCAAACTAGAAAACAAGATGATCAATATTCAACATCATCATTTTAGTTTGATAGGTATAACAAAAGAAAGCAAATTCAAAGTATCCCCTGGAGCTGGCTCCTGCAGCCCTCGGGGGTAGGGACCCCCTCTGGTAAACACTGTACTGTGTGAGACCATGTTCACCTCCCGGTCGAAGCCCACGTCTCGCGTATAGATGGCGCCCGTCTCGTTGTTGATGCCGAACATGACTTTGGTGACGGCATTGCTGGGTTCGCTCTCCTGGCCAACGATGGAGTAGCTGAGGATAGCGTTGTCCGTGGAGGGGTCGTCTGCATCTGTGGCCCATACCGACATCACAGATGTTCCTGTTGGCAGGGAAGGTCATGGGCCTGAGGTCAGGTGTTGTATGGTAGGCTGAGGTAAGCTGACGTGAGGTTAGGAAGGTGTGAGATCATGGCTATGGTTTGATATGGTCAGCTAAGGTAAGGTACGGCTCAGTCGAGAAGTGTAAGGTTAAATTAAGTAAGATAAGTAAAGTAAGTTTCCAGTTAATTCATCATATGTGTGAGAACAATAGAAGTCATTAATGGCCATGAAATGCTTGAATTCTACAGGCAACCTCCACTCTACTAAACAAGGTAAGATGGTTAAGTAAGGAAGATAAGTGAAGACTAAGTAAAGTCATTTAAGGTAAGGTTAGGGACGGGTAAGGTATGGTTAATTATATTGGGTTGGAGTCCCCAATACACCTAACCAGTGTGTATTGGGAGGGAGAGAGGCAGACATCACAGAGTGAACACGGTCCAGCTAGAGCTCTTGCTGCGATCCCGTACCTGGCACGGAGAACTCGGACACAGAGCCAGTGAACTGGGTCTTGATGAAGGAGGGTCTGTTGTCGTTCTGGTCCAGAACCATGATCTCTATAGTGGTCGGGTTCTCCAACCTCTGTCCGCTTGGAGACAGGGCGAAGGCTTTCAACTACACAAGCACGCACACACACACATGCACACGCAAGACACAAACATACACACATCGGCAGAAACACAGTGAATTAGAATCACATGTTTAAATGTTCACGTTATTGTAAAACAAACACAAAGACATTTGTATTTATATTTTTAGAGATACATACTAATTTCCTATGATTCTATCTGTCTCTCTGTCTATTGGGCCATCTGTGCCATAAGCACATGGTTTCCAAAACATATGCTACATGTGCTTGTAGAAACATTCCAGATGTTTGCACCACATGGCAGAGAAGTGTCTCCCTGGTCGGCCATTACAAGCCAAACAGATCAACCTCTGACCTCGCTAACTGGCCTGAGATGTCGGTTGGAAGCCGGAGATGAAAACACCTAGCACGTGGCTAGCAGGACGTGGAAAGTTGTTTTGCACTAGTGTGCTCCTCTAGGAGTTTGTCTTCAAGGTGGTTTTCACGTTAGTTCCATTTACACAAGTCCCATCTGAGTTTAGTACTACTACTGAGGTAATAAACTGTGATTAAACAAATAACAAAACAAATAAACTGTGGATTGCAGAATATGTTGGCAAGGGGACAAGATCGGAAGCATTCTGGCTTTCATTTGTCCGTTAGTAGGCGGATTAGTATTGACCAATCACATTTCAGCATACGTTAGTGGCATGCAGGTAAACAGTCCGTGTGGAGAGCAACAATCTTGGAACCCATCAGCTATCATCTGACGAAGATTCAGATTTTTATTAGCTTTGAAATCTGTTTATAGAGACTTGCCAAATCGTCGTCTGGACCTGAAACACATACAAAAGATATAGAAAACAATGACCAGCTGATGCTGGGAAAGACTTTGCCCAGATGTCGTTATACTGCTACAGCGAGCCAATATTGGCTGTGGTCAGAGGTAAATTGTCGTCAGATAACCAAGATAGCCAATGGTTTCCAAGAGTGGCTTTCCAATAACTGATGTCCAAGCTGTTTTTAGAAGCGTTTTCATCAGACTTAAGTTCTCAGGTCTATTCACCTTGAAACTTTTGTGCTTCTCTCTGTCAAGCGGCTGCTTGCTCCGGATAAATCCGGTCCTATCGTCAATTTCAAACAGGTTTTTAGGCTCCTGGTCCACACCAGGCCCCTCCAGCTTGTAGATGACCTGGCTAGTGAAGATCTTATCCGACTTAATCTAGAGGGAGATACATGAGAGGAGGGCTGTTGGGTTAAAACATTTTTTACAAAGATTTCCACTCAACCATTACTAATAGATCATTCATACAGTCAGTACACAGCAGTGCAAACTTCTTGAAACTAGAGTTGTCTCCAGTTACTCCTCAGTACTCAAAGTTTGTTCATTTGTAACTCCGGCCTGTTACATCATGGATTGTTGGTTTGATACCAAAGTCAGATTCCGTAATAGAAAGGTTTTGAGTGTCAAACCCTGCTTGGTCTATGGTGGCCATCATACCTGGACTAAGTCTTCAGGAACGTGTTTGCTGTTCTCTAGCACCCGGATGGGAGGAATGATCCAGTCCCTCTTGACCCGGGACAACCCTGGGTTCCTGGGTCTCCATGGGTTCAGAACAATGAGTTCACATTCTTCCCTTTGAGTTGGAAGGTCCAGCCCTGGTATCCATGGCCTGTTTTCATCCTGAAATGACAAAGTATAATGTATTACAGAGAAAGAAGACTCATAATTAAGACTCACTTTCATTCATTATCATTCATTTCAACACTTAATAATACAAATATGGATGGATCCAACTTCTCTCCAGCTTTACACCTTTTATTGATTACTAAACAGACTAATGGCTAAATATCTTTGATTCATATGGAACAAAGACAACCAGATGTAATGATACAATGATACAAACACTGAAACTTCTCCAACCTCTTCAACTTGACATCAGAAAACAAGACTGTGTTGTGCTGACCGCTTTGTGCTCTTACATCTCAATAATGATGTTTCACAACAGAGACAAATAGATCTCCTAACTGTTTGAAATGCTGTGTGTGCATGTGCTGAGTATGTGTGTGTGTGTGTGTGTGTGTGTGTGTGTGTGTGTGTGTGTGTGTGTGTGTGTGTGTGTGTGTGTGTGTGCGTGCGTGCGTGTGTGTGTGTGTGTGTGTGTACAGTATGTGTGTGTGTGTGTGTGTGTGTGTGTGCGTGCGTGCGTGCGACAGGCCGTGGAACAGAGGGAATAGCTCTCTTCAATAGCTCTTGGGCCCTAAGCTACTTCCTCTAATGTGGAATCCATGTGATTGGGGAGGCCAGGGGTGAGGCTTTGGGATGGGAGATATGGAAGGTGGTGGTGGGGGGTGGTGGAGTCATTCAGCTCAGGTTTCACTGGCTAATAAACCTATTTGCTTTGATCTGCTTTGAACTTGATGTGAACTAATCTAAAGACAAGGAGAGAAAAACACTTCTGCTAACACCAGCACACAAACACACATAGCACTCACCATGTCACGCTCACAGTAACACGTCACACATGCACACACACACACACAACACACACACGCATACCCTCAGAAAAGAAATTAACACACGCACACACACACACACACACACACACACACACACACACACACACACACGCTGAAACACACTTACACACACATGCTGAAACACACACACAGGGCAGCTGTCGAGTATGGATTTAGTTCCTGTTCGTTCCCACCCCAAGGTCTGCACACAGATTGTCCTTTATGCCTAACTCTGCACCTGACTCACTCCTAGGGCTCCTCTTACACCCCCCTAGTTTAATGCTTTTCTGGAGGGAGAGGACCTGGGTCTGGACTTTGGAATGGTGGTCAGCATTATTGGAGATACAGCACTATTGTGGCCGCAGGGACACACACCCCAACAGATGTCCTTGTGATGCTTTGAATTCTGTTCCTAGGGAATGTTTCATGTCAGCAAGTCTTCCATGCTCTACATGATATCTACACAACACCTCATGTCAAATGTTATTTGACTTGCTAAGATGTTAAATGTTCAGTCGTCTTATATCTACAATAAAGTGAAACAGTAAGTGTTTCTGTTTATCTAGTGTTATTAATTCAAACCAAACCAGGGGACCAGCAAAGTGAAACATAGCTCCATGTGAAGAACCTACATATGACTACCACTAGCAGCTAACCATTTACAGTTAGCTGAACAGCGCCATAAATCCAGGACTACACAAGGACTTCCTGGAGGCCCTGGTTCTGTCCTGGACAGCAGGGCTTAAAGCTGATCTCCTGGCATGCTGCGGGACACTGCTGTAGCAATGCAGACCATGCCTGGCATCCATGGGATCCATGGGAGGGGAGGAGGGAGCAGGCTAATCATAGACTGCTCCATATTCTCCGAGGTATCTCTGGCCCCTACCCCAACGCATCTCATTCTCCTGTTGCCGGAACCCTGCTATAGGGGACTTCAAGCTGTATGACACTTCCACTGGCCGGGAGTTGGGGGATGTTCATATCCTAATACAAATGTTGTACATTTACACTGGTTACACTCATTTGTACATTTACACTGGTTACATTTATTTTCTATTGTAGTGGGACATTATTCATTAATGTGCATAGGAATGCACAATCACAATATCACTTTTCATCATATTATTCTTCTTCACACCAAATGTCTGCAATTAATGGAAGCTAAACGACTGAACCTCAAGGTTTCATTCAAACTGTATTATAAAGGTCTACCTCTGTATAGCTGTGCTATGTACTTTTCATTTTTGTAAACTTTATACTTTTTGAGATATTTGCGAATAAAAATTAAAAAAACTCCCACAGAGATAACATAGCTTTTTTCCCACAGAGATAACATAACATAGCTTTTTTTAACAGAGCTTAGCTTTCGTTACGTTTGACTCCTTTAATTTCTTTCCAGCTGTAAACTGGGCAGCATAGCCCAGTGGGGAGAGTGTGTGTTCCACAAGCTCAACTAAATTTATCTCAATGATTGCGGACAAGTGCACAAGTAATTGCTGGCGTGGAATTACATTTTCTCGTCAATAATCACTTATTATTACCCATCTTTGACTTTGGGCTGCTGGAAAGGGATGAACAAAGAAGCCATTGATCTGTGTTCTTCTGCTCCCTGGTGTTTCCTCACACATGATGAGGACCTCACCACTCACCCCCCATGGTGTCTGCTGCACCCTCTCACCAGTGTTGTTTCAAATCATCACACTTTGAATAATATCTATTCCTTGTTGCCATCTCTTTTTTTTGTTTGATTTGACCTCCTCTTTCATCTTTGTGTCACCCAGTCCCAGACAGCTGACCCCCACAGGCTGGGTGTTGTGGTGGACTTGTTGTTCTGCCACCAGCACCTCAGTAAGTTCTCCTCCAGACCTGACGGAGGCCACTTCCCCGTGTCGGGTTACCAATTAGAGCCATGTGACAGACAGAGAGAGAGAGAGGCAGCCTCCACCCAGTGTAGATACTTCTCTGGGGGGAGAGGACCAGAGGTTGTCATTTGTCTCAGCATTATCGGGGAACCTGCTGGAACTGAATGACATTTCATTCAATTTCATTTATTCTTATTTTTTTAGAATAGTTTTTAAGACACAGAAACATATGAAATATTGATGAATACCTGGGTATCCTCTATGAGTCTAGAAAAAGTTTATTACCAGTCTTATTATAATTGTAATTGATCGGTATTATGATCCTCAGTATATATATATTATATACTCATAATATATTATATATATTATGAGTTTGGAGGACATAAACAAATGCTAATTCATCCTGCAACATACACACCAACCCAGGACCATACCAACCAACAAACACCAACTGCCAAGCTGCTCATGTTAGTAAGCAGCTTCCTTTCACCTCAGAAACTTCTCAAAAGTACTTGGTATGTATTAGTTATTTGGTTATTGACAAACAATTACATGGATGGATAGTCAGCATAGATGCAGTGTACAGAATTTAGTGGCATCTAGGGGAGCGGTATGTTTAATAAGTATATTGTCTCATGAAAATAAGAATAAATGTGTTTTCATTACCTTAAAATGAGCCCTTAATATTTACATTGCTAGCGTTAGTTCATGTAAAACAGTAAAAACCATATATCAATGCAGAACAATCATAACCGCTATCTTACATGCAAGCTATGACATAAACAGAATACATAAACTAAATATAATTTAAAAGTCTTTCAAGGAACCTTATCACATGACACGATGCTGGAGATGTTTAACTCCTTTTGGAAGAACCTGATGGTTCCTCCAATTTTCCTACGATGTTGGAAAGGGAGATGTGAGTGGGACCACTAATTCCTACACACTGCTTAATATTTATAGATATCTTGTCAAATGCTGACAGTGTAAAGGGGACTTCATCAACAATTTACAAAAAGACAGTAGTTGTGTTACAGTATTTGTGAAGGAGCATGCCCACCCTAGCTGGTTAGTGAGTAAATCCTGCCCACCAGGCAACTTTTCACATGACTGGTTTTGACAATCAGTCTCGCCTTGCCGCTTTGTGGTCCACACACTAGGTGACTGGGAAGGTGGGGGGTGCACACATGAAGACTCTACTTTCTGATTATCTAATTAGCCTTCTCTGAAAAGTCACCATGTCTCACGGGTTGATTTCAATCTTGGGCCAGATGATATCAGACCTGTTTAAAAAATCTTTGCCCTACTGACTTTGCCCTCCTGTGTCTTAAGCCACACTACACGCCAATCAGAGCTGATATCTGCCGCAACTGCCCCCCGCCCCTCACTCTGATGATTCGGCAGTGTCATTATCACGGTGTTTTCTCGCCAAGTGGGTATAGACCTTTAGCTAGCCAATCAACCAAGCCAATCAACGAACCCACAAGTCAGCCAGCTAGCCACTTAACTGCTTATCCATCCAAGTAGCTAGCAGACTGTCCCAGCTAAAGTAAGACATGGCGATAACAGATAAACTACTGAAATGTACAATGTATTTTCAGAATATCAAATTTAGAGGAGCACCAAGTCAAGTCCAGTCAGTTCTATTGTATAGCCATTAATCACAGCTACAGCCTCAATCACCCACATTCAGGGTAGACCAACATGGTTAACATTTACAATAAGGCAACTTTCTATAGTGTACAAATTGTATAGATCAATAATAGTGGATGATCTCTCAAAAGTGTGAGGGCACCTCACTCCCAGTGGAGTTCTGCACCATCTCCTAACAACAATGTGTTTTCAGCACATCCCTGATCCCCAAGACCACATTTGCTAAGATACTACAATGTTAAAGATAAGATTGTAGTAATCCCAGACAGGACATTTTGGGAACCAAAGAACCATGGAACAGAAGGTTCCAGAAGATTGCCGGAGGTTCCTTGAGGAACAACAGAGGGGCGTGAAAACTATTCATATCAGTCATTCTATCATGTTAAGAGAGTTCATAGCTTTTCTCCCTCTGTCTCACTCTCTAGGATACACCCTCCAAACCCTTCTAGTGGGACTGGGGTGATTCAGACCAGCAGAAGAACTGATGATGAACTTCATGATGAGCTCAGCAACAGCCGGTGGTCTCGGGTGGTCAATGATTTGTTTGTCATTGGTTAGTGTTTTGTTGTTGATTGGTGGTTGGTAGGTACGTTTGGTCAGTGATTTTCCACTATGGGGGCAACTGGCAGATCTTTTGCAACATGGATAAGCCAATGGGAGGGATTGCTTCATAGAGCTGGCATCTGGCAACAGCTGCAGCTGGCCTACACAAACGCACACACCCACACACCCAATGCTATGCTACCCTGCTACACTCTTCAAGAGAAGAGAAGAGTGCATGTCACTGGGAGGTGGTGTGTATAACATGAATGTTAACATGGTCATCCATCTAAGGTCTCATAATGGTGTCTGATGACAGAGACTGCTTACATCTCCCTCACATACACATACACACACACACACACACATACAACACAAACACATAGACACACACTGTCAAGACGCACATACACACACAGGCAATCACAATCACAATCACACAGACAATCATGCAGATGTGCACACACACATTTCATTACATGTTCTGTCTAATAGCGGTGCTGAAATGCTCTCTCCCTCGCGCTCATGTTCGAACAGTGCTGAAACACCCAACTCTGCTGCCAATGTTGAGGACGATGCCTTAGTGTTGGGTTCAACAGCAGAGACTAAGGTGTAAACGCATGCTGGTTACACAGCTTACAGCTATTCTCCAAACATGCTGATGTTAACAATAAAAGACACCCAACCTCTGGTCTCTGTGTTCTGGCCAGATGTCCTACTGAATACCTTGGGTTATTTACAAAGCCCTTCAACACACTTAGAGTCTTAGAGGGTCTCCACAGGCCACCACTGCAATCAGATCTTATGATGCCCCTCCCACCCCCTCACCCTCAGGCCAATAACCCCACAAAACCCAATGGGAAATGGAAACAGTGTCGGACAGAGACACAAGAGCGGTGGGCTAATACCAACCACTGTTTCCTTAGCACAGAAACAGAACCAGGCCCAGCACTTTGACAGCATTCTTACAAACACCTTGTGAGCGATGTCTGGTGAACAATCACATGAACTCTATGAGGACTGTTCCTACCTGGCAGAGCGTGGCGCCAAGCGGGAACCACAGCATTAAGGACCACAAGGCCATGTTTGGATTGGGGACCCTCTTTAGACCACCAGGGATATGATGTCCTGAAGACCGCACTATGGAGAGATCTCACACTCTATGCCCTGTCTCTCTCTGTCTCGCTCTCTCCCTCTTTCTCTTTCTGTCTCTCTCGCTATGTCTGTCTGACCGCTGTCTCTCCCACTCCAAATGTGGGTCCCCTGTAGCTCCGCCCACATCACCCTGCCCCCCCATAGAGTTAGAGGGCTGCAGGGGTTAATATTTCAGCCCCCCTGTCTTCCCAACTACCCCAGCACATGTGCTGTCAGTCAAAGGCCAATGAGAGGCATAGAAGAAAGAAAGGAGACAGAGAGAGGGAGAGAGAGGAGGAAGAGAGGGAGGGGGAAGAGAGAAAGAGAGACAGTGGGTTTGACAGAGAAAGGGAGTTAGAGAGGAGGAGAGAGAGGGCAGAATGAGGAGAGAGAGAGAGAGAGAGAGAGAGAGAGAGAGAGAGAGAGAGAGAGAGAGAGAGAGAGAGAGACAGAGAGAGAGAGAGAGAGAGAATAATGGGGGCTGTGCACAGGAGCAGGACAGCTGGTTTTGGTATAGAGAGGTCCAGAGTGCTGGTGAAGAAAGGTGAAGTGTCTGTTACCTCGATCTCGGTCCAGGCATTGAGTTAGGAAACACATGGAACCAGACAGGATCCACACCACCATTCCCACTCAGACCCAAGTGACTCCTGGTGTCTACTGGGCTTACAGACCCACAGAACAACGGAACCAACACCTGGAGACATGATGAAGCCTTGTCTTTTTATGTGAAACACCCTGGCTGGGGACCGTGTGCACACAAAGAGTGCAGCCGCTCTCTTGCTCATGTGTCAGTATGCAGTATGCAGTCTACAATCTGTCCTTTTGTCTTCCTACTCGTCTGTCTGTCCAGCCAACTGCTTGTGTGTCTCACTGTCTCACTGTCCTAACCCTAACCCTGCCTGTCTGTCCTAACCCTGCCTGTCTGTCCTAACCCTAACCCTGCCTGTCTGTCCTAACCCTAACCCTGCCTGTCTGTCCTAACCCTAATCCTGCCTGTCTGTCCATGCAGCTTTCAGTGCTGCACCTGTCTGTTCTCTCTATCTGTCTGTCTGTTTGTTCTGCCATCTTTTTTTTGTGTCATTTACTTTGCCGACTGTCCTACCGTCTGTTGGTCATGTTGTCTGTCCAGCTGCTCTTCTGTCTGACTTGCTGTCCGGCTGTTCGTCTGTCCGTCCGTCCATCCTCATGGTCTCCATCGCCACATTATGTCTCTCCTTTTATTTGAAACAGCTGGTCCAAACCTTCCAGATGTAGCTATAGACTGGTAAAAGTAGAGGTGGACACCTCAAGAGAGGACCACCATGGAAACATAGGATCTCCATGTGTTTTAACACCATTGAATTATTTTAGGAGAACTCTAGTGGTTAAGAAACAAAACACAACAACCAGAGGTCAAAAACAGTGATGAGACAAGAATAAAAAGAAAACATTCATTTGGAGGAAAGGTTAGAGCTTACAGCTTGGCTTCTCTGAAAGATAATAAACAAAATTATCTTAGGTTACTTTACATGCTTTACAACTTCTTTGCTAGAGCAAGGACATGCTAAAAACATGCCAACAAGCTAGCTGGCATGATGGCTCCACCCCTTAGGGAGTCAAAAGACGAGTGACAAACACATTTTTAGGTTACAACTCCCTGGAGAAAACATTGAGGACGTGTGTGTGTGTGTGTGTGTGTCGGTGACGTTGTGTGAATGTCATGATAGACTCAACTGTCATCAGCACCCTCTCAGCAAATCCTCCGGAGGTCAGAGGTCAATGGGGATCCCTGATCGGTAAACATCCTCAAATCTTCAGCGTATGTGGTCCTCAGCATTCAACACTCAGAGCAGGAGGCGGGACTAGAATCAAGGAATCAAGAATGACCAATCAGAAGGAAGAACAGACTGACCAGTTAGACCAGACTGACCAACTAGACTAGACTATACTAGACTAGATTGGTCAACAGGAAGCAAGACAGAAAAATAGACTGCACTCACAGACAGGATGTTAGAAAGGACTAACAAATAGAATGATAGACTAGGGCTAACCAATTGGAAGCAGGAATGTATTGACCAATGGGATGCAAGACTTTTAATGTAACTTTTTTCAAATTAATTTGTCATCTCCTTAATGTTTGTTTGAACTGTTTCAGTCAACTTTGTCTGCTGTATTTTCTTTCCCACAATCAATAACAAGTTATGTCATTTCAACTTTTGCTATCTCATCTCATCCTAATGGTTACACAGCCTAGACTGGTCAATACAGTTAAGACCAGTCAATCTTGAACGAGTTATATTTTAGACTAAGCTGCTAGAACAGAATAGAATAGAATAGAAATACTTTATTGATCCCAAGCTGGGAAATTACAACAGCTAATTACAACAGCTATTAATTACAGCTAGCTGGCATGGTTGACTTTATTAGACTACCGAATAAGCAGCTAGGTAGCACGGGCTTTGGCATGCTAGCTAGCTGCTTCGTTTATGGTTTAGACGAAGCGGCTCAATGCCCAGTGTGATTTTTTTTAAAGACTGTCAAGTTCATGAGGTAAGTTCACCAGAATATAGTGTGGAGAGATAAGTAGAGCAACTGGCTCAGAGATGGACAGAGAGTGAGTGAGAGAGAGAGAGAGAGAGAGAGAGAGAGAGAGAGAGAGAGAGAGAGAGAGAGAGAGAGAGAGAGAGAGAGTGATAGAAAGAGGAGAGGGAGGGAAGGAAGAGAGGGAGATGACAGAGAGGAAGAAAGAGGGAGAGAAAGAGAGAGGGAGGGCAGAGGGGAGAAAAAGGTGATAAATAGAAAGAAGAAAGACAGACAGAAAGAATTAACATGTACAGGGTACACAAATAAAGTGACAGAGAGAGGTAGAAAGAGTTAAGAAAGAGAAAACAGGACATGTAAAGATTTAGATGGATAGATAGAACAGGAAACAAACTTAGCTGGATACATAAAGGCAAAAGCGAGAGAGAGAGAGAGCCAGATAAGTAAGGTAGTGTATGAGTGAGACAGTGTCCTGGTAGAAGGGCGGTGTATTCCACACCTGTTGTTATTTCGTCAGGCGAGCAGCTGTCAGGGTCCGTGGGCTAGCCTTGGCTCCACAACCACGTCCCCCGACCCATCACAGGAAATACATACCACACACACAGGAAACACATACATCACACATACTATGCTGTGTAGGACTGGGAAAACCAATCCTAAAGAGATTTTGTTGGGTCTTGTACAAAAATAAGTCGAGCTTGACACTCAATGATGTCATGCTTGTGTGTCATCGACAGGAAATTGCAAAATGCAAACAGGCATATATATTTTTTTCTTAATAGTAAAGTTAACCGGCGTTACCCAGTCTTATACCCATGACATTTGTTCAACAAAGTATATATTTGTTAATGTGAAAATTATTACTTGATTTAGACAAACCCTGCCAGGAACATTTATTGGAGATTCAGATTGAAAGCAAAACATTTTATCCCAGCTCTGTTGACTAGCATACAACTTGTTTGAGGTCCAGGCATAAGGTACGAGGTGACTTAACCTCTCAATTCATGACTAAATAAATTAAGCAGTAAAAGTATGCTGCTTGTTGAAAATATTATTCTTAGAATATGGAATATTGAAAATGTACAGTAAAATGGATGTTGTTGTTGGTTCCTGGGTGTTTTGGACAGTTACTAGGGTGTTGTTGTTGGTTCCTGGGTGTTTTGGACAGTTACTAGGGTGTTGTTGTTGGTTCCTGGGTGTTTTGGACAGTTACTAGGGTGTGGTTGTTGGTTCCTGGGTGTTTTGGACAGTTACTAGGGTGTGGTTGTTGGTTCCTGGGTGTTTTGGACAGTTACTAGGGTGTGGTTGTTGCTTTGCTATGGTGTTCTGGGTGGTTGCTTGGTTATTCTAGGTGGTTTCTATGGTGTTCTAGGAGGTTGCTAGGGTGTTCTGGGCAGTGGATAGGGTATTCTAGGTGGTTGGAAGGTGGTTGCTTTGGTATTATAGTAGGTTGTTCTATTCGATTGATAGGGTGTTGATGTTTTTCAACCTGTTCTTCAACCCCACATGCACTTGTATGTTGTACGTCTTAGCACTTTATAATTGCACTTTGTAACTTGGCACTTAGTCAGAGATGTTGTATACTAGCAATGGTTAACCTAGCAATTGGAATGCTTGAAACTCTTTCTGGTGACTTTTTTTTTAACTGTATTAACAGCAATGAAATGTTCCACCTTCTTCTGACAAATGTACTTATAGTAAGTCGTTTTGGATAAAAGCGTCTGCTAAATGCCCTAAATGTAAATTCAAATGTGCTAGCCAGTACTTGGTTTAATGGTTTAATAATAAAAAAAATTCTAAATCGCCAGTGTTAAGTCATCTTATAGAAGTTTGTATGTTGTAAATTAAGTTAGAATTATTGTTATGCTGTATAGTATGAATGAGAAGTTGCGTATGGAAGTTTGGGAAGCATAATTATAGTCTAGTGAGAGAATGTTGTTATTTTTAAACAGCTGTCTACTTCGTACAACTTTGACAAGTCTGGAAGTTTGGGAACAATAATAAAAATAAAAATAAGTTCATAAGAATTGCACTAAATGCAAATAATGAGTATGATAGATAATAGATGTAGGCCTACAGCTAAAACTGCAGACCTAATAAGTACTATAGATAATTGGAAAATTGGAGCAAATGACGCTTTGCTGCTGATTGGTGGACAAAAGACAGCATTATAAACACGATTGGTCGGATTGTCCTGCATGTCTGAAAACATCACATTATGCTGATCAATACATATACACTGCATATGGACTCGGATACGTCTTCCATACTAATCTAAAACAATTTGAGTGATTATCACAAAATGTTACCGCCTAATGTGGATAATGAAACAACTATTATGCATTCAAAACTTATGCTCTTGATCAAAAATTGTTTAATTAAAATACAAAATGCCTTTTAAAATATTAGCCTAGACATGTTATAATAGAAGCCGTTTCTGTGAGACTTCAACTAGGCCTACTTTACTTCAAAACGAGGACAATCTTTTCCATTAAACTTTGTTCGAACATTTAAGTAAATCGTCTTGATCCTTATGACGATCTAAACAAATTTGCGATATCTTCATAGTTGTCAAGATTCAGTAGTTATACTTTTATACCCCTCATTTGTGTTCGCTTCGTCTCTTTGACTCACATTGAGCCTAATAGAGCCTGTGACGTCAGACCGGCTCCTGCCCAAGCTGACTTAAAAACATTGTGGCATTGACATTGTGGAGCCTAACAACGTTGATATTTCACATAAAAACACAATGTAAAGCCTGGACTGTTATGGTGAATCTTGTTTTACTGGCGATTGCACTGCATTTTCAGCAATGGGTTTCAATGGAGTCTCTCCCCTGCCCTGACAGTTTGAGAGGCACCTGGCTGCAGACCTCCACTGTGAGGACGCTTCCGGTGCAGGCTCCACTGTCAGAACACCTCCACTGTCAGGACACCTCCACTGTCAGAACACCTCCACTGTCAGGACACCTCCACTGTCAGAACACCTCCACTGTCAGGACACCTCCACTGTCAGAACACCTCCACTGTCAGAACACTTCCACTGTCAGAACACTTCCACTGTCAGGACACCTCCACTGTCAGGACACCTCCACTGTCAGAACACCTCCACTGTCAGGTCACCTCCACTGTCAGGTCACCTCCACTGTCAGAACACCTCCACTGTCAGAACACCTCCACTGTCAGGTCACCTCCACTGTCAGAACACCTCCACTGTCAGGTCACCTCCACTGTCAGAACACCTCCACTGTCAGGACGGGAAGTGAGGACATTTTTTTAGTTGGGGGGGGGGGACTGAGGACATTTAAATCTCCATTTGACCTTTTAATTCAAGAGAGACCAGCGAGTGAGCGTGTCCCGAGTAGCGGTGAGTTGCTGATTTGTATTATCCACAGAAGGTAAACTCATGATTACTTGTTTTCTTCGTCAATATAGGTGCCGTAAAAAGAGTAACGTAAAGTCATTAATGATGCAAATTACCTAATGTTACATGTCGGTTTGAGTTGTCGTTTTGAAGCTAAATTGGATAACGTCAAATTTAACTTTCCCCAATGGCGCTTAGCATCAACACCTTAAATTCTCAGGGATAATTAAATTTTCAGTGCATAACGTAAAGTAACTGTGCGCATTTGTTTGTATGTAACGTTAACGGTATAAAACATATTAGTAACTCTCCTTGCTTTAGCTGGGCATCGTCACAAAGTTGAATGTGTCTTTCTGAACTCAGAAACGTGATATGTGAGACAGCCAAGCTACCAACAGATGCAACACACCATGATATTTTGCCAGAGGTCGAATAGCTAATTAGTGATATCGCCTGTTTAAGTGCACAAGTGGAATTAAAATGTGGCAGAACTACATGGCACATTTTTACTTTTTTTATTTTGCCACCTCTGTTATATATTACAGTATATAAACCAAACAAATAGTACCTGAAATTACTGCGAAGTAGCATGCTTCTGCACCATCAGTACTTTTATTTTTGATACATGAGTATATTTTGCTTCTAACATAACATACTAAATGACTTAAGTGTTTTGTTTTAGCCACTTTCACTTAAGCAAGTTTTGAATGCCGGACTTTAACCCGTAGTGCAGTATTTTCGTTGTCCTTATTGCTACTTTTACATAAGTAAGGCCTCATTTACACTACCTGGTGCAAGTGGCCATTTTACCTGTAAGCAAAGACAATCTAAGTTGAAGCATGAAGCATTATCTATCCTTTTTAGATGCATCATTCAGTTATTCCGTGTGGTGGAAAGCTAGTGGAACGCTGCACAACATGCTGCAGTCAGTTCCACTGCCCCCTTTGTCCCAAAGGCATGTTTAAACAGAGCCAACCAGCCAGACTTCAGCGCCATTTGGAGGTCCACGTGAAAAATGCCATTGCATTTGAAAGTAATGCCATTGTATTTTAGATTAAATATACACACATGTGCGCAAACACACAGATTTGTGTGTGCGAGTGTGTTCATGGGACTTGTTTGTCATCACTAAGATAAACATTTTCTTGACTTGCTCTTGGATAAAAAGATCTGCCACTGCAATTTGAACTGCACGAATGGGGGACATTATCATTGTCCTATTTGCGACAAAACCATTATTAGGAGGACAGACATGGAAGCACACCTAAGGTCTTGTCCCAGACAACAAACTTTCACCTCAGCTGCTGCCCATTCCAAACAGAGTCAGGATTTATCCTTGCCCTCCCTGCAACCAAGTTCATCTGATATTCCAACTAATCATTTTGCTTATCTATATTAGGGCTGTCAAACGATTAAAATTTTTTAGTTGATTAATCGCATAGTATTGGTGAGTTAACTCACGATTAATCGCATTTTTATATTTTTTTCTATTTGAAATCCACTCCAATTGAAGTTAAATGAGATTATCAAATGTAATGACACATCGTCATTCATACCAAATGTACTTAATAAGTAAAAACTAGACCAATTGATCTCAAGGGGTTTTTATTGACTGGCTGTCACTTACTGCATTTGTAGCAGCACATCAAGCAGTCACTTACTATTGAATGTAAAGTGGAACAAAAAAAAAAGCTGGTTTCGGGCTGGGTTCCCCGAGACAATTTTGAAAATTCCAGGGGCCGGTTGCACCAACAGGGCTTACGCCTGGTCTTAAGCTAAGTCGGGCGTAACTCGGCATTCTAAGTCCAACCTCATAGTTACGTCAGTTGCACCAACTAGGCTTAAGACCTGGATGAATGAGAACATTCATAGACTTATCACTGAGAAATTTGGGGTTGGGACCCTCAAGACAGTGCGAGTATATGAAAAGATGGCTCGGAAAGTTGCAGATCACAGAAACCACTTAAGGTTCAGCCTGAGGTGCAGGCAAAACAGGCTCACACCAACCAGCCTACAGTTGCGTTCCACAGTGAAAGGACACAGAGCCAACACAATACTTGAGAAGGCTCAAAAACAACTCTTGAACGAAAGAGTAAGGCAGGTCCTTTTCACCGTAGAAAGGCTTGAGGAGAGGATTGACCACCTTCTCCAAAATCTTAAAACCATCCTACCGGGCGCTTTGTTTGAAAGAGTTTTAGACTTCACCAAGAAAGCTCAACTGTAACAACATTACAAGAGCAAAGAAAGGCAAACAAAGAAATTCCTCCACCTTCAAAGCAAGAACTCAAACAAAACCGACATAATAAATGGGAGGCAAGAAACAAACCGACCCGCACAAAGGGATCTGGAAGACAGATGGGTTAAGAATATGTCTGACAGAGAGCTTACCCACCCGGGGAAGGAGATCTTAGCCAAAGGACTGAATTTTGCTGTAACACCAGACCAAGTTCCTACAGTTGAACTCATCACAGCGACAGAGTCAGCCATAAGGAAAAACAAATTAAATGGGACCGAAGCTGAGCAGCTTAGGCTTAAAGTGGCAGCAACCCTGTCCAGTGCTAAGACCCCACCTTCAAACCTCTCCACCACTGAAAGAAAAGCCATGATATCCCTGAGCAAGGACAAAAACATCACAATCCTTCCAGCGGACAAAGGAAGATGCACCGTCATCTTAAATACTACTGACTATCAATCCAAGGTCTCCACACTGCTCAATGACACCAACACATGAGAAAAGTTATAGAATGCTTACAAAAACTACAAAAAGATGGAGTCTTTGACCGACAACAGTACCTCAGACTCTACCCACAGGAGACCACCCCATGCCTATATGGACTCCCTAAGATTAATAAAGAAGGTGTCCCACTCAGACCCATTGTGAGCGGCATCAATTCAGTGACCTACAACATCGCTAAGTATGTAGCCAACATCTTAGCTCCTCTGGTTGGTAACACACCACATCACATCCAAAACTCGCAGGAGTTTGTGGACAAAATCTGGGGTCTAAGACTAGATCCAAACGAAACCATGGTGTCATACGATGTAACATCCTTATTCACCTGCATTCCAACCATGGAGGCAGTGGAAACTGTGAGGCATCGGTTAAAACAGGATCCAACCCTACAGGTTAGAACAAACCTCAACCCAGACCAGATCTGTCAGTTACTGGAGCTGTGCCTGAACACCACATACTTCCAGTTCAACAATACTTTCTACAGACAGAAGCATGTTTGTGCCATGGGCTCTCCAGTATCCCCCATTGTGGCGAACTTATACATGGAAATGTTCGAACAAAAGGCTTTAAAATCCTACAAAGGAACATCACCTAGCCATTGGTTCCGGTATGTGGATGACACATGGGTAAAAATCAGAACCCAAGAACTTCAGGCATTTACACATTAATTCAGTGGATGTAAACATCAAGTTCACCAGAGAAGATGCCAAAGATAACCACTTACCTTTTTTGGACTGTGATGTACACTTTGGTGATGACAGGAGCCTCCACATTGGGGTATACAGGAAACCCACTCACACAGATCAGTACCTTCTCTTTGACTCCCATCATCCTCTGGAGCACAAATTGGGGGTTATCAGAACCTTGAAACACAGGGCGGATAATATACCAACCACCACTCAAGCCCAAGTAAAAGAACACAAACATCTAAAGGGTGCTTTGAGAACTTGTGGCTATCCGGGTTGGACCCTCAACAAGACAACATGCAGAAAGAATAAAAACTTGGAGGGTGAAGAGAAAAAGAACCAACGTAGAAACATAGTGATACCCTATGTGTCCGGAGTATCTGAAAAACTTCGGAGGATTTTTAACAAACACGAAATCCCTGTCCATTTCAAACCCAGCAATACTCTCAGGCAGAAACTGGTACACCCTAAAGACAGACTACCACACTCACAAAAGAGTAACTTGGTTTATGCAGTCCAATGCAGTGAGGAATGTAAGGACTCTTACATTGGTGAAACTAAACAACCTCTAAACAAGCGCATGGCCCAAAACAGAAGGGAAAACTCCTCAGGTCCAGTATCAGCTGTCTATTTACACCTAAAGGAAAAGGCTCACTCCTTTGAGGACAGCAATGTCAAAATCCTGGACAGAGAGGACAGATGGTTTGAAAGAGGGGTAAAAGAAGCCATCTATGTCAAAGTGGAAAAGCCATCTCTCAACAGGGGAGGGGGTCTGAGACATCAGTTATCCCCCATCTACAGTGCTTGCCCGAAACAAACCTCAAGTGGCTCTATGGAACAGAACGACTGTCGTTCACTGGTAACTGCACATCATACCTAACGACTGTCTTTCTCCAGTGGCCCCACCCACCCCTAATGATTATCTTCCACCAAGATGACTCACAGGCCCCAAACAATGGTCAGGTGAAGCTACACTAATGATCTATTGTTTTTAGGAGTTTGGTGGGTGGAAACTTCCACTGAGGTTAAATACCTGGGTCTAACTCCACTGTCGGTCAGACTAGTGCGGACTAGTTAGACTGATGCGTTACGAACTGATGAAGCCGCTTGGATAAGAGGCGAAACGTCTTCACAGACAAATCTAAGTCCAGTTGCGTTCGATTTAACTGTTGGCCGGATTAAACATGACCTGGATGAATGAGAACATTCATTAAATAGGCTTAAGCCTTCTTTTCGCTTCTTACAGTTTTTCTCCATTGGTTTGGGTCATTTCTTGAGAAATGACCCAAGAGAGATGACTGAGATGACATTCCTAAAACTATAAGGTAAATTGGCCAAACAGACTTACACTTCTTCGCAACACTTCAGATAACCAGCAAAATGTCATATGTCTCCCAAAACGTTCATTCTTGCTTCAAAATGAAGTCCTTCTCCCATATAAATAGTCAGCACCCTAAAAATAGCATAGATCCTTCTCAATTGCTTTGGCACATTTTAATTCATTTCGTCCTTCTGTCAAAATAAACTGGACGGTGCAGCACAACTACATGGATCCTCATCACATGCTCATATCGCTCCAAAAACAGTTCACTCATGTGTCAAAACTAAATTTATTTCTCATATACACAGTCAGTGCCCCCAAAATGCATTGTCCCTTTGGCATTGTGTGAGCACTGCAAGTCAAAATGGTTAGATGTTTTGTCACTATGGCAGAGGACCATTGAAATATCCCTTATGTCCACCTCTCAGTCTTAGCCCAGTGCTTCATTTACAATGGTTACTGTACTAGCTAACAGAATACAATTTTGTATAAAACTGAAAAAAAGATTATATATATTATGGTATATGTCTGGCCACAGATTCTCGTCCACATCACAGCGTATATTCTCCCTTGCGATGCAACGAGGGAAGAAACGGCATGCATGTCGCAACCATCCCCTGCACTGATCTCCTGTAATATCATCACATGCAACGTCCATTGCATGGAGCAAGGACCTCTGATTTTGAGCCTGATGCTCATATACTCTCCACCTCCAAGCGGAGAAAAACTCCTCAATAGGATTGAGGAAAGGAGAGTAAGTTGGTAGGAACACCATGACCATCCTTGGATGAGTAGTGAACCATGCTCTGATGAGCAGGCCACGGTGGAATTTCACATTGTCCCACACAAATACATACTTTGGTAGGTGAGGCCCTACGACACCTCTCTCATTTTCAGGGATCAAATCAGAATGTAGGTTGTCCAAGAAGATGAGGAGCTTCTGTGTATTGTATGGGCCAAGACTGGGGATGAGAGTGGCCACACCATTCTCAGAAATGGCAGCACACATAGTTATATTGCCCCCACGCTGGCCTGGGACATCCACCGTGGCCCGGTGGCCAATAATATTACGGCCACGTCTTCGGCCCTTGGCCAGGTTGAAGCAAGCTTCATCCACAAACACGAGGATGTGAGGGGTCTCATTTCCTTCCAATGCCATTATTCTCTACAACAGAGTAAAAAAAAAACATCAAATCAGTCATACAGAAGAGTCATACACTAGAGTAACAGAAAATGACATAGGAATGTTCTATGCTCTCTTCCACAAGTTCAGTATACTACTGGCTACTACTCCAGTGGTTCCAACCCTGGGGTACATGTACCCCTAGGGATAGGCCTACACAGAGGTACTACAGAGGGTATTTGAGAGAAAGCGGAGGGGGAAATCATCAATGACTAGACATACTGAAATGTTACAGTAAAACCCACAGTATTAGATAGATCTGCTTGGGAGGCACTAATTACAGCAGGATTCAGACATCAGGTAAAGGGGGTACTGAAGCCAAAAAAGTTTGGGAACCACTGCTTAATTGTAAAACGGTTATAATGATAGACAACCAGTAACTGACTTACATGTACATACTGGTAGCGCAGCTCTTTCACTCTATCGGAGTTCCTTTCAAATGGTACCCTGTAAAGTTGCTTCATGGTCATCTGAGATGTGTGAAACTCCTCCTTCGTTAGTCAAGTTCTATTTTCACCTGACTGCCAATTACAGTTATCAATTTATCAAATGTTCCAAGAGATTCATATATGATATTCATGGTATTAGGTTCTTGACTTATTTTGACAATTGAACAGACTATTTTGCATGTGATGACTTATAGAATGAAATGATGCTGACATGTTTTGGAGAGAACAACCATTAGACTGAGAATCAATCAATCAGTTTAGATCAACATGATCTATTCACTTGGAAATTGTGCTAAATGTAGGCTAACTGTGCTAACTGTAGGCTACCTGAACTTAATCATTTGCAAAGATGTACTAAGACATTTGCAAAGTGATGAAATCAATGAGAAATACAATTCTGTTGTGAACAATTGCCAAGTGGTTTGGGGGGTTGTCCATGTTGTTTTGAGAATGTAATTTCTGTTTCAAGAAATGAGCCAAACCAATGGAGAAAAACTGTAACAAAGACCAACTTAGCAGTTAGGACAAAGACCAGTTGGTGCAACCCACTCCTGAGGCCAACTATTCACGAACGTTTTCACGTGGGATATTACGATATAAGATATTCTAATGATAATAAAAAAAAGTCTAACAAAAAAGCTGTCATTATGTTAGGTGCTGTGTAGTGATTTCGGGTGGTTTCATTCAAGCTGATTGGACTGCAAGTAGCGTCTTTTTACGCAGAGTGATTTAGTCTATAAGCACACAGTGATATGACATTGTTTTTATTGAATCGATTAAAAATTACATCTCATTCTCTCAAACTGTATACACTAACATGTACCTTAGCTTGTCAGATCATTGTTTACACATTTGTCCAAGTAGCATTTTTCTGTAGCCCTACGAACGCACCTAGCGCTTAGCTTAGCAGCTAGCAACTGCTTTCCATGTTGATCAACATTGACCGTCACCGTAGCCTATTGTAGCGATGTAGTCGTGTATCCAAGATCTCTGTAGTCCTCCACACACACGTTTCAAGAACAAATACAACTGTAGGTAGCCTTGAGTAGTAATGCACAGCGATAACTGAACTGAGCTTCAGTATCATCGTAGCCTCGTTGGCCGCACTGATACGGTTGGTCCATAGACATATAAGATAATAATAATAATAATAATAGATTTTATTTATAATGCACTTCATATCAAACAAATGATCTCAAAGTGCTACAATGCACACACACAAAAAAAGAAAAAAAAAAAGGATAAAAGTGACATCATAGAAATCATAGAAAATTAAGAATTAAAACTAGCATATAAAAATAAGCTAAAACCAGCATATAAAAACAGATAAAAGTATTTTAGCTAAAAGCTTTTCTAAAAAGATGTGTCTTTAGGCCTTTTTTAAAAGAGTCCACAGTCTGTGGTGCCCTTAGATGGTCAGGGAGAGCATTCCACAGACTGGGTGCAGCAGCGCTGAAGGCTCGGTCGCCCATAGTCCTGAGTTTTGTCCTGGTTTGTGTGATGTGGTTTGCATGCTCAGACCGGAGATGACGTGAAGATGAGTGGGGGGGGGGGGGGGGGGGGATGAGTTCTTTGAGATAGGGGGGGGGGGGGGGGGGGCAGAGCCATGGAGACACTGGTGGGATAAAAGGGAAACCTTGAATTGAATTCTGAACTGAACTGGAAGCCAATGGAGGGATTTGAGGATGGGTGTGATGTGCTGGTACTTCCGCACCCTCATCAGGATCCTGGCAGCGCAGTTTTGAATGTACTGGAGCTGCTGGATGTTCTTGCTAGGAATCCCGATGAGGAGTGCGTTGCAGTAGTCCAGCCTGGAGGAGATGAAGGCGTGGACAAGTTTAAGATAGGGTTGCTCGTAGGATAACCCTTTTCCTGGACCAGTCACCTGGTTTGCGGGCGAAATATCCTATTGGCTGAGCATGACATCATGACCAAGAGGCCAGGCTAGAGCAGAAGTAATTAAAGCTACAGCGCTGTAAATAGATCTAGTTCATGCTCTAATCAATGCGATGCCGGTTCATTCAAGGGGTCGAAAAGAACGTGCGTTTATTGCGTCATTTTTTCTTAATGGAATTAAAATTAGATTGCGTTAACGCATTATTATCGCGCTAATTTTGACATCCCTAATCTATATATTTTCAGGAAGAAGAGCAACAGGCTGAGGTCTTGGTCAGACATGCCAATGTGGACACACCAGTGGAAGGGGCAAGCTTTGTCACAGTATCTATTGGTCAGATACTGTTGGTGCAGCAGCTATGATACAGACATCTTTCCTTCTGTCTTTTCCATAGGACTCGGTTGAAGATCACATTCTTCATGATTGCATACATGCAGCAGAGTGGGTTGAGGCCAACAAACAACTGTTCTCTGCCAAAGTGGACCTGCCTGATGTTCTGCATGGAGGAGGAGAAACGGGCTGAGGCTGCTCTGCAATGTGGAGGGGGAGGGGGGATCAAGGGGATCAAACTGCCGACCCCGCTCTGTCCACCCACTCTACCCACTGAGCTGCTGCTACAGAGCGCTCTCTCTCTCTCTCTCTCTCTCTCTCTCTCTCTCTCTCTCTCTCTCTCTCTCTCTCTCTCTCTCTCTCTCTTCTGTGTTTTAACATAACGTATCTTGATTTACAGTTTTTCTCCATTGGTTTGGCTCATTTATTGAAACAGAAATTACATTCTCAAAACAACATGGACAAACCTCCAAACCACTTGGCAATTGTTCACAACAGAAATGTATTTCTCATTGATTTCATCACTTTGCAAATGTCTTAGTACATCTTTGCAAATGATTAAGTACAGGTAGCCTACAGTTAGCACAGTTAGCCTACATTTAGCACAATTTCCAAGTGAATAGATCCTGTTGATCTAAACTGATTGATTGATTCTCAGTCTAATGGTTGTTCTCTCCAAAACATGTCAGCATCATTTCATTCTATAAGTCATCACATGCAAAACAGTCTGTTCAATTGTCAAAATAAGTCAAGAACCTAATACCATGAATATCATATATGAATCTCTTGGAACATCACACTGAGACAGATCCGCACTGCAATCATACAAGACAATGCCATATTCCAAAATGTCAACTCTATAAGCATCTCCACAATGAACCGTATATTGAACAAGCATCAGATGGCCATGAAGCAACTTTACAGGGTACCATTTGAGAGGAACGCTGATAGAGTGCAAGAGCTGTGGTACCAGTATGTACATGTAAGTCAGTTACTGGTTGTCTATCATTATAACCTTTTTACAATTAAGCAGTGGTTCCCAAACTTTTTTGGCTTCAGTACCCCCTTTACCTGATGTCTGAATCCAAGTATTTGTAATTAGTGCCTCCCAAGCCGATCTATCTAATACTGTGAGTTTTACTGTAACATTTCAGTATGTCTAGTCATTGATGATTTCCCCCTCCGCTTTCTCTCAAATACCCTCTGTAGTACCTCTGCGTAGGCCTATAGGGGTACATGTACCCCAGGTTTGGAACCACTGGAGTAGTGGCTAGTAGTATATTGAACTTGTGGAAGAGAGCATAGAACATTCCTATGTCATTTTCTGTTACTCTAGTGTATGACTCTTCTGTATGACTGATTTGATGCTTTTTTAAAACTCTGTTGTAGAGAATAATGGCATTGGAAGGAAATGAGACCCCTCACATCCTTGTGTTTGTGGATGAAGCTGGCTTCAACCTGGCCAAGGGTCGAAGACGTGGCCGTAATATTATTGGCCACCGGGCCACGGTGGATGTCCCAGGCCAGCGGGGGGGCAATATAACTATGTGTGCTGCCATTTCTGAGAATGGTGTGGCCACTCTCATCCAAAGTCTTGGCCCATACAATACACAGAAGCTCCTCATCTTCTTGGACCGCCTTCATTCTGATTTGATCCCTGAAAATTACAAAGTATGTAATTGTGTGGGACAATGTGAATTTCCACCGTGGCCCGCTCATCAGAGCCTGGTTCACTACTCATCCAAGGATGGTCATGGTGTTCCTACCACCTTACTCTCCTTTCCTCCTTTCCCTTTTGAGCCTGATGTATGAGCATCAGGCTCAAAATCAAAGGTCCTTGCTCCATGCAATGGATGCTGCATGTGATATTACAGGAGATCAGTGCAGGGGATGGTTGCAACATGCACGCCCTTTCTTCCCTCGTTGCATCGCAAGGGAGAATATACGCTGTGATGTGGACGAGAATCTGTGTCCAGACAGACAGCAGTGTGTGGATGGCCAGGAGGGTGAGGATGATGGCCAGGAGAGGGAGGGTGAGAACAGCAACCAGTGAAGAAATGTTAGTTTTGAATCTCTGGCTTTATTTACAGCACTGTAGGCTAGATATCATTTTCCTTGTTTTTTGTGTGCATGTGTTTATATTTCAGTATATTGTGCTGTATACATTTTCTTTGACAGTAATTCTGATGTATGGAAGTTACTTTATGTGTATGAATAAAAATGGTTACAATTTCCTTGACAGTATGAGTGCAATGTGTGAAGTCAAACCTTGGAGGGTACTCCTACCGTAAAGTCCTATTTTTCTTTTTTTTTCAGTTTTATATA
>JAXIVH010000047.1:1280951-1326800 GCA_036785325.1 Urophycis tenuis | reverse complement strand
ACACACACACACACACACACACACACACACACCACACACACACACACACACACACACACACACACACACACACACACATACACACACACACACGCCCAACACACACACATACAGCCCTCAACCCAACACACGCACACACCCAACACACACACACATACACACACACACACACACACACACTTGGGCCCCACAGAGTGTGCATATGTTTGGCACACAGGAATTCTTTGATTTTACCACTTTTCTTTTTCTTATCATAATTCAGGAACCATACTCGTTGTGAACAAAACCCAGTAACATAGAATATATAATACTTTTTATATTCTATATAACCGCCCCCCCCCCCCCCCCCCCCCCCACCCCCAACACACACACAAACACACACATCCAGGCAGACAAATGCACACGTAAATGTACACAAACAACAGCTCTGGGGTATGTGTGTCCTGGCCCCGAGCTCGGAAGATAGAAGCTGTCCAAGCTCCTTACAACTCACTGCACACACACACACGCACGCACGCACGCACGCACACACACACACACGCACGCACGCACGCACACACGCGCACGCACGCACGCACACACACACACACACACACACACACACTAGAACACACACACACACACACACACACACACACACACACACACACACACACACACACACACACACACACACACACACACACCAGATTCATCAACAGTCTGAATATTCTGAATATTCCAGAACAAAAAGATCATCTGTTTGTCTTTTCCATTCCTATGATTGTCTCCTAACACATAATAGATTGTCCTCCTCCTCCTCCTCCTCCCACTGGCCTACAGTATAGAAGTGGAGGAGTGGAGATGCATGTGTTCCTTCACTAGATGTCTGCTCTCTGTGTGCAGGATGGAAGCCCATCCTGAGCTCCATCACCACCCTACATCCTGAACCCTTAGAGATGATCTATATCTGTCCTGTTGACACTCTCAGAGAGAGAGCATTTATGAAAATATGTATATACAGTATATATATTTTTTATATGACATAGGCCTACAGTATATATAGTTTTATATAGACATTGCTTGCATTGTAGCACTTTGAGATTGTTTAAATGTAAAGTGCTCTATAAATAAAATGTATTATTATTATTATTATGAGGAAAGTAAGCAATAGAGAGTTATACAACAGAGAGGAAGGAGCAGAGCGAGTGAGATGCCCTCTCTCTTTGAACCCCTCCAGCCGCCCCCCCCCCACCCTCCCCAGACACACACACATCTTCCTCCCTCCCCACCCCTCCCTCCCCACCCCTCCCTCCCCACCCCTCTCTCCCCACCCCTCTCTCCCCAACCCTCTCTCCCACTGTCTTGGTGTTTCTAGGCCACACACAGTGCTGAACCACAGACCAGTAAACATCCCCTAGCAGGGGAAGCAGCCCAAGCCTCATGGACCCTGCATGCCTCGTGTTGGGGCTGTTTGCTTGTTTGGTTGCTTGTTTGTGTGTGTGAAGAATGGGGAGGACTTTAACATTGCTAGCTGCAAAACTGCCAGCCTGACCATAACGCTATGCTCACACTGCTAGTCCTATGCCAACACAACTAGCTTGACTAATGCGGCTAGCCTGACTGTACTGATGCAAATCTGATGCTAGTGCCACTAGCCCTGTAGCCTACTAACAATGCATACTACTATACTGACACTAGTCCCATTAGTCTTGTGCTATCCAGCTAGCCTGATTCTACCGCAGCAAGCCTTGTGCTAATGCTGCTGGTATGACACAAATGCAGCTTTCCCTATGCTAATGCTGTTAGCCCCACCCCAACTCTGCTAGCCCCACTCTACCACTGTTTGCCCAGTGATAATGCTGCTAGCTAGACTCCCATGCCACTAGCCCCATGCTAACACTGTCAGCCCAACTCTACTGCCGCTAGCCCTGTGCTCACACTGTTGGTATGACTCTAATGCAGCATGGCAGGGCCTGCTACAGACAGCTGTTCCATGCCACTGGCACACTGCTACAAAGAACATACACCTACATGTAGATAGAATGAGAGAGAGAAATAGAGAGAGAGAGAGAGAGAGAGAGAGAGAGAGAGAGAGAGAGAGAGAGAGAGAGACAGACAGACAGACAGACAGACAGACAGACAGACAGACATAATGAGTGAGAGACACAAATACAAACAAACTGACAAGCAGACATACAGACAAGCAGGAAATATAGGGAGCAAAACTGGCAGAAGGAGAGACAGACAGGCACAGAGGGACTGAGGAACGCCTGACTAGCGATGGAGAGCAGAGGAGCTTGGAGGAAATAAATTAGGTGAAAGTAATTTGAGTTGCTGGCTGCTGCAGCATCATTAATAATCTCGTCACGATGCTATGCTCCCCCTCTCCTCCCTCCTGTTGAAGCCAAACAAGAATCTTAATTCCTCCCCCCTCTCCTCCCCCTCTCCTCTATCCACAACAACTGGCCAAGATTACAAATGTCTGCCTTTGGGTGTTGTATTGTGACCTCTTAGTTGCAATTGCAGTGTCCTATTCAGGAAAATACAAGCCTTAACTGAGCGCTACATTATTCAAGCGTTTTGAATTCATTGAATGCTTGCAGAGTTACTGACAAAAAGTTGCTAATACATGACAAATGTAGATTTTTGTGAAACCAAAGTCACAATTCTTTGTCACTTGTCACTTTTGTCACAAATCTGTACATAGGGTTCTCACTCTCAAAGGAAGTCAGTCAGAAATCCCTGTGAGTATCGTGCATCTTACTACCTGACTCCACAGTCCACAGACAATAACCACATGTTTTATTCTCAAATAATGTATGAGAGTGCATTATATATACACTTTGGCAGCGATGAGAAGAGACCTGACACTGACCCTAGATTTACTCAGAAACGAACAAAATATGTTTGTGTCCACAACTGTTTCCCGAGAGCGAGAGAGAGAGAGAGAGAGAGAGAGAGAGAGAGAGAGAGAGAGAGAGAGAGAGAGAGAGAGAGAGAGAGAGAGAGAGAGAGAGAGTGAGAGAGAGAGAGCAAGAGAGAAAGAGAGAGAGATGGAGAGAGAGAGAGAAAGAGAGGGAGAGAGAGAGAGAGAGAGAGAAAGAGAGACAGAGAGAGAGAAAGAGAGACAGAGAGAGAGAAAGAGAGAGATGGAGGGAGGAAGAGAAAACAAGAGCACAAGGAAGAGAGAAGAAAGAGAGAAAAGGACAGTGAGAAAGGGAGAAAGATGGAGAAAAAGAGATAGAGTCAGAAAGAGAAGTGGAGAAGTTTCCCATCCCTGCCAAGGCAAAGCAGCCCAGAACAAAGAAGCACAAATCTTCCCTCAGTTGCCATTTTAATGAGCAGGTAAAATGGCCACCATTGAATAATTAATATGTGGGTCCATTAACAAGGCATTAGAATGCATTTACCTCTCATCCATTTTCTGGAAAACTTTTAACTTGGTCTGTGGACCACTCAGGGTCTGCTGGTGGACTGAAATACTGCTGCTGTTGTTTAAATGTCAGGTTAGTAATTACACACGGAGCCACAAAGCTCGCACTCTGCCGGCCCCGTAGCCTCCCTGATTTATGGACCGAGCAACCAACACAACAGCAGCTACTGCTACACACACACACACACACACACACACACACACACACACACACACACACACACACACACACACACACACACACACACACATACATACACACAAACACACAGGCAACTGCAACTACTGCTACACACACACACACGCACGCACACACACACACACACACACACACACACACACACACACACACACACACACACACACACACACACACACACACACACACACACACACACAGACACACACACACACACACACACACACACACAGACAGACACACACACACACACAATTACAGTACACACAAACCACATAGACACAACACAAACACGGACACAAACACTCACTCATACAAATGCACATAAATAAACACAGACATGTACGCACACAATCCACCATACACATACACGTGTGAGCACACACACCGCCCTCCCTAAAGTGTTGTTTGGAGAGAAGTTGCGTACACATGTTTGTGCACTTGTCCTTGCAAAGTGAGTGTCAGATCAGAGAAAACTGCTGGGAAAACCAATCCATATCTAGAGCTCAGGGGGGCGCTGCCAGATCCATGTCCCGATACTGAGATACACACTTAGACTGCTCTCAGCTCACACTGCGTGTCTGTCCCTCTGTCTCAAACAGAGAGACAGAATTCTACACATAACGATAGAGACAGAGATAAAGAGAGGGAGGGATTGACTAAGATAGGGGGAAATGAAGATAAAGTTGAAGGGTAGAGAGAGAGAGAGAGAGAGAGAGAGAGAGAGAGAGAGAGAGAGAGAGAGAGAGAGAGAGAGAGAGAGAGAGAGAGAGCGCAGAGGGGAAAAGACAGATGAAAAGTAAATTACAGAGCAATACAAAAGTAGAGAGCAGGAAGGAGAGGTTAAGAGAGAAGGAGGGCTAGAGAAAGATGGACAGAAAATCGGTGGAAATGGAGGTAAAAAATATCAGACAGAGGAAGAAATCAATACTAAACACACAGGGGCTAAAGTAACACTACTGTTCCACACACACACACACACACACACTGGAGTGGTGTAACTAGTGAGACATATACAAACACACATCTATACATGGAGTATATATTAGGAAGGATGCTGTAACACTGAATCCAGGTATGCTACAGTATTTGTGTCTGTGATCATCAATAAGACCGATCGACTCTCCCTCTCCAGCTCTTATTGATGACAGTGTCAAGTGGCAAGCCAGGGGCTGCCACACGCCCTCCCCCCCCCCCCCCCCCCCCCCCCCTCATGATCCATCATTAGCTCTCCCTGTGCTTATTTCTTCTCCCATGACCTTGTCTCTTCACCTTGTTGGGCCCATTCATGAGTGCTGCAAAGCCAGTGTTCACCATTGATCCTACTTCTTTATTTCTGCACTCCAAGTCTTTTTAGACGGGCATGTATCTATTATTTCTGTTGATCCTCTATCAGACACTGGCATACGGTTGGCAGTGCATCACACAGTGGTGGAGACAAACATGAACCAGGAGTAGCTGTTTATTCCCATTGGGGATTTCTGTCTGGATGGTATGTAAACAGTATGGAGTGTAAGGAGGGTGCAGAAGAGGAGTATAGGAATATAGAAAGACAGCAATAGAGAAAATAGAAAGAGAGACAGACAGACAGACAGACAGACAGACAAAGAGAGGTGGACAGAGAAAGAGGGAGCAAACTGAATACATTCACTAAATTAGACCAATATTTACATATATAATACATATTACATATATAGATTAACAAGCTAATCATGTAAACAACCACACTTATTTATATTGCAAAGAAAAGAAAAAAACAATACAGAATACAATACTTGTATTGTATTCATATTTGTAACAACAACAACACCACCAATAACAACAACATAATAAAAATAAAACAACAACCACAAAAACAACAACAACAAAAACAATAACAATAATAATAATAATAATAATAATAATAATAATAAATGTGTTGTGAATACAATCATAAAGATAAATTACCTCTCTTACAAGGCATTTAGTAAACTTTGAAAATGTTGAATTTTGTTTACATACATACTTACAATACATAAGACCAGGTAGATGCAGGCATCTCATACATGAGCATGCAGGTACAGGTAGACTGAATAGAAATAAAACAGGAAGGGAGAGACAGAATAAAAGAGGCAGTAGTTTAATGAGAGTCAAGCCTAAAGAGAAGCAACTCCAGAATAAACACAATTGATACAAGAATACACACACCCCCTACCTAGCGGGCTTTTACTCATTGATGTGATGCTTGTGTCCCTATGTGGGCATGTATGTATGTGTGTGAGCCCTCGGTTAGCAAGGCTTGGTGGTCATTAGCAGAAGCTTGTGTGTCCCGGCTTCCTGCAGAACTCCAGAACTTCCTCCAGTAGGCAGTGTATTTTTGATCCATGACCTCTAACCCTGATACTGAACCGTGGGATCCACCCCCCTCTGCGTTCTGGGACCTCCCACTTTACAAAGGAGGCACTGGGGTTGTATGTTGAGCAGGTTCCCACACAGCAGGTTTTTACACAGTCTCAAAGAGCTTCACATCCCTATCATGACAACACCTCAGCCTTACCATAAGACCTCTAAAGGACAAGGAGAAACTCCCAAAACCCAGAGGGAAGGAACCCTGCGAAGGAACACAGCATGGGGATTCCTCCTTCCAGGGTCTCTTGTCAGTATTCTCTTATTGTACCAGACAATCTGTCACATGTCTGCGTCACATGGTACGAGGCAGTGGAGAGGAAGCTGAGGGACGAAGAGGAAGACGAACCGTACAAGGCCCGATGATGTTTTCATGCTGTTGTCTTGTTAGACACGCAAACACAGCAGGGCACCTTCAAACACACACACAGAATGACCCTCCTTCTAACACCCCCCCTCCGCAAACACACACACAGAATGACCCTCCTACTGACACACAACTCCCTGGTATCATTCCCCCCAGCCATCAAAGAACCCCCCCCCCCCCCCCCCCCCACACACACACACACACACACACACAGAGCACCCTAGGGCCCAATAAGCAGCCACCCACAGACAAGCCCTTCACTAACAGACACCCGTTTCAGAGAGAGGAGCAGAACTAGTTCAAGGGTGTGAGTGTTCAGTCAGCTGGGAGTCATGGGAGCACACCTAGATTCCTGGTGGATGGAGGTGTGTTCTAACCACTTCCTGTGTGGCCTCTGCACTGCCCTCTCAGACTCAACCTGGACCATGAGGCCAGCTGTCATAACTAGCCCAGTCTCTCCACTAGACCAACTTACTCATCTCTTCTCTGTCCCACATGTCTTACCTTTGCTTCTCTACCTTCTTCACTGTTCTACTACAATCCTATCTAGCTCTCCCCTCTCCCCCCCTCCCCATTCTCCTCCCTCTGCTTCTCGCTCTTCTCCAGGCCACCCACTCACACTCCCCAGCGTGGGCTCCCCAAGGCTCTGACCCCTCCCCCGAGCAGGCCCTGCCTTTCAGTGGGCTGGGGGTCAGGCAGCGTGGGGGTCAGGCAGCGTGGGGGTCAGGCAGCGTGGGGGTCAGCGGGTGTCCTCTGATTCTCCTGCCGGCTCATCCATCGCGGCCTGCCGGCCCACCGATCGATAGCTGGGCTCTTAATCAGCTCTCTGGTGGCTGCAGGCCCACCACGCGCATGTGTGTGAGCGCACACTTTCTGTATGGGTGACGTGCGTGTGTGTCTGGATGAGCGTGTGTTTGATAGCAGGTCATTGTCTGGTAAGGTGGGGTTCTGTGTGTATATCCAGCTTACTCATACACACACAGAACTATAGTCTCATACACACACAGAACTATAGTCTCAAACACACACAGAACTATAGTCTCATACACACACAGAACTATAGTCTCAAACACACACAGAACTATAGTCTCATACACACACATAACTATAGTCTCATACACACACATAACTATAGTCTCATACACACACAACTATAGTCTCAAACACACACAGAACTATAGTCTCATACACAGAACTATAGTCTCATACACACACATAACTATAGTCTCATACACACACATAACTATAGTCTCATACACAGAACTATAGTCTCATACACACAGATAACTATAGTCTTACACATAGAACTATAGTCTCATACACACAGAGAACTATAGTCTCATACACACAGAACTATAGTCTCATACTCACACATAACTATAGTCTCATACACACACATAACTATAGTCTCATACACAGAACTATAGTCTCATACACACACAGAACTATAGTCTCATACACATAGAACTATAGTTTCATACACACAGAACTATAGTGTCAGACACACAGAACTATAGTCTCATACACACAGAACTATAATCTCATACACACAGTTGATAAAAGTATGTTTTGTTGTACAGAATGGATGAATGGATGGATGGATGGATGGATAAAACTTTATTAATCCCCTAAGGGAAATTGGATCGCCATAGCAGCCAGGGTATAAGTAAATACAATACCAATACCCAAAGCTACTACAACAGGCTGGCTCTAGGACGGCACCATTTTGCATTTGACAGAAGCCAAGCAAAGAGGTAACTCCAAAATTGACATTTTATTCCATTGATTTCACATTTCAATATGCAACCACACAGCCATTGTAGATGCTTTGTGGTCGGTCTGGATGAAGCTAGCAGCTGGGGAAGAAGCATTGCAGTAGCTCCTTCTTGTTGACTTTTCCCATCTGGTTCCGGGGAATCTGGTGGAGCACGAGGAGACCAGAGGGGATGGTGTAGGGGGCCATGTGCTCCCTGAACACACACACACGCAAAAACAATCACTTTTAATCCCAAGCATATATACACCTAAACGAATACAAGCACCATTATAGACAAAGTATTTCTGTCTCACACACACACACACACACACACACACAAACACACACACACACACACACACACACACACACACACACACACACACACACACACACACACACACACACACACACACACACACACACACAGGGGAAAAAAGGCAAACAAGCCCTATGGCAAATGGGGAACAATGAGACGTGAAATGTCTCTCTCTCTGTCTGTCTCTTTTTAACTCCACCTCTCAATCTCTCTCCATTTGTCCTCTCCCTTGCTCTCTCCCTCCCCCTTGTCTCTCATTCTCTCATGTCTGGGAGGCAGACAGAGCAGGCTGATGAACCCAGCAGCACCAGTTTAGTTCAGTGGTTTTAATCCTTTATTTTGGTGCCTGATCATTTGACTCCAGCACATCACGACTATGTTTGGCAAACCTAGTTTTGGGAATGTCAGTGAGTTGTATATACAAGCATGTGTGTGTGTGTATGTGTGTGTGTGTGTGTGTGTGTGTGTGTGTGTGTGTGTGTGTGTGTGTGTGTGTGCGCGTGCGCGTGTATGTGTGTGTGTGTGTGTGTGTGTGTGTGTGTGTGTGTGTGTGTGTGTGTGTGCGTTCAAATTGAATCACACTTCCATTAGACTAATTCCAGCAGGTTTCGACTGTCCATCGGTCCATCCGTGTGTTAGTGTTTGCCGCTAGCAATACTGAGTCTGAGTTATTCAAAGTGACAGCTTGAGTCAAGACTGAGCAGCCATGTTCCCCTTCATCTCCCCGCCCCCTCACCTCACTCACCGTCTCCAGCTAACATTGCCCTAGCGTTAGCTTGCTAACTTCACCTAGCAAGCCATCATCCAGCTGAGGTAACCCAGCAACCTTAAGAGGCAACTTACTTCTACTTGACCAGATACAATCATAATTTATTAGCATATACAAACTAGAATCTAATCTTGTTATTCATGTATTTTATACAGCAATGTCAAAAATAACACAAAATGTTACTAGGCTACCTACCTACTTATGCAATTTCCCTCAGGGATCATTAAAGTATTTCTGTCTGTCTGTCTGTACCTGTTCTTCTTTTGTATGTAATTTGTTACACACAAAATAATATGCAAAAATCATGAACAGCCCATCCTTTCATCCTACCAAGACATGCATGAACAATCTAGGAGGACCTGGACTCTATACAGGATTACAGACAGCCCATCCTGTCTTTCCACCAAGACATTAATTAATAACCCAGGGGGACCCTTTACAGGGATGCTGGGGACCAGCAGAATATGGTTTTAGCATTTAGTATTATAAAAGCAGAGACTTCAGATTCCTGTCATTAATGTGTAAAGAAAAAGGAGAGGTTAGGGGCACATTGCTCTGGGATACCTTCAGGTGTGCTGCATACAATGGGCTTCAAACCCACAACCTTTGGGTTGGGAGTCTAACACCAATAACCCCAGCACAGTGCCCCATCACTCCATCACGTCGCTCCTGCAAAGTAATGGCTGCTTCCCTAATGCAGACAAGGACTTTGCCAGAACATCAGCGAGAGTCCATGAGCTGTTCAGGGCCCCAGGATGCGATTCCAACCTATCCACTGATTTCACAACACCAGATATCGAACAGGCCATCCACTGCCTGAAGGCACCAGGTGTAGACAGCCTCCACCCACAGGACATTACCAAACAAGCCAAGCGACTACCCCAAGGGATACCGGCCCATCTCACTGCTCTGCGTTCCATACAAGCTCCTCAAACATCTTATCCTGGCTCGTTTCAACCCAGTGATTGACCCCCAGCTGCTTAAAGAACAAGCTGGCTTGTGAAGCGGTAGGTCAACAGCAGACCGGGTGACCCTCCAGTGCCAAGACATAGAGGACAGCTTCCAGGCAGGAGAGAAGGCCGGCACTGTTTCCCTGGACCTCACAGCCACATATGACACTGTCCGGCTGCGTGGACTACACATGAAGCTTCTGGAAACCATCCCAGACAAGCACATTGTGAGGTTCATAATGGAGATGCTGAGCAACTGCAGCTTTCGGCTACACACCAGCAACGGCCAAAGCAGTAGGGTGAGAAAGCTCAAGAACGGTGTCCCGCAAGGCTCAGTGCTGGCACCTATACTTTTTAAAATATACAATCAAGACTTATCTGCCACACAATGAAGGGAGTACGGCTATGAAGATGACCTGGCCATCCTACTGAGCAAGCTATCCTTGGAAGCAGTAGAGGAGGGCCTCTCTAAAGTCATAAACATCCTGTGTTCATACCTGAAGAACTGGCGCCTCCAGCTTAGTGCTGACAGCACTGTATCATCAATGTTCAACCTTTACAACAAGGAAGCGTCCTGTGAGATGAACATCATGGTGGACAACACCTGGCTACAGTACCAGCCCTTCCCCACATACCTCGGTGTGAAGCTTGACAGAACACTGTCATTCAGACAACACCTGGATAAGGCCGAGGTAAAGACAACCTCCCGCTCCGCGCTGATACGTTGTCTAGCTGCCACCACATGGGGAGCCTCCCCAAAGACACTGCCCATTCCCACCCAGGCCCTGGTGTCTCCAGTGCTGAGTACTGTGCTCTGGTCTGGTGCCGTCGCCCCACGTCAACAAGCTGGACGCTGCCCTTAACACCGTCCTGAGTGTCTCCGGAGGCCTACGAGCCACTCCAACAAACCAGCTGCCCGTCCTCAGAGGGATCGCTCCAGCAGAGGTCAGGCGAGAAGGAGCCATGCTGGCTCTTCCCAAAGGCACAGGTGAGTGAATCCCACCTCCTCCAAGGTGACACCACAGTGCATGCGCCTCAAGTCCTGTGCCCCTCTGCCACACACGCCCAAGAACTGTTGCACATAACGCCACCTGACCCCTCCAAAGCTGCCTTGGTCAAGGCAAACTGGAGGGACCAGTGGAAGTCAGTGGAACCATCTAGGCTTTACCACTATGTCCAAGACCCCACGGACGTTCCTGGCCAGCACCTGCCCAGGAAGCAGTGGACCACCGCCCGAGGACAGGTGTGGGACGCTTCAGGGCAGCAATGCGGAAGTGAGGCATCGTGGACAGTGCCCAATGTTAGTGTGGAGACCCACTACAAACTGTGGAACACATCATCACTAGCTGCCCCAAACACCGGCCCCTGAATGGCAAACGTGGTGTAATTGACCACGACGATAGGATGCTGGACTGGCTCACCTCAACGGAGCTGAAGGCCTAAGGACATACACCAGAAGAAGAGAAGTACCTGGCCCAGGCCTTGAGCTGATCCAAGGTCATGCTGTGCCCCCCCGTCAGCTCCACCACTGCCATGACCTTCTGACCCCAGGTCTGGTCCTGCACACCAATCACCGCCACATCTGTCAAAGGACACGAGTCAAGGTGAAATAACTCTTCTCAGTTCTCTACTCCCATTTCTGCCTCCTAAATTGTATGTTTAAAAACAATGTGTTAAACAATGTGAAAATGACTAAATTAATTTGATAAATTAATTAAATTACTTTTTTTTTTTATTGAGCAATGTGTAAAGATGATTGTCTATCAATCCTGAAGGCCAATAAAGAAATCTGAATTTGAATGTGAATATTCAAACATTTTGTAGAATGAATGCAGCATCTCTAAATGTATCTTCTTTGCCGCTTTTTATCCAAATCCTCTTGAGGTGTGTTCCCTGTGAAACCACTTTGTGAAAGTATGAAGGTAGCTCAGTGAATGTACACTCTAGAATCCAAGGAAAGAACACAGGCCGTCTCTGTCCCCTGGCTCACCTGTAATGTAGGCTGTCCTGTGTGCTGACTCACCTGTAATGTAGGCTGTCCTGTGTGATGACTCACCTGTAATGTAGGCTGTCCTGTGTGCTGACTCACCTGTAATGTAGGCTGTCCTGTGTGCTGACTCACCTGTAATGTAGGCTGTTCTGTGTGCTGACTCACCTGTAATGTAGGCTGTCCTGTGTGCTGACTCACCTGTAATCTAGGCTGTCCTGTGTGCTGACTCACCTGTAATGTAGGCTGTCCTGTGTGCTGACTCACCTGTAATCTAGGCTGTCCTGTGTGCTGACTCACCTGTAATCTAGGCTGTCCTGTGTGCTGACTCACCTGTAATGTGTGGGTGGGCCAGGAGGTGGCGCTCCACTTCGAGGGCGCTGATCTTATAGCCGCCGCACTTGATGATGTCGACGCTGGTACGGCCCATGATCCAGTACACCCCGTCCTTATAGACCGCTGTGTCTCCTAACACAGGCAGCCACAGAGACAACACATTTCTACTGTAACTTTAGCTTTGTTTGTTATGGTAAATTCGTGCAAAACTGCTGTCTATGTATTGACTATGTATATTTGTGTTCTACTTGCATAATCCTGACCAGTGACGGAATGATTTGTTACTATTTTGGGACTTGACAGTGTTGGATGGTCTTGCAGCTTCGCAATAGTAGTCCATGATAGGCTATTCTATGAGTTGTCTAAGATGATAGGCTTTCTTGGGCCCCGTCCACACGGAGACGATTTTCGAGTGAAACCGCAAATGTCTTGTGCGTTTAGGCCGAGCGTAAAGACGGAGACGGCGTTTTCGGTGGCTGAAACCGCACTTTTTGAAACCAGGTCCCAGGGTGGAAAAGTCGAAAACGTTTCAGGTTTTGGCTTCATGTGAACACCAGAAACGCAAACGATGATGTCATCGGCCAGAGTCGGAGTGAAATAAATGTGGAGGATATGCCTTTAGAATGACTCTAGAAATAAAATTAATAATAAATATGTTTATTTATCTCCTTTTGGATTGTCTCCACAAATTAACCATTTAATGGGCGGGTAAGTGAAAACGCGCCGACCTATATCGCACAACATTGAATATATATTCCAAAATTGATAATTTATAGTCTATCTGATTTTCTAATCAGTGCAAGTTTACACGTTGGGACGCCAGGATCCGAGAGAGGAAGATGTTGGATGATGAATTGACTGCCTGTGTTTGACTTATCGACTGTCGAGTGGTTTAGGTAGTTTCATGTTGTTGGGGATCTGTCACTTCTGCAACATGAAACGGTTTTTCGGTGGATTTCTGTAGCTGAAACAGCGCCACACACAGGCCAGGAATATGTACTACAGCGTTTCAAGAGCTAGATGCGTTTCAGCAACGACTCCGTCTTTACGGAGAAATGTCTGGCCCCCCCGCTGAGAAAAACGGGGGGGGGGAAAGATCGTTTTCGAAATCCGGCTTCGTGTGGACGGGGCCTTAGTATTTTTTAACTGTTCTGTACTAGTCTCAATATCAGACTTTAGCTAACTAAAGTTTGGCAGACTAGCTAAAACATGGGAACGGGAAGTATCTCTTTCTCTTCATGTTTATTTCGACCAATCATGTTGCTGAAAGCGGGGATCTGGAACACGTAATTGGCTATTAACAGAAAACACAAACTTGGCCAGCAGTAATACAAACAACAGTAAAAAAGTGTCCGCAAAGCTTTCAAAAACATGTAGCCTGGCCATTGTACCAATCCCCTTCTGAAAACTGATGAGACACAAGTGCATCTCTAAATCTATTATCTTATATTTATTGGGAAGTAGCAAATACATCTGCGAATCTTGTTGTGGTTTTGTTTTTATTGACATTAATGTGACTTCATAAATCACTGCTACCGTAGCAAGCCTCAGCCTGTAGACAAGTGAGAGTGTGTGTTTGTGTGTCTGTTTGTGTTGCTATTATTCCCAGTGTTCCACACTCCTCATTTCTTACAGACACAGACCGTCTCCACATTAGCATTATGCTAATTTCTACCACGAGCGCGCCAACCGCACACCTGCACTGAGGCGCCTGTTTACATCAGCATACATCTGGAAGGATAGGCACATGTGTGTGTGTGCGTGCGTGTGTGTGTGTGTGTGCGTGTGTGTGTGTGTGTGTGCGTGTGTGTGTGCGTGCGTGTGTGTGCGTGTGCGTGCGTGTGTGTGTGCGTGTGTGTGTGCGTGTGTGTGCTCAGGTGGTCTTTAGTGGCAGGATGATGAGCGGAAGTGGGTCAGTATGGGAAGGAGAGCGGATGTAGCGAGAAGGGTACGGGGCAAAGACAAGGACAAGGACTGTGTGTGTGTGTGTGTGTGTGTGTGTGTGTGTGTGTGTGTGTGTGTGTGTGTGTGTGTGTGTGTGTGTGTGTGTGTGTGTGAAGCAACCATTGCAACAGAAGTGTAAGAGAGATCAATGGTAACTCGTAACCATTTAAGTCACTAGTTTTTACTACTGAATAACCATTACTGACCAATAACAACTAGTACTGTATGATATGAGTTACTACAGATTAATAACAAGTACTGTTAAATATGAACTAGTACTTTAAAAACATGTTACAGTACTAATTGTACTAGCTAATAATACATAGTACAGCAAGTACTGACAGCAAGTACTCATGTAGTACTTCACTAGTTCTGCTGATGACCCATAATGAATTCACTCCTCTCCTGCCTGCAGACACACTGCCTCCTGGCCTCCGCCTACCTGACCCCCCCCATCTTTGTGGTCGCTGCGGTAACAGCAGATGACAGCCCATCTGTCCCCATACATCACAAACTGCATTCCTGTTTATTAGCAGGGATAAATCATACATATTTCATGATATATCACGTGTGCCCATCGCCTCCGCATGCACCATTTATCAGCCGCGGCCCAGACAACACCGCCACCCCACCCCCACCACCACCACCACACACACCCCACCACCACCACCACACACACCCCACCCCCCCACCACACACCCCACCACCACCACCACACACACCCCACCACCACCACCACACACACCCCACCACCACCACCACACACACCCCACCACCACCACCACACACACCCCACCACCACCACCACACACACCCCACCCCCCCCACCACACACCCCACCACCACCACCACCACACACACCCCACCACCCCCCCCCCACCACACACCCCACCACCACCACCACCACCACACACCCCACCACCACCACCACACACCCCACCACCACCACCACCCCCACCACCACCACCACCACACACACCCCACCACCACCACCAACAACAACACACACCCCACAACCACCACCACCCACAACCACCCCCAGCACCACCACCACCACCACACACCCCACCCCCGCCACATCGGCTGTGCGACCAGGAGCGCTCCACTCTATTGAACAAGATTGATCCGGAGTGTACATTTAGATATGGGGAATATCTTCAGAGTCCATGGCTCTGCTGATGGAGGGAGGGCGGCAGGGGAGGAGAGAGGAGGTAGGAAGGAGAGGAGAGACAACAGAAGTGTCTGGTGTTAGACACTTCTCTTTGAGGTGGGGTTGGGGGGGGGGTAGTGTCTGGGTGCAAGGAGAGGTGGAGGAGGAGGCGGAGCAGAGGAGGAAAGATTGTGTTGTTTGCCCCCCACCATCTCCTCAGAAGAGCAGGTAAACTGGGAGTGCTTTGGTCACGCTGTGTGGCTCTGTTCTCATGTGAACGCTTGGGGAGAGCAGCGCCACCATTACAGGGGGCCGATAAGCACCTGGGTGTGTGTGTGTGTGTGTGTGTGTGTGTGTGTGTGTGTGTGTGTGTGTGGGTGTGGGTGTGGGTGTGTGTGTGCTGGACTAGCACAAACATGTGGGCTAGACTGTATCATTATGGAAGATGTTTCAGGCTGAGGGAAGGGGAGGAGTAGAGTTTAACAAGCAACTCGCTTTGACCTTTGAACTCTTTAGGGCGCCGTAACAGAGGGAGAGTGTGCGTCCATTTTAGACAGGTGTGCACTGGGAGTAATAATCATAATAATAGGTACATTGTGTGTTGTGCCTAAAGTATTTTCACACACACACACACAGTGTGTGTGTGTGTGTGTGTGTTATTGCATGGCGTAGATACGGTCGAACAGCTCTCTTAATTAAAACGATAAGGAGCCTAATTGCGCTGGGCTTTTGTGGTGTTCAGGGGCATTAGGGGAAGGCAGAGTAGTGTGGAGGGCAGGGAAAGTTCTGAAACCATAGGACTGCTTTTACACCAACAACGTTTCAGACTCATCAACAAAGGGAGACCAACTTTATGCTGTTCCAATTCACAGAAGGAATACTAAGACTGATCTTAAAGGTACAACATGTTGTTTCTGCCGCTTGAGGTCTTTCAATCAAAACAATCAAAAAAGAGGTACAGTAGATTGATGACCATGAAGTAGACTCAGATTTGTTGTTACATTGTACACAATACACGTTGGACATAAATACACGTAATACATAAATACACGCTATACATAAATACACGTAATACATAAATACATGCTATGCATAAATACACATTGTACATAAATACAGTGACTAGCACAAAGCAGGTAGAGACCTGCATGGAGCTCTGGTGTAGGTGTAATGCACATAGACTGTTCTAATCTTAATGTAACGTTCATATGAATATACCATCCAGAGTTGTGAACTCTGGGCAGACTGTTCTGAAGGGAGACGCCCTGCGAGGGATGAACAGTCTGCATGGAGAGAGGGTGGAAGTGTTGGGGAGAGAGCCAGAAGAAGAGCAAATCAATGTGCTGTGTGCAGCTCTACAGTGAAATATGATTTCCTTTCAAATAGTCACAAATAAAGTCATTGTATGGGAAACACTAGTGACTGTGGATGGCGTTGTTCTCCCGTACAGCCACCAGAATGAGAAATACTAATGATTCATCCCAGTCTATGTGTGGGAAACCCACATTGAACACACTGTTACCATCAATAAAACTACAGATCTATCTGGGTTTGAACAATGTTGCAAACAATGATAAACCGCATAATGCCGTACATAATTGTACACAACTCAACAAAATATATAACATAGGTTGAGTTGTTTTTAGATATTTTAATACAAAGGTGTTACATATTATACCTTTAAAGATAAAAACCTTAAGGTTATATTTCTTTAATGTTGTGGAAAAAGGGTTATACATCTCCACATGAAGTATTGTAGCTTTAGTCACAAAGACTCTAAACAAATGGAACAGGGCATTCTGTCAGACTCTCAGGATTACAGATCCTCAGCTTGAAAGCCAGCACTCATCGGATTCTCACAGAGGAATGCCAAAAGGAAAGTATGTTCATCATCATTGTTAAAGGTAAGAAATAATACATTTGATTTGATGAGGCAAATCATGGAGTCAAATGACCTCAAGGTAAGCTGTGGGCCTAGCCCCCTATTGGTCTGTTTTCTGTGCTCGTATATGTATGGAAACTATTAGCATTGAGTTGGTTCTATGCTCGTTCTATACCTATATAAATACATTTACATTTACATTTAGCAGACACTTTTATCCAAAGCGACTTACAATAAGTACATTTGTCAGAAGGTGAAACATGTCATTGTTCACAGTGAGGAGGTCACCAGAACAAGTTTCAAACATTCCAATTGCTAGGTTAACTATTAGTTAACTAGCAAGTATACAACATCTCTGGCTAAGTGCCAAGTTACAAAGGGCAATTCTACATATATCTAATATGTCGGTGTCTACCTAGGATGAGCGGCTGCAGTTAGTCTTGGGCCTGATGCATGCTTGAAATATGCATTTTGTTACAATCTGTGTGGCCAAAGGGCCCACAGCCCCTTCCTACGGGTGGGGGGAGGTTCAGTCTTCGAGTCGAGTATGCTGCTGTGTGCATACTGACATATAAACTGTGACAACATAGACATTGTGGATAGAGTCAAATAACAAAGTACATTTTGCCATTCATTTCAATATTTAAGTACTCTTTCTTGTTAATATATGCACATTATTAGTCATGGTTTTGATTTCTTTGCAATCACCCATTCATTTCTATTGGTTAATGGAAAGCCCATTACATTGTCAAATAAATAGATGGGACCGCGATGGAAAGGCGTCCTCCAGAGAGATATACATTGTTACTAAGGTCTGCCCCTCACAGACACTGTAAACACTTAACATACATGAATATTAATGCTCCACGTTAAGGCCGTCGCCACTGCAATGGAAGTGTTAATGACGATGAATAGTGGATCGCCAAGCAGGGGAACTCACTTCTGACATTATCATCCTTCACGTCAACCACCCATTCATTTTCACACTAATTAATATCATGCAAGAATGCACTTTGCACTTGGGCGAGTGATCCAGTGTGTTTAATGTAACACAATTAGACGGTTTTATGTTAATGCACTGATTACGTCTCTTGCAGACGACAGATAACAAGGCCTCCACAATGGAGGTCTGGATCAGAACCACCATCTTGGTGCAGCCCACTACTTGAGAGGCGTTAGCATGCAGCACGTCTTTGGGAGGAGACTCTTTTTACCCACTCGCTGCCCGCAGCAGAGACAGTGTTCACACGGGACAGGACCCAACAGCATCCCAACACAGATGCTCAACTGACATCACACTCAGCAGATTTAACTCACAAAGAGGTTTAGTTCTTTGCAAATTTTTTGTGTATTGCGACACCAATGTGCCAACCAACACTCACACTAATCCCACTCAGTTCAGACAGTCTTCTAAACACAGTACAGTGTGAATACAATTATGGAGTTATACATTTGAAAAAGTTTTAAATAAACCAATTACAATAATAGAAACACACATGGGCAAATCTTAGACAAAAGGGGAAAATCCTAGCCCAATAAAAAACAAAAATAAAAGTTGTGGTCAGATGAATAGAAAATAAGAATCCTATGTGATACTTATGTGAATGTTTCTCCCAGCCCTAGACATGACATTAACCTACTTAAGTGTAAAGTTAAACCTAGTTTAATCCTATTAACATCTCACGTCAGAAAGAGAGTGAGAGAGATTGTGACAGAGTGAAAGTGGGGTTGAGAAAGAGACAGACAGCGATAGCCAGATAGAGGGGTGAAGAGATGGAGCGGTAGTGCGAGAGAAGAGCAAGCAAAGAGGTTAAGATGGAGAGAGTGAGAGTTTGGGAGAGCAAGAGAGAGCGAAAGAAAGAGAGAGAAATGTTGACAGGCTTCCTATAGAGCTGCCAGTCATGCTCCATAGTTGCCTCTCTGTCTGCAGGGCTGGTGAGACACCTTCAGACAACAGCCAGCTCATCCATCTCCTCCCTCACTCTCCATTTCAGCCTCTGTCTCACCCCCTCACCTCACCAACACTCACCCCCTCACCTCACCAACACTCCTGTATGTCAGCAACCTGCGAGTCGCATTCTCCTCAATCTTCACCATCCTTTTCCTCACCCCTGCCACACGGCCGGCCTTCAACAGAGCCACTTTCAATGTGGCTTCAAAGCATCCTAAAGTCTATTTGTTCACCTCATGCCTGTCGCTCAACATTGAGCAGAAGTAGCTTCAGCGTGGCGGATAACAGCGTGGTTACTAACCCAAAAGTTATCACCAAATGATGTTCATGTTAACAACCATACGAATGTAGCGCCCCCCCCAGTTACATTTAGCCATGGGATCACATTGTTTTGGTCAAACAAGCAACAAACTGAAAGTTTGGCCTCTTGCAATAACCTGATAAGGTAAAATGTAAGTACTCTCATGTCATGTATGTATACAAGAGACCATCAGAAGTAGAGTAAGTATGAGTACTTCGTTCTTTATGCATGACAAGTTACTCCACATGTTGCAATGGAGATCCACAAGTTTGGTTTGTGAAACATGCTGAGCACACTTTGAATGGGCCTGCTTAGAGCTGTGGTCTCTAACTATGTGAGGGGACTTCTGCTTAAAGGGTAAAGGGGCATTTAGCAGACGCTTTTGTCCAAAGCAACTTACAATCAGTACATTTGTGGGGTTCGACATGTGGACAGTTGGAGGAGGGGGATCAAGGGGAATCGAGCCGCCGACCCTACGGTTAGTGGACAACCTGCTCTGTCCACCCGCTCTACCCACTGAGCTACTGCCAGCAGGTGGAGGTGAGAACTGCCCAGGAGAGAGATAACAAGAAGACAGAGGGGTGGAGGCAGAGAGCAGGGCGAGTTAGTAGGGGCACTAAGGAAAGAGGAACATCTTATTCTAGAACACCCTCAAGTCTCTCTCTCTCACACACACACACACACACACACACACACACACACACACACACACACACACACACACACACACACACACACACACACTACCTGTTGAACTAGTGTATGTGTTATTCTTGTTTTTGTTGTGTATCAAGGTATGTTTGACTCCAAGTCAAAAGCTACTGGGTTTGATCCCCGATCCATGAGTCTCTGGTGTACACAGCTGTTGGAACCTTGCTAATAAGTAATAAAGTAAAGTCATTAAAAAAATATGCAATATGAGCAATAGTAGCAATGTAAATGTAATTTGCCTGTTTTTTGTAAACATAAAAAAAAATATTAAGGGATTTATATATCTTTCCCAAACATGAAACATTTTCTATCTGGAAACAGAAGCACACTATCCTGGGGACTGCACTTGTTTTTAAGGTACAGTCAAAACCACATTTCAATGAACCCTAAATAAAACAAGGAGAAATATGCAGAAACCTATGGGTTCCCAAGCTGACCACTTGTGGACCTCAGTGGATTATTTGCTGGTATTAATAATCATTAAGGTAAAATATTAATGCCATTTATGTTAATCAACACAAGAATGATCAGAACATAACATTGCGATAGCTGCAAGGAATACAAAATGAAGTTTATATCCTGTGACTGGTCTGCTGAGAACACTCATGGGAGTGATATTTGATAATTCTCCATTAGATAATCATGCAAGTCATTTGGTGTTTCAAAGTTATTCTATTAAGCTAAACTGGTGACAGCCAGCCTTCTGAAATAGCTAAGCAATGTTAGATATAGTAAATCCAATGATCAGTTAAAGAGCACAACTGCCTACATAGTGGGTTAAATTTAGAACAATCCCAGTGCCCTACATGGCATGCATAATGAACAAAATGCAAAACAATGAATTAATAGCCTATTGCCTCTTAAACATTAGAGATACTGAACTGATTTAATTGGCCATGGCGCAACGCCAAAAAAAGACACCTTTCCCCATTTCCCATTAATATATTTCTGGGGAAAGAGGAAATGGTTTGGGTGGGTATTTCCAGGGATCCAATTCCCCAGGATTAAACACTAGTGGAGACAAGTATAGTGTACCTGGTGCAGACAGGTGTCGTCTACCCGGGGTAGAAAGGTGGAGTGTGGTCTACCTGGTATAGACTTAAGGCTGGGTTATGCTTCCACGTAGGGATTACGTAGTGATCACGCAATGGCCATGCAGTTGCTCGGACGCAGTCATGAGACCGTGATGGTTCTGCGTGGGGTTTACGTGTCGAAATGCCATTCAATGCCACACCGGTAGAGGGGAGAAGGACCAGAATGACCAAGGACCAGAATTGGTCATTACATACGGATTACTAGCGAGTAAAAAAAAGTTTACAGAAATGAAGGCAGAAGTTATATATACAGTATATGTGTTGTCGCCAATCAGTCGAAGCATTTATCACACCGTAGCGGTGTTTACGAGTGGAATCCGGAAAAGCGATCTCCAGCGAATGTAGTTGTTCGCAGACCAATCACAGCCAAAGCCGCTGCGTTGGTGTTGCGTCGCCTCGACGCGCGTCTAGGATTTTTGGGAGGTGCATGTCAGGCCCTTGCGTTGGACGCAAGGGGTACTTAGAGGGTCCGTAACCCCCCCAGCGTTGCGTCAACGCGGAAGCATAAATGAAGCATAACCCAGCCTTTAGTATTCCTGGGGTGGGTACCTGTTTTGAACCAGCCGTCAGCAGTGAAGGAGTCCTCGGTCTCTTGTGGTTTGTTCCAGTACTCCTTAAACACAGTCAGACCTCGAACCAATAGATCGCCTTCCTTCCCCTCAAGACCTCGACACACCTGCAGACAGACCGACAGACTGACTTCTCAGTGTGTGTGTGTGGGTGAGGAGGTGAGAACGTGTGAGGAGGTGAGTGTGCATGGGAGATAATAATCAATACTCAGTTAAATATTCAAACTGCAATAATCATTTACATGTGTTAAATGTGATGGGTCATTTTATACTAATTTTTACTCATTTTATATTTGGAATCAATGCGCCATCTTAATAATGGTGACAAAAGGTGGTACAGGTGTACAGGTGGTACAGGTGTACAGATGTCACTACCTGGCTGTTTCGGTGGTTGCCCTCAGCAACAACGATGCTGCTGCTGCCGTTGTCAATGACGATGCGAACCTCAACACCAGGTAGAGGAACTCCAACCGCACCTGTCATGAACACAAACAGATAATCATCAGCAAAGTAGCCTGCAGTATATAGTGAATATCAAATAAAATACATACCACCATGGGTTTTTTCCTCGTTACAAATGTCAAAATGTAAAATGATAAAAGTAAAATGTTTAAATGTAAGACATATATCAATTATCATTGTGTCCAAGATCAATATTTGCAGGAGTTATTTGCCTTATTATAAAAAAAGTATTTGTGTCATTATGTTCCTGATGAGGTAAGACTAATGCTAGTAATACTAATGACTAATGAATCACACTCCAGTCTCCCTACATGCATGGTACGCGATCCACATCCATGACTAGAGCCTGTGTTTTAGTTCTACGTAGAACAGAAGATGAGTCATATTCTATTACATGTAACGATGAACCATCTAAAATGAAATTGCTGTGTCATTACATACCACAGGACTGACATAATTAGTGAAAGAAATGTTTCTCTCAAAATAGCTTTATTTTGTGCAAATGTAAACAAAGTGTCAGCTGGGGCGTGATATACTGTCAGAGTTGTCATCTGGTGTGGTTCTCTGGACTCGCCAGGGGTTCCCTGACCCCGGTGGACCATATAGTGTGACTGAAGCTGGAGACATGGAGGGCAACCCCCAGCTCCTGCAGGGGCCTTCAGACTGGGAAGACAGCTCGTTGGGTATGGGGATCATCTTAAACTCCTCAATGGAGGAGGCTCCTCAAACCCCTCATCAAAGATGACCCTCACTAGGTCGTCTACATGATCTGTAAAACCTTTATTTTATGATGTTATGTATGTTAGGTTATTATGATCACAATGTTTTACAGAGCAAAAATGGGTATGTTTTTGCCAAAATTAAATTAAAGGAGAACAGTGGCTCAGAGCATGGTAAATGACTATATTACAAAAGTAACATTACAGCATGTATTATCATTAATCCAACTCCACACTTGAACAATGTCTCAAAACCTTGTGAGCAGAAAACCATGGCCAACTTTCTACATATTGTGAGGTAAAGGTGGGCCTTCAGCTGGTTAGGGAAACCAGTCCATGTTAGCCCAGGCTTACAGCTGACTCACCAAAACATGTGAAGACAATAACGTCAGCTCGTGGTGCACGGCCCAGGTACAACCGTCACATCTGTCTAAATTACTAGTCTAACCAATTTGAACCAGGATTCTTCATTTCAATTTCCTTTGGTAGTCCATACAAATGAGCTTGTCCTTCTTGACATGGTGCTCCCAGAACCAAACCAGCCACCTCTCTAACTAACCCTATCTGAGGGCGTGCTTAACCAGCCACGTCGCTAACATTTTATTTTATGTCATTGACATAACATAACCATGGAGGCTGACTGCAAACCAGCAGTTTCAGGCAGTTCAGGAGGGGAGAGGACTCCCTATGGCATAGACCTTGAGCTTTTAGTGACTAACTAACCTTGTATTGACACAGTCTGCTTTCCGTGTCACAAAATGTGTGTATAAGTATAAATGTCTGTGCATGCACGTGTGCAAATGTGTGTGAGAAGGTGTGTGAGCATGCATTTCTAAACCCATTCAAGTGACTGCATGCATATATGCATGTGTGTTTGTGCCTGTGTGTGTGCTGTGAGTGTACATATAAAAGCAATAATGAAGGGGAAGATACAAAGGACAGACAGCAGGTCCTAGCAGCCTCAGTCAATGCCTGTGTGCACCTATGTGCCTGTGCATGTGTTTGCATGCGTCAGCCTTAAGGCTAATTTCACAAGCCAATGCTCAGCCAATAGTGGTTCTGATTAAACAGTGTCTGTTGCTTTCTATTGATCCACGACACTCCAACCCTGAGGCACCGTCTATCATCCTCATCCTCCACCAACCCTGCACATCTCCTTCACCAACACCTCCACCCACCAAACATTTCCAAATACCTGCAGAGTGAGGAAATTATGAAAATGAACCCTTCAAGTAAAGTTGCATACCCCCCCCCAAAAAAAAAAAAAAAAATATATATATATATATATATATATATATATATGGGTATTTGTCCTTTGCTTCTCAACTTGCCCTGTAAAAATAAATAAAGCCAGACATTAGATAAAAACGAGGTAAAAATTAGGTAAAAGACTCTTTTACCTCAATCAACAACAACCGCTGGATTGTCCAGTCCTGATTGGTCCTGGGTCATGGCCCAGGACCAGGACCATAGCCATAGGGACAAACCTACGGCTGTGGCAGACAACCAAAGAAAATATTTCTGTCGACTGCAGTTTGGCCAACTCTTCGACAAAGCAATTACACAAAAGTAAAAAAATATATAAACTAAATAAATCTGCACCTTATTTCTACATTTCACAACTTAATTGGCCAAATTGCACTCTAGCCTACCTTGTAGCCTAAATATCAGGCGAATGCTGTTTCAGTCAGAGGGTTTCAGACAGTGATCCGAGGCCCACAGCAGAGCGTCCACAGGGCACTGCTGCAGCGTGTCACAGACCACACACATCAGAACATTGTTCTGTTGGCTCTTGTTCTGTGTGTAGTATCATGGGCCCCAATGCCTGGTGCTGCCATGCACAGGTTCTGATGTTCACACTCAGAAGTCTTCCAGCTCTAACATGAGCGGAGCATCAACAGACAACATTAAAAAAACAACTTACGCCTAACGTTGATGGCCTTTTTTTGTTTTGTTTCTTTACAAAAATGCTGCCACAACAACCACTTATTTGACATGGTGTCAATTAGTTTGGAGCCGAGTAAATGTTCAGTTTACTAAATGTTTCAGTTTGCTAAGTTACAACTAGCAAGACTCATTAAGTTGGGTGAGGTCAAAGTTTTGAAAAAAAAGGGTGTTTTGACTTTCTGTCTTTTAAGTCTTTATGTCTATTAAACATTATAATAATTTGTTATCAATGTTATTTCTGACACAACATAGCCTACCACTCAAAATAAAATACACCAGTTGTCTGAAATGTATATATGCAACAACCACATTCATGCAGCGCAATGTTACTTACTATTATACTATCATTAGTACGCATAGTATTCACATCTGATCATGACAAAACCTGCAGAGATAAATAGACTGCCGAAGCATTTGACAGATGAACAATCAGAAATACATTGGAATGATGAGTTTCAGCGTAGAGAACAAATGAAGCACCATTCAATTTAGCAGACCAGTGAAAATGCACTACAAAGTACCAACGGAGAGAATAATTTTCAATAGAGCAAATGTACAGCTGCTGTTTGAATTTGAATGTGACTTTTTTTTTTTGGATCATCGTTAAAGGTTTCGAAATGCTGCCAAAGTGTGGAAGTTTTTTTTCCTGCCATTGCGTTACTTCTTGACTTGCAGTCTAAAATGTGCTCTACTTAGAAAATGAAATGATTGGATAGTGCCACTGGCATTGCACGAGGATGGTGCAATGCCAGTGGCACTATCACAATCATTTCATTATCTAAGTAGAGCAATTGTTAGCACAGCAAGATCAAGAAGTAAACAGCAATGGCAGGAAAAAACATGTCCACACTTTGCTTGCTCTAGAAGCCAGGCAAAGCTGTGGTATCACTCATCTAGCACCCCCATCTGTACACACACACAATTTTCGATTGACTATTACTATTACTATTGTGTGTGTGTGTGTGTGTGTGTGTGTGTGTGCGTACAGTGTGTGTGTGCGTTAGACAGTGTGTGTGTGTACATGGTTCACACCTGCAGGGGGTTAGACACGTGGTGCACACCTGCAGGGGGTTAGACAGTGTGTGTGTGTGTGTGTGTGTGTGTGTATGTGTGTGTACGTGGTGCACACCTGCAGGGGGTTAGACAGTGTGGGTGTGTGGTCCACCTACACACACATCAGGGGGTTAGACAGTGTCTCTCCTGTAGACGCAGACTCCAGCTTGGGTTCAGGAGGCAGACTGTCTACATTCAAGAGTGAGCTCAAAGCCTTCCTCTTTCATAAGGCTGGCTCTCTCTCTCTCTCTCTCTCTCTCTCTCTCTCTCTCTCTCTCTCTCTCTCTCTCTCTCTCTCTCTCTCTCTCTCTCTCTCTCTCTCTCTCTCTCTCTCTCTCTCTCTCTCTCTCTCTCTCTCTCTCTCTCTCTCTCTCTCTCTCTCTCTCTCTCTCTCTCTCTCTCTCAGCCCACACTGTTGAGGCAGAAGGCCGCCCACCCTGAGCCTGATCTGTCCGAGGTTTCTGCCTGTTAAAGGGCAATTTTTCCTTGCAACTGTCGCGTAATGAAAAGTGCTTGTTCATGGTGGGAATTGTTGGGTCTCTGTAAATACCATCATAAAGAGTTTTGTATGTAAATTACGTTTGAAAATATCCTTCGGGATGAATAAAGTATCCATCGATCTATCTATCTATCCAAGTGTCTTGAGATAGCTTATGTTAGGATTTGGCGCTATATAAATAAAATGTTATTAAATTGTGTATGTACCTGGTGTATGGGGGCCCAGCAGGTAGTTAAACAGTGTGTGTGTACCTGGTGTATGGGGACCCAGCAGGTGGTTGGACAGTGTGCATGTGTGTGTACCTGGTGTATGGGGACCCAGCAGGTGGTTAGACAGTGTGTGTGTGTGTGTGTGTACCTGGTGTACGGGGACCCAGCAGGTGGTTAAACAGTGTGTGTGTACCAGCTGTACAGGGACCCAGCAGGGGGTTGGACAGTGTGTGTGTACCTGGTGTATGGGGGCCCAGCAGGGGGTTGGACAGTGTGCATGTGTGTGTACCTGGTGTACACCAGTAGGCGGTTGGACAGCGTGTGTGTACCTGGTGTACGGGGACCAAGCAGGGGGTTAGACAGTGTGTGTGTACCAGCTGTACAGGGACCCAGCAGGGGGTTGGACAGTGTGCATGTGTGTGTACCTGGTGTACGGGGACCCAGCAGGGGGTTGGACAGAGCCATGCCGATCTCTGTCATTCCGTAACGCTCAAGCAGGGTGTGGCCACTGATCTGCTCCCAACTCTGGAGCACTGGGACAGGGAGAGCTGCTGAACCGGAGACCATCAACCTACACGCACACACAAAAAAACATCTAATTCCTACCTCCCTACCATCCTACCCTCCAAGCTCTGCCTTACTGCTCCCTTTGTAGTCTAGTCTCCTAGTCTCCTACCTAGTCTCCTACCTCTTAACCCCTAACCTCCTACCTGATGTGTTCCTGACAGACAGCCCTGATGTAGTCCCTGACGTTGGGCTGTGTCAGGCTCTGTTGGTAGTGGAGGATCACTACCCTGCTAGTCTTCATTCTCCCGGTTCCCTACGCCCTACTCTCCTACCCACTAACCTCCTACCTGATTTGTTCCTGACAGACAGCCCTGATGTAGTCCCTGACGTTGGGCTGTGTCAGGTTCTGCTGGTAGTAGAGGATCAGCTTGGAGTAGATGGTGGGAACAGCCATGAACACGTTGACCCTCGGAGCCTCAGAGCTCAGTAGCTTCTCCCATACCTGCAGAAAGAAAGAGAGCCTATGTTAGCCCATATTAGAGAGAAATTATCCTACTATACGTAACATGCTATAGTTATTTTCTACATATTATAAAAATAGTTTCTTCTTATATGTATATAGATATTCGTTGTATATTTGGGATTTTCTTTATACATCTCATTTTCATTATTTCATTATCCTGTAATGCTACAAAAATATAACGGTAAACAGTTAAGATTAGTTAGATAACAGTTAGATAAACAGTTTTTCTTATCTTACATTTAACATTGTTAATCCGAATGTTAATCACTTTTGCACATTGATCAACCCTGTACATAACAAGCAATTTATTAACATTCAATTAATGTATCTATACGTTTGCATGTTAAAAAAAAAGAAAAATAATTAGATACACTTTTGTGTCATTAATCTTTTAATATGTTATCATTGTTATTTTCCTTTGTTTAATTATTCATCATCAATGTTTCCCATGGCGATAAGATTTTCTTTTGAATGGAAAAAGAGAAGGGGATTGAGGGGTAAGAGAGAGTAACAGAGAGTAACAGGGTAAGATAAAGTAACAGGGTGAGAAAGAGTAACAGGGTGAGAAAGAGTAACAGGGTAAGAGAGAGAGAGAGTAAGACGGTAAGAGAGAGCAACAGGGTAAGAGAGAGAGAGTAAGACGGTAAGAGAGAGAGACAGGGTAAGACAGAGTAACAGGGTAAGACAGAGTAAGAGAGTTACAGAGTGAGAGAGAGTAACAGGGTAAGAGAGAGATTAACAGGGTAGGAGAAAGAGAGTACCAGGGTAAGAGAGAGTAATAGGGTAGAGAGAGTAACAGGGTGAGAGAGAGTATCAGAGTGAGAGTAACAGGGTAAGAAAGAGTAACAGGGAGAGAGAGATGGACAGTGATAAAAGAAGAGGTAATGGTGGGGTTTGAAGAAGAAAAGAACATAAGAAAGATGGGGAACAAAGAGAGAGAGAGAGAGAGAGCAAGACAGAGGAAGGGGAGGGGGAGCGAAGGAGGAGGGGGGGTGGTCGGGGATCGACTAATGAAGTTTCAAAAGGTGATTTGTATTGGAAATACATCATGTCCACTGCTATGCATGCTGGGTAGCTCGATGGGAGCTGGTGACGTGAAGAATGGATGAGCTTGAATCTATATTACGCAAATGAGCCCAAATTTCATGTCTCATCGACCAATTAATAATCAGACAGGGAGGAGATGTGCAGCGTGGTGCCTGAATAAACACAACAGGACACACTCACTGACAACCCTTCAGCTCAAATTCTCTCAAGTTATTTAACCTCTTCACCTTCATCCCTAGTCTCTCCATTTATCATCTCTCCCTGATTCACTCCATACGTTTTTTTTCTCATCTCTCTGTTGTCTATCTTTGTCTCCCTTTCTCTGTCTCACACAAAACCGCACACAGCCACACTGAAGCGCATAAACACACACTGACAGACAACACGCACACATGTGTGCACGGAGGCTTACTCATACACACCAGCACGTAGACACACATATGTATAGTCAGCCACACATACACAGTGAAGCTGAGGGTGTCTGTGGACCCTCCAGTGAGCCGCTTCTAAGAGGCAGGAAGGCAATTTATGTCCATCACAGAGCTGCTGTACCTGGGGAACGGCCCACTCACACATCACAGAGCTGCTCACTGAATCCTGAACAGATCTGCACTGACCAGCCCCAGATTCAGACAATAGCCGCTTGCAATGTGTGTTGAGTACCTGACATAATACCAGGAGCTAGACACCACCCAGATCCATAAACTGCTCCAATGTACTATGCTCCATGTTGTCCTGGTAGAACAAAAACCTGGAACTAGATGGGTTCTACATCCTAAAGATCAGGCCATGATCAGAAATTAGCCACAACCACCACCTCCACCAGATACTCTTACTGGTTAAATCCTAATGTAAAGAACTACCAAAAACTAATCAGTTATCCACCTACTCTGAAGAAAGCCAGTAAAAAGCCACCTCCTCCAGCCTACCGTTACTTCCATGTTTTCTATCCTAGTAGAAGGGGTGGTGTGCAGCGCTCTGCTTGACACGTTATAATGCAGTTTTAAAAGGGGTTGTATTATGCTTTCAGTTTTCCCTTCTTTTAGTATGATACATAGCTTTTTAAACCTTACACCATGTATACGGTCTGCTACACTAGAAAGCTCAAGTTTGGTTGTGGTTTCTCCATGTCGAGAAGGCTCTGTTGTCTTCAGTGCAAAGGTGAATTCCCTTTGAATAGACTTCCAAAGGATCACAACCTTCAAGTATGCTTTATTAGATGTGGATTTGTTCTGTTGAAAACAAACAAGACAGCTATTACCAAGTGTCCAAGTGCAGTGTCATTAGTTGTTGCTGAGCTGTATCACCAGTACAAAAGATACCATTCTAGTGTTTCAATGGTTTGGTTAGTCAGCTAAAGGCCTCAGCTAACTTGCTAGCTCATGTTATTGTGTTCAAATGTTTTGGTTATCTGTAGGTCTCGGCAAACTTGCTACCCACCGTTAGTGTTCAAGTGGTTTACCTAGCGTTAGTGTTCAAGTGGTTTACCTAGCGTTAGTGTTCAAGTGGTTTACCTAGCGTTAGTGTTCAAGTGGTTTACCTAGCGTTAGTGTTCAAGTGGTTTACCTAGCGTTAGTGTTCAAGTGGTTTACCTAGCGTTAGTGTTCAAGTGGTTTACCTAGCGTTAGTGTTCAAGTGGTTTACCTACCGTTAGTGTTCAAGTGGTTTACCTAGCGTTAGTGTTCAAGTGGTTTACCTAGCGTTAGTGTTCAAGTGGTTTACCTAGCGTTAGTGTTTAAGTGGTTTACCTACCGTTAGTGTTCAAGTGTTTGCCAATCAGCTTGAGGCCAACTTATACATAAAAAACGTGCAGAAATATGGCAATGGCTTTTCGGTTATAAGATGTTAAACATTGTTCAATAAGTGTACAGTTGGATTTTTGATTATACAAGCTGTCATGGTATGGATGCAATAGTTATTTACCATCAGTTACCATGTTCTGAGCCTCTCCTTTCATTCCCACTTAACATTCTGTTATGTGGACGCCAATATCTTTTATAATTATGGGCACAATTTACAAGTACAAGGAAATAAATGAAAAAGGTACGGATGAAACATAACCTATGATACCGGCAATGTTTACAGCCGCTCTGGACTCGGGGGGGGGGGGGGGGGGGGGGAGGGGGTCCACTCTGAACTCAGGGGGTCCACTCTGGACTCAGGGGGTCCACTCTGGACTCAGGGGGTCCACTCTGGACTCGGGGGGGGGGGAGGAGATCCACCCTGGACTCAGGGGTGGGAGGGGGTCGATGTACGTGCTACACCATCCACAAATAACAAGAGAATGGGCCAGCTGACCAATCAGAGCAGACTGGGTATTTGGAGGGGGGTGGCCTTAAAAAGACAGGAGCCAAAACGTATCGTTTCTAACAAAGGCTAAAACAGTTCTGCAGCAATGAACAGTGAGAACAATAAAGCATATTTTAAACATTAAACCATGTAAACCTATTCTAGTTGTAAATCCTAATTCTTAACCACAAAAATAGCATAATACCACTCTTTTAACACCTACAGCTATACAAAAGCCAAGGTGACCTCCTCTGACCTTGAACACCTGGGCAAATGAAATTTATTGAAGGTCAACCTTGGCTTCCAAACCCACATTGTCCCATCAGTAAAGGCACACATGAACATGCACACAATCACACTGTGGCTCATGTATTAAAGAAATGTGTGTCTTGTGGGATGCCGATGACAATCTTATTTAAGAGTTATATAGAATTCACTTTCACTTTTACTCTAACTAATACAATTCATCCATACTTAAGGTAGAGCATTAATGTAATGTAAAAAAGCATGTAATTATTAGTAATGAACTCTGAAAGCAACACAAACCTATAATGTGTTATAATATGTCATTAACAAAACATAATGTCTTATACTGTAGCATTGCAACTTAAATAACACAACTCATACTGTATAAAGTCATTTGATTGGGTCAAATAATGGAACCATCAGAAGAGATTAGCATCCTTCACTGCAAGTAAAGTAATCCAAGTAATCCTGAAAGCGCTGTAACCTCTTCTAAAGATCCAGAGGTTCTTAACTCCGTTCTGACTCCAGATCCGCTCGCCTCCATTGGGATTCACGACCCACTTCAACCCATCACCCTTCTGCTGGAGAGGCGGGGAGGAGAGCCAGTGGGGAGGGGAGGAGAACAAATCAATGCAAGAGTCCCCTTCTGATCCGGTGTATCGATCAGCTCATCACCACACTGTAACTGCACAAGGACAGGGAGAAAGCCCAGCCCCTGGGGGGCGAGCAGGGAGCCCTTCTCTCCGTTCTTCTGTGTGCTTTCTTTAAACAAGGTCATGAAGGAGAGATAGGAGCGCTGCCACTGGAGCGCTGCAGCCCAGCACACCGTTGACCGACACCTTGTCAGGATGCCGTCGTTCGTCTTCAATCAAACCTTCATCGCTACGACGACCAGCGACACCTTCACACAATTCCTGGGTTCAATATAAGCCCTCATGTGCTAGGAAGAAGTGCAACATATATAATACACACACACACACACACACACACACACACACACACACACAAATGACCTAGCCATTCAAAGAAAGTCTCTGTCCATGTGACCCCACAGACACACACCGACTTCCTTGCTTAACACCACTTCAGCACCCTTTACCCCACCAAACAGACACACAGACACACACACACAACCACACACACACACACACACACACACACACACACACACCTCTCCCTGGACTGAACAAGTGGTCTCATTGCTCACTGTCGGCTCATCGATAGATCAGCTCCTTAAGCTGCAGTGGAGCATCACACTGATCAGATAGCCAGCCACCACAGGGCCATCCATCAGCCAGCCAACAGCCGGCTGACAGCCCCGGAGCCACCAGGGGTGAGGATGCTCCACGGGAGGGGGACGGCTGGAGGAGGGGGAAAGTGTTTTTAGGTATATGTGTGTGGGTTTTGTTATGAAGTGTGTGTGTGTGAGAGAGAGGACGTGTGTGTATTTGGGAGGATGTGTGTGTTGCTGACCTCTCTAAACCCTGTCAAACTGCCACATTCAGCGGAGTCATCTTCACTCCGGCATCCACCTCTAACTTTATACCTACCTTCAAAGTAATAACACAAACAGAACCTTTGACATTGTTATAAAACAAAACAATGCACCAAAAGTCCTATTTTTTTGATATGTGTAAGGTTGCACTTAACCATTATTTGCAAATTGTCACTGGCTAATTGTCAGGCTTCTTCTGATCTACTCCAGTGTACTATTTTCCTGCGTTACCTAGAATGACTTTCGCTACCCCCTCTAAACATTAGGCTATATTCTGTTATTTGTGCATTTTTAAATAATACTACATTTACATAACAGTATTACATTTATAAAATGTATTAAGACTATTTGTGTCAGGCTTTGTAATGAAAGCGAGATAGACATTTGACAGTAGCATCGTTAAATACTACACAAAACTGTAAATAAGGACCAATAAATGTTTTAAATTATGTCAAAGTGTTTTAGGCTGTATGACTCCTTCAATGATTTTATTCAGAAATTCAAATGAAATGATTGGACATCCTGCTATGAAATAAGTTGTTTGTCAATACAACCAAAAATGACCCGTATGAGCATTTTGCTATTCCACTGCCCCTATGGTTGAATAAACATCCATGTCAAGTTTCTAACAGCAAAACAAAATGGATATAAATAATTTAAAGAAATTTGCATTTTATTCTTATAATCAATATCAGTGACTGTATATCGTGTTCACTTACTTAATGTTACATAATTGTTACGTAACGTTTTCCATCGTTGCTATGGTGGTTGCTAGTGATGTAACAATATAGGCTATCAATCATTATCGGCTGTTAAACGCCCTAGTGATCAGCCTATCAACTACAAATTTGCCGATTGCAGGAGCCGATTACGTGACTCAAAAACTATTGTGCACAAGATGTGCCACCACTTGGTTCAGCCACTGAGAAAATGAATGTTGGTCCTCCTTTAACATAATTCATATCTAAACTGCCCTGACTCATAATAAAGGCTTCGCTTAAACTTAACCGGTGTTGTTGATGTCAACATATGGATGAGAGGAGAGCAAACAACAGGAGAAACTATTCCATTTCATTATACCGTATGTTGGGTTGAATGTTGTTTGTTTACGATCTTAATTTTCTATGCTAAACATATTGACACATTCAGAAAAGCGAGTGGCACTACCCACAACTAGTTAAAACTAAAGTGCTCTGTAGTGCTCTGTGTTAACATAACATCTTTTGTTAAAGGCATACATCGCAGTTGTCACGTGAACAAAAAAATCTCAATAACTCGCAGCCTGCATTGGGCAAAACAAGATCCCTCATATACTGTAATTGGCACACAATGTTTAGATGAAACGTATACGTCTTCCTTTACATTTTACTGAAAAAGAATCAGTTATTGGTAGTATATTCGCAGATCACACAGTAAAAAGATCTGTGATCAGTAGTGGCCTTTATAAACCTGATCTCTAGAGGTTGCTATGAACACTGCTACCCCTGAAACCATGTAGCATGCATGTAGTTTGAATCATTAGCTGTTTTTAGATAGAAAATGCGCCACATTCGCACCAATGTCTGTGTGAACTGGAGGTGTAATATTCCTTCTTTTCAAAAAAGCCGCCACTGGGGTAGGCGTACAACATATGCATCAGAAAAATATTTAGCCCTGTGACATGTGTCAGTTTCAAAACAACAATGGCGGGAGAACAAGAAACACTGGTCTGATGCACTGCACATTTTTGGATCTCTTCAATCGTGGATGCAGTTGCTATGGTTTGGCTATGCTATGGCTGTTTCCTGGTTTTAAATCTCCCGGCTGTGGGTCACACAACAGTGCACTTTATCAACACCTCCCCCATCTCACGCAACTGCCGGGACATCGACAGCTCGGGTTTACATAGCAATGGAGGTGGCAGAAAGTCTACCCTCCTAGGAGTGATATTGCCAGGCCAAAATGTACCCAAAATTTACCACAATTTGTCTAAATACTCATACCCAGCTTGTGTTCAGTGTCATCTTTATATAACTGACTGAAAGACTATAATTTGACTGAAAAAAATAAATGAAATAATTTGACATCTTGTTAATCTAAAAGACACTGGAAGGCTAGCTTTGTGAAATGAGTAACAAGTTCAATGAGTACAAAGTTTGGATTTAAAGTTGGACTTCGTGTTTTAGTTGTTCATTAATGAATCTGTTCATGTTACTAGCCTATTTGAGTTAACTTCATTATGGATGTATAGGCATCATCCATCGACAAAATTATATGTTTTAGGTTGACAACAAGACAACATCAACAAGACCAGGAAGCGCTACTGACACGTCTCTTACCCTGACACAGTCGTTATGCGTTATATTAACACACCTACCCTTGACAACTAATTGCACATTCATGCACAACTGAACTCTTAAAAACTTTGTAGATTTCTAAACTTTATTTTACATTATATTAGGTCCTAACATCTTGCACTGTGTTGACCGTTTATTGTCTTTTGCTTATTGTTTATTTTCACGCACCAACCACCAAGACAAATTCCTTATCGCGCATGTGCAAACAATGGCAATTAAGTTGGCAATAAACATCTTTCTGAGTCTGACATTCCCATAGATAGCAATCACATAAATCAGTCTACCAGCCTAACCAGTGGAGTACAGCAAATGGAAGGCTTACCTAACATCATACATCTAGGTGGACACACTTGTGATGTCATTAAGTCGAGTTGGAACGGAATCTCACCTGGTGGTAAAATAGGGCCCATTTAAAACCACAAGTATTACCATCAAACTCAAAAGTTGATTATTTGTTTGGACAACAAAATAATGTCACAGTAATGTTTTGTTTATTTCACCCCATATTTAGTTTATATCTTATCCCCTCCCTTTTAGGCTTATAGTGCATATAGATTTTCCAATAACTATGGAAAAATAAGAGCTATGCTATCATACCTCATCTGAATTGACTGAACATCTTTAAATGCTCCATAATAATCTTTATTGGAGGGCGCTGTTTTGTGGAAAGATGTGGACATTTGGAAAGACATCACTTCCATCTAAAGGCTTTTTTTCCCCAACCGATTACAGAAAAATAATAGTACTCACTAACAGCGAAACATTACCTAATGTTATTGAAAACAAATGGATATTGTATAGCCTATGTTCAAACGGCCAACTTTTGTATGGCCTGGTATAAGACATAGTATCGGATATGTGTGTGTGTGTGTGTGTGTGTGTGTGCTTTGAGAAAGACCAAGTGGGATGACTATTTCACCTTGCTAGGTTAAGTATCGCTTCACTTTGTTTGATCATTTTCCTCATTTGATACGCGTTTACTTTCCATTACTGTATTTCACTCTTCTCATAGATAGTTCAGACCACATACCCGCTCACAACATCAATTTAATTTTTCTGATCTTATCTTCCCCTCCAGCTCCAGGGACACCAAACATCTTGTCACATGTCTTGCCCATGGAACTGCCAGTCAGCTACTCGCAAAAGTGTGTTCATTCTGTGCTTTCACTAAGACTTGGCTCACACCAGACAACTCTTCCACCCGGCAGCCCTCTCCATTACCCACACACCAGGCCTACCAGCACAGGGGGGGGCACTGGTTTGCTAATCTGCCCCAAATGGACATTTTCTCTGTAAACCCTGCCACACCAGACTCCTTTCAAACATAGAATATATGCTGTGATTGTAAAATTCACCCGGTGATATTAAACATTGCTCTGCTCTACCAGGTGCTCTTTGGTAATGTCTCGGACCACTTCTTATCTTACTCTTTCCCCATCTCTCAAACTTTCCAACCTCTCTCTTACACATACTGTCCCTACCTGCCACAACTTTAGCTGCCTGTCTCCCTCCTTCTCTCCCCTAATCTATCCTATTTGCTCTCCCCTCACCTGAGTGAGAAGGAGTCCGGGGAGAGGAGTCAGGCAACCATGGCACTGGAGGGGTCAGGCTAGTCTGCCGATAGGTGACGGACTAGCCTGACTCTTCCAGCTCCATGGTTGTCAGAACCACCCTACAAGCAGCTGAAAGAGCATGGCCCAAATCCAAATTCAACTCTATCTTCCTCAATTCCCTATCTAGCTCACCTTCTACAGTCTATTGTGGCCGATCTCCTTCCTTTCCTCACCCATCTCATCAATACCTCTTTGACAATTGGTTGTTTTACGGACAATCTTAACCTCTTCAGCTCTAGGCCTCTTTCTCAGTTTTGTTCTGAAAATAACATACTCAAAGCAAACAGAGTAATACACATATCATAACAACTACAAGGACTGTTCTGCAGTCTTGGGACCAAAAGAAAGTTACCACCTGGGAGATTGTTGTGCAAGAGAAATAATCTATGTGAATACTACTGGGTCAGAACCCATTGTTCATTTTTGACATTTAACCCCTCTATTCGAAGGTCAGGGCAATTAGAATGACCTGAAGCCAAACAATCACAATTGGACCATTCGGCCAGCAGATGCCAACAAGGATTTATTGTGTTGTATTTCCTGTGAAAACCTCTATTAACTACTACAAATGTAATTACAAAAACAAAGTGGGTCATTGCGAAATGGAACCCAGACATTGGATTATCTTTTGGTTTTATGCAATCAAACACAACTTAGGAACAAAGGCAAGGCATCATTTTTGGTTGCAACTAGAAAAAGTTAAGTTTGTTATTGGCCTCTTATTCGGTGAGTGAGGAGAGTGTGAGTGAGGAGAGTGTGAGTGAGGAGAGTGTTATACTTTGGACTCTACATAGATTGGAGAGATCACATGACATCAAATGTGCACTGTTATGAAATAAGCATCTCGTTCTAAGATGCCTCTAATTTTGATTGGTGACAATAGACAAAAAGTTGAGAAACTAATCATTTTAAGGTCACATCACTGCTTTCTCATCTGTTTAATTCCTTAAGACATCTGTGCATTTGGTGGGAGGGGGCGTTGCCCAGATACGGGCACACTTGGGATGAAAAGGTTAAAGTAGTGAGTAAACCATCTTTTAAAGAAACCCCACTCCATCCATTTGATGTAAAGAATCAGTAACCCGTCTCCCTCTCTTGAATATATTTACAAAACACTTGCGTGGGCAGTTCCTGCCGAACTTTCTGCATATCTTCACTAGAATAAACTATTCAACCCTTACCACTCTGGATTCAAGGAAGGCCACTCAACTAACTCCTTGCTGTGATCATTCTGCTGGGGCTTTCTGCAGCCTTTTTCACAGAAAACCAGATCCTCCTCTTCACCTTCTAAGAACTATGAAACTCAGGCTCTGCATTCTCCCTGTTCGCATCCAACGTCACTGATCTCTGATCATTGTAGTAGTCTTAGTCTGTGAATTCTGAATTCCATCCTCTTCTCTCTGTTCACCAAGTCACTAGGTTCTGCCATTTATTCTTTTTACGGCTTATTATGGCTTTTCTACCACAGCTTTGCAGATGACACACATGTAATTCTGTCTTTTCCACAGCCTGAATCCCAGGTGGCAGCACAAATCCCTGCATATCTGGCAACATCTCTCAGTGGATGTTGACACCAACTGAAGCTCAATCCAGACAGAATGAGTTGCTCTTCCTAACAGGGAAGGCATCTTTCATCCACAAGCCCTTCATCAATATTGACAACTCTGTGGGGCCCGCGACTTGGGTGTGACACTGGATGAGCAGCTGTTCTTCACTGCCAACATCGCTGCAAGAACCCGGCCCTGCATATTCATGCTCTACAACATCAGGAGGATGAGTCCACTACGCTCTATGACTACCAAAATGACATGCTACTCCCTCACTACGTGTGGACCCCAGCTATTACTCAACAAAATCTTGATCAACAATGGTGGAACACCATTCCTCCCCCTCAGAACAGTTGAAACTAGGGATGCACCGATACCGATACCAGTATCGGGTATCTGGCCGATACTTCATTAAAATACTCGTACTCGTATTCGTTTTTAATTGCCGATACCACGCACCGATACCACTATGCCAGTAGCCTACATCAAACCGGCCGTATGCAGAGATGAGTTGTTCTACCTAACTAACTCGGGGGAGATAATGAATGAGCAGAAACTCAGAGATTCTGCCAAAGGCTTGTGTCTGTGAATGTTCGCTGCGAAAAGACGTAACAGTAGGCTAAGTCATGTCGGCGATTTGGGCAAATTTTAAGATAAAGCGTCATCCGGCAGACTATAAGATCTGTAATGCTACGGTGTCGAGAGGCAGAAAGGAAAGTACTTCCATAGGAAAGACGCACCATAGTGCTTAGTACACAGAGTTCACTAATGCTAGCAGCGTAAGAGCCAACCTTATGACGTCTTGCAAAAGCGAGAGAAAATGTCAAAAGACAACTCACGGGCAATACAAATAAAAGAGGCACTTACTCACTTCATAGCGCTCAATGACCAGCCACTTTCAGTTGTTGATAATGTCGGATTTCGCCGTCTTTTAAAAGTGCTAGAGCCCATATATGAGATTCCCAGTCGCCTCTACATCACCGATGTAATGTTGCCAAAGGTGTATGATAAAGTGAAAGATCACGTTGACGTCATTTGACAACATAGTTCGTTGATTTGTTTAGCCTTTCTGAAGAAACATGGGAATAGTACCACATGGTTTGTGTACTTGAAAGAAGGATAGGCTACTTTTGATAACTGAAACGTGATAATGTGCTTATTAAGCAATAGTTCTGATCACTTTTTGTGATTTATTTTTGTTGTTATTCGCTTTATCTGGTTATATTTACATTTTGTCTAATGTGATGGCATTTTGTCTTTGAAGGCTTTTTTTGTTAAAACCAGAAAGCTCTGTTTAGTTTTGGCTTGGAATAGCCTGTTCAAATGAATTGCACTTCTTTCATAGAGACCAAATCTAGAAAGTATCGGTATCGGTACTCGGTATCGGCAAGTACACAAATAAAAGTATCGGTATCGTATCGGTTTGAAAAAAGTGGTATCGCTGCATCCCTAGTTGAAACCCTACCAATCTTCCATTGCAACCTGAAAACTCATCTGTTCAGACCGCCTCTTGGCTGATTAAATGTTAAGAAACTTTTTTCTGTGTTTGAGAAAATAATAATTGTCTCATGTCTCATGTTTATATATTATAACACTTAAACAGTTGACCTTTTTGATCAATTGTATGTACTTTCAGGATTCTTTAACTTTTTGGGTTGTATCTTTATGGTTGAATGCACTTATTGTTAGTCACCATTGACAGAAGCGCCAGCTAAATACATGTAATATCTACTAAGTGCATACAAATCATTACGACTCCTATCCGCCTATCCTATCCACCGCAACGTTCCCGCAGATTTGGCCAATCATTGGTGTCGTCTTGATCTGACGTCGACAAACCGCCTTCCGCCTTACTTCCGTGTTTACTGCGTTCAAGAGATGCAGCATGTGTGCGTCCGAAGTTTCACACTTGCCGACCAAAATAACTGCAAAAGATCACAAAAAGCAGTTCTAGATCGGGGGGAAATTATTTTGCTCTGCATGCAACGTTGTGCTGGATCATAAGCGGAAATCTAGCTTCCATTGACAAGCATTTTGCCACCGCGAAACATAGTGTTACTGAGAGTGTGTTGTGTTTACACAACTGTGTGCACATTTTTTTTTTTTTTTACATAATACAATAAATCAATAGATAATAATAATAATAATACATTTTATTTATAGAGCACTTTACATTTAAACAATCTCAAAGTGCTACAATGCAAGCTTAAAAGAAAAGAGGGGCACAAGTTAATAAATGTTAAAAAGGCAATAAAATTAGTGGAAAGCTTTCCTGAAAAAATGTGTCTTTAGGCTACGTTTGAAGGCATCAGTGGTCTGTGGGGCCCTCAGATGGTCTGGGAGGGCGTTCCACAGCCTTGGAGCTGCAGAACAGAAGGCCCGGTCACCCATGGTACGGAGCTTGGTTCTGGGAGCTTTGAGTGAGATGCCAAAGTTCTGCCAAAATGGCTTTTTTTTTTCTATTGCTTATCTGTCTCCAGAGGTTTTGTTCTGTTCTGTTGAACTTGTTTTTTTCTAATGTGAAGGCTGAGCCATTTATATTATTAGTTTACAATTATTAATTAATTTAGTATTCAGGAGAGACTGCCTATACACAGTACTAGTACTAATATTTTTATTTCTAATAGGAATTCAGAGGCATCTATATTGTAACATTTTGTATGAAACTTCATGTAGTGCTGTGAGGTTCTGTGCACTTTAACAGGTGCCTTTTTGATCAGTAAAGTATATTTTGCTGTATTTTTGTAGTCCTGGTCAACATGGCAAATTTTTTTGTTTGTCATGTTAGATTATTTATAGGACCATTTCTCAGTGTTTTTGTTCTTTTAATTAATGTTTTTTTTAGTAATAACAATTTCTTGGAAAAGCTCATGCAACATCAGGTATTTTAGGCCGCAACAATATGGCTTTGCGATTAGTGCAGTTCATGGCACAACTAATTCTCGCCATCAGAGAGAGAGAGAGAGAGAGAGAGAGAGAGAGAGAGAGAGAGAGAGAGAGAGAGAGAGAGAGAGAGAGAGAGAGAGAGAGAGAGAGAGAGAGAGAGAGAGAGAGAGAGAGACTTCTGATAGAGGGAGAACCATTTCTGTTACATGTTTCTAATATGGCATTGTCAAACTCTTTTTTGTTGTTGTACTACCTGTCATGTTCTTAATTCTTCCCACTTCGGGAATCGTTATTTGGTGTACACAGCTCATAGGAATTACATACAATACATGACGCCCTCTCACCCTAATTAAAGTAAATGAGAGTTGGGCAGTGACAACAACAGTGGAGGAGCATTGAGAGGAAGAGCGATGAGAGATTGGACAGAAGACTGGACCTTATGTGGCTGGAAGTCCTGCAGCATGAGGCAGGTGGCCCCCACCCACAGTGGGCACAGCAGCTTGTTCACAATGCCATGCACGTGGTGTAACGGTAAGGTGTGTAGGATGACATCATCCTTGGACCACGCCCACTCTGAGACCAGGCCCTCGACCTGAAGGGCAGTGGAGGGAGAAGATTTAACATGGATTCACATGACACTTCAAAGATTGAAGAACAACTAGATGTAGAACAAGCCACTGGAAGATTCATGTATTTGGTGGGTCCTTGCAACTCAACAGGAACAGACGGAAACAAAAACTTTAGGTTTTTTTAAACAGCCGACCATATTTGTTATGTTGAGCCTACTGTTAAGTCCTGTCTTCATTGAACAACAAGACACGCTTTAAACAGTCAAACCAAAACCACCCTGATAGTAGGACAGACATAGCAAGGTTAGTATAGCCTTGAGGACAGAAAAAGTGATAAATATAAATGAATGGAAGGACATGAATACTTCTTCATTCTTCCTTAACAACTGCATACATGCTTAGCTAAACAAATCCAATTGCCCTGAACAATACATGGCCCAGTATTATTCCAAGGCATTAAAGCAACATTAAATCAACATAAACTAACTGAAACAAACGTAAGAGTGCAACAACCATATGAGCTTCCCCTTAGAGGTAAGCACACATAGCCTGGACGGTTATGTATTCCACCAGTAGGACAGCAAAAGGTCTAATTGGAGACAAACATGGGCTCAGCATTTTCTCCCTTTCTCACTGTGTGGATGCTTTGGAGTTAAACTTATTCTAACTATAATGCACAAGATTCTATTTTTACAAAACTGACTACAAAATGATGTTTATAGTGGTCATACTGAAATTTAATGAACAGCCTCCAACATCATTAAAATATAAAGCGCTTGAAGCAAACTGTAGTGGTCAGCAGAGCTTTGTTACACACATTTGACTCATGTTTAATCCCAAGCCATCACATATCAGCACTTATTTCAACACATGGAGCATTGCGTGAACACTGCCATGGTTAGGCATTTCCCTCTGTTCCTTCTGCGGACATATGCACTGTATTGTGAGACATTTAGGACAGCGCATCCCCAAAATGGCATATACATTTCAAATGGAATTTTGGTTTCATGTAAAGTCCCAAATGTAGTATCATACAAGTAATTATAATCAAATAATATCCAAGTCCTGTAGGACAGAATCCATACTTGGAATGAGGCTTATAAAACTATTATCAAAACTATGAACTAACTAACGACTAGGACATATGTTCTGTCTGTATTGTAGAAGCACAATACTAGGAGGACAGTTAGGAATGAAAATGTAGAGGAATGAGGGTTGAAGACGAGAGAGAGAAGGGCATATAGCAAAGCACCACAGGATGGAATCAGACCTGGGTTGCAACATGGCTACCACTCTATTAGGTTAAGCCACCACCCTAAGTAGTTGTATTCCTCACCATAGCTTGAATGCTGCTGTGCGTGTGTAGGACTCCTTTGGGCCTTCCAGTGGTGCCACTAGTGTAGATGATCATGGCAGGTCTCTGTGCCCAGTCTGTGATATTTGGCTCCGTTTGCGGGGTTTTGGCCTGCTGCAGTGAGCCCAGGTCGGTGGCAGGGGGGAGGGTGAGGCAGGGCAGCTCCAGCCGGTCAGCAAGAGGCTGCAGGTTCCCAGCGTAGAGGTGGCCGGCCAACAGCAGGGAGCTCTGGGAGTCCGAGATGATGTACTCCAGCTCTGATGCCGGGTGCTTGTGGTAGAGCGGGACGGCCACGCCACCGCACATCCAGACGGCCCACTGGGCCACTGTGTACGAGGCATCGTTGCCGCAGAGGAAGGCGATGCGTTTCCCTCGCAGGTCACCGTGGCTACAGCCCAGGAGGGCAGAGCATATTTGCTGGGCGAGGCCCTGGCTGCAGCCGTAGAGCTGCTGGTAGGTATGGCTGCAGCTGTCGTCAACGATGGCCAGCCGCTCTCCGTAGGCGGGGGCTCTGCAGAACACCGGGCCGGGGCTGCTTCTCCATGGGGCCCTTGTTCTGCTGGAGGTGAAGTGTGCAGTCTTCACATGCAACCGACGGTGCAACCCAGATTTAATGTGGCCGCAACAGGCAGCAGGGAGGTAGAGCAGGGCAGCCAATGAGCCAGGGCGGGAGGTGCTGCTAATTCCTGACAGTATGAGGCGGGACATTGTCTTCAAGTCCTAGGATGTAAAAGATTACATCGTCCTCACGAGGGCCGCCATACTGGATCTTTTAAAGCTCTTCACATATGAAGGATCATTGCAATATTTGACCTTAAAAACGAACAAAATGGTTTTGCAAGTTTAACTTACCTTTTTATGAAATTAATTTAAAAAAAAATCAAATTCACTTCCATTCTTTACATTGTTCACATTCTCAGCTCGAAAGACAATTATGTAAAATCGTACATAGTCATGCAATGATTCACCAAATCCCACTTAAGAAGTTATTGAAACTAAAACATACATACACTCTATTTCGAGGTACTTGGGACCACGTCAAGTAGATTTTAAGCAAACGCAGTTTTCTCGTGCTATCTTGTTATAGCCCGATCTAATGAGAAATCAATATAGAATATGAATGGAGAAGGTGTATGCCTACATACCGGTACGTACTAGTGACTTGAAACGACAGGTGTAGAACACATTTTTATATTTTTATAATTAAAACGTAAAAGCAAAACTTAGGATTGAATAGTGAGGTACTAAGATGAACGAGCGATACCCATGATATCAACTAAATTCATCTTACCCTGAGTCTTACCCAAACAACTGGGAGACATTTAGAGAAGGACAGTGCGACAATGATATTCGTCCGGAAAGAAACATAGTCTCGTTTTAATGGTTCTTCTGAAAAATGTTGCCAACAGCTAAAATACTTATTTCAATTCCAATATTTGACGACATTGCTTTAATTTCAAACTATTCGAACGACGTACACTTTGATATTGGCTATGTTTTAGAACATTACTTCACATTTCTCATGTGAAGTCAAAAATTTATTTCATGCATTTTCAGTTGTTATTAATATGCATTTCATTGTTTTGCTTCAAATCATGCAAAGCAACCATTTTATTACTGTTCTAAAAAGGCACAAAAAAGACTCTTGAGAAATCTATATCTTCTTTATTGAAAGTTTGACCAACATGACTGTTCCATGTAATATCAGAAGATCACTTTTGATGACAATCTCAGTAAGATCTTCCCTCACTGAGACCACATAGGGGAGCCCAAAGTCATAGAGAAAGAGATGAGCAGGCGGGGGGTTGTCATGGTGGACATGCAGCCACCACACAGCGCTGTTGGTGTCAGTCCTCAGATCACATGCCAGCACTCACACACCCCACCTACCCCCTTGGCGAGCTGTGCCAACTTGCTCGGCTGCCTTCTCCTCCACCACCGCCACCACCGTGGCAGTGCAAGTGGGCAGACTCAGCCGCCAGCTGGCAGTGGTGGGCCTCAGATAGCAGAATGGTACAGACATGGCACTCGTTCAAAAAGTTTTCACTTCCCTCCCCAAACCCCCTACACTGCGGAGAGGATGGCATGTTCCTAATGAGGCGGGCTTCCTTTGTCTCGCCGCCGCCCCTCCGTTCTCTCCAGTAGTCGGATCGTCAAAGAGCAACGGGCTGCCATTCGCCATCAGGAGGACGCTACATCAGCAGCTCTCTAATCTCCACAAAACATCCTCCGTTCTGCAGGGTTCCTGTTGGGCTCGCCATCTGAACGCCACCGCAGCTGGCGCCGGTGGATGTCGAAGGATACGACCTGAAATGTAGCGAACGCCATCCTCAACGGAAATAGCAATGTGCGGCGCCAAAACCATTTTGGAGGGAATGTGGTTCTTGGATTTTGGCCATATTTTTGACAAGCGCTATCTCGCGGTGACGCTATCTGGAGAGGGGAGATATGTGTCTGTCGGAG